>JAVDOI010000002.1:3591845-3974345 GCA_032191485.1 Leptoclinus maculatus
GTAGCCCTCGTCCTTCTTGTCCACCGAGATGAACTCGCGCTTGCGCCGGATGCTGGAGGAAGGGCTCTCTTTGCGCTTGACGGCCGAGGTGCGACCCAGCAGGGAGCGCGCCAACAGACTGCTGGAGGTCATGATGGACACGGCTTCGTCTGTGAAGGACAGAGGCCCTCCTCCTCCTCCACCGGGACTCACGGCCGACTCCAGAGTCTGGAGCACGGACACATCCTGCTGCTGGCCCATCATCACCTGATGGGACTCTTCCTCAAACATCGTGCCTGTCAGGTGGTGGTGGTGGTGGTGGACAACCACTGAGTGGTGCTGAGCGCTCTGAGGATGCAGCAACAGTTCCACCTAGTGGTCAAACAGAAAGAGGCACATCAGAAGTGGGATTTAATGGTTACGCAAGAGCCATTACAACACAGTATTATGTAACCCCATTACATCTCTCCGGTGAAACCGGAGCGACTTGTACCATAACCTCTGCCGGCCTCGTTACATGATCAATATGGGACAGCACGTGCTGTAAACACAGAGCCAGTCATCCGGACCGGACCGCTCACACGGCCGTGAGCTCTCAGCCACACTTTAGAATACAACATGAAGTAAATATCGATTCCAATGTGACACGAGCCTATTTAAAAGTATAACCTACATTCGCGTGGAACACGTCTGGGTTCACTCGTTACGCTCTGACATCGTCTCTTAAGCCCGTGACCTGTTTCCGGTCCCACTGTTGTACTTCATCAGCACTGACCCACATATCTGACGGGGATTTATCTAATCTGACCCCGCTCGTCCTTACACAAACAGCAGCATCACCGGCATCTGACACTTTAGACATTTGACTTTTAATATTTTTTAAATATCGCAGCGTAAGCAGTAGCGCGAGCGAATAAAACGCGGAAACTTGTTCCCACAAAACCCTGAAATCCCAACTGAACATCCAAAGGGTCGTGGGCATAAGTAAAGTTAAAACGGGATTTAAAGTCTGAAGAGAACGTGCGCTTGTTCCAAATCATCGTTCACGTTGTCGTTTTATTTAGCGAAATGATACTCAGTTCTTCATAATAATAACAAAAAACTTGAATAATCGTACCTGTAGAAGGATCAGTTTTCTCCGCCGGTGCGCAAGACTCCGCAGAAAAACTCTGTCCGGTCCCAGGAAAAAGCGCCTTTCCCTCTCTCTCTCTCTCTCTCTCTCTCTCTCCCCCTCCCTCTCTCTCTCTCTCTCTCTCCCTCTCTCTCTCTCTCTCTCTCTCTCTCTATTCCTTTGAAACACTGCGGATCCACTCGGCGCTGTTACTCCACATTACAATCACCTCCACTCTGCTCCACCTGGAATACCGCAGCCTCTATTTGTAACGTGGAGTTCAGCCCAGGACGGTCCCTATCCTCACACGAACCAACCTTCTTTCTGTCTGCGCGTTTTCTGGGACCGCCTCTATCTGTGACCCCCCCCCCACACCTCCCCTCGTTCAGCCATCATCATCATCATCACCATCACCGCCATCATCATCATCATGATCATCTGACCTCCCTGGCCCCTCCCCCCACCTCTGTTACAGGATAATCCACTCATTACAATTAGGTAATGTTGCGCCTGTCTCTCTCTTTCTGGCATTTCCTGTGAGTCAGGCGTGCAAGATTAGTATATAAGTCAGTATATATATATACTATACTGTGTATATGCAGTGTCAACAGGCTGGTGTTTTGTATCCCTCTTTAGCAGCTATAAAACATACCCACCATACCTATTCCTCCGTAAATTGGATGCGTTTGTTTTGTCTGTTTCACCTTTTTGGTGCCTCAGTAAACGTGGTGAAATACAATGGATTTTTTTTTTCTTCTATGCTGCATATCTGTGATTGATGGCAGTACTTTTTTTTTAGCACTCTGACCCCCAAAGATAAGTAGCACCACAATGCAGGGTAACATATTGTCTTTGTGCAATTATGTTGTTCGGAAAACTTCTAAAATATTTCTTTATTTGGTGTTGTAACGATGTGTTAATGTAGTTTACCTTTTTGTTTGCCAGATGTGCAAACCAGTTCGTGGCAAAGGGAAGGGAGTCATCTTTAATACACATATTTGGGTTTTAATGAGGTCAGAAGGAAAGTACGTTTTAAAGGAAAGTTGACTTGTCGTACAACAGTCATGTCTGTGCAAACAATGGGGAAAGAGAAGCCAACGTCAACAAATCACAGGGCTGAATAACACGAGAATATTAGGAAAATAAATCAACACATGTTCTCAAAACAACCCAACGAACCCAAATGACCCCAGCGTTGTTGCACACGACTTAATGACAGGGTGCAAACACATTGCACACACAGTTGCGCTAACAGGCTAATCCGGTATTTAGGCTGCCTGCCTTTCCCTTAAATTAGAGCTGTATTACATAGTCCTGTCCTAGGGGAGCTCTCTGACAATTTACATGACATCAGCTGCTGTTTTTTTTGTGGAAATCATCAGGGAACTACAGGACCCGTAAATAGTGTGTTTTCAAGGCAACAAGAAGCCAGATAGTCGCTGCACCCTCAAACCCTGCAAAACCACGTCATGTGTCAAACCTATAAAGACAATAATAATAATGCATAATGATCCACAGCACTTTGGGTGTCAAAGGTCCAAATACTATTATCTTGTGCATTACCCAACGTGTTAAATCATAATGTGTGATTGATCCTCTGGAGTGCATTTGAGTTACCGTGTGTGTGTGTGTGTGTGTGTGTGTGTGTGTGTGTGTGTGTGTGTGTGTGTGTGTGTGTGTGTGTGTGTGTGTGTGTGTGTGTGTGTGTGTGTGTGTGTGTGTGTGTGTGTGTGTGTGTGTGTGTGTGTGTGTGTGTGTGTGTGTGTGTGTGTGTGTGTGTGGTATGTTGGGGCAGCTGATAACACGTGTGCCGAGTGTGAGAGCAGCATGAGGTCTCACCTGACCCCATGTTGGTACAGTGACCGGGACACGACGAACCGCATGCACTGCATCATATCACATATGTCAACCCCCTTGAGCAAACAGCGCCGGGGCCCCCTCTGGTTCTCCGATAGGGACAGAAGCTCTGAACAAGGCCTCGTGGAGCCGTACAAGGTCGTTTGTCAGTGCGGTGCTAACGGCGGTCCAGTTAGCCGGTTAGCTTTGCTTAGCATAGCACAAAGACTGTAAACAGGGGGGGGCAGCTAGCGTGGCTCTGTCCAAAGGTGACAAAATCCGCAAAATTAGATTAAGTTGGTAAAGCTGGTGATCTTCGAACAGATCAGAATGAGCTGTCCCGCTTGCAGATATTAACCGGTTATGAGTTCAATTTTGCAGTAAAAAGATATTCCGTTTCAAATGACTGCGAACACGGCTCATATTTTTGAGGTTAAGGCCACAAAACTACTTTGCACAAGATCGTGGTTTTAGTTAAAATAACTACAGAAGTTGCGCTACTTAAATACGGAAGTTAAGCGACAAATAAATCAACATTGACAAACAGAGTTTGACACATCCACCTCTATCCCTCCCGCTCAGCGTGGGTTGTTATGGTATTTATACTTCCTGGTTCGTGGTTACGTGGATTACATGCCAATTGGTTTCCGTGCGATATCTACCAACGGTGCATGAGAACAGCCTGCAGAGATTAAAACTGGGCCACATTAGATTCTCCATTTACTGCTTTCGTACTGTGCATTCTCTGCATCCGCAAACATTACAATGTGCACGGAAGCTGCTCAGTGCTGTGTGAACTCCCAAATGAGTGATTTGAATATTAGCAGGCCGCCACCTGTGGGTGTCTGAACTTAACAGGAGGACCCTTCATATTAAATGGCGAGCGAGTCAACACCTGTTCTGAAACGAGTTCTGTCAGTTCGATATTTGAAATAACTAAAACCACACTCACCTCGACAATACGTCCATAAATGAACTTTTTGTCATTTCACTTTAATGTAAAGATAGTGTTAAATAGAAAAAAAACGACTCTGCCATTTTATTATTATGAAATGATTAATTACTTCCCAGCTGTAACTGATACTTGGATGGGAAGAATACAAAAACCAGAAGTTTTAATGAGGTGATTGCTTCTTGTGTTGAACGTCTCTCACAGAATCACAAAACGTCCTTTCCATTCGTAGAACAGGAAGTGAGTTACGCCATACGTTCGGTTAACAGTTCAGCTTTTGAAATATCTGTATGTAACACATCTGCTTGAGAAAGTGTTTTTTTTTTTCCTTCACCAAAAAAACAGGCACGTTAAAGAGGATCTTAGCACAACACTCTTCTCCGAGACGAAGCCGAAAAAGAGTTTTGCGAAATGACTTCAGTGTCTGACTTGTTTGGCAAGATGTTCACACAGGATATTAGTTCAGTTCAAGCACATTCCGCAGTTGCTGGATTATTTTTTATCTCTGGAGCGGGTCGGCGTAAACAAGTGCATTACCCAATAACAGCATCAGCGAGTCGCTCAGCGCTGTGTCGCAACTGACTTAGTGGGAAAACAACATGTGTGTGGGGTGGGGGGGGGGGGGGGGGGGGCGCGCATGAGTTCAACGAGTTTGAGCCGAATTCTTGACATTCTAGCACAGCCCCTTGTGGAACCGCTCACCTTGTAGCTTTGACCTGTCGGGGGGAGGGGGGGGAGGGGGGGTGGGGGGGGGGCAGATAACGCTGTAAACAGAGTTTGTCTCAGCTGAAAAACATCTCACGTCTCAGGGGAAGCTTGCACATATTTACAGCAGCGGTCACACCGACACTCCTGGAGCGGTGTGCGCAAAGTAAAGGACGGCATTTACACACGTCACATTCAGCTGGTAGCACAATGCTCAAGACAAACCGTGTGAGCGACATCAAAGCACAAGTATAACCACTTTGTAGCAAAGTACAGAGTAGCTAAAGGCTTGTTTTTCTAAGTCTTAATCCCAGGAATCTCCAAACGGAGAGTTCTTTGCTCTCAAGAAGTAAATGAGATTGAGGCATCGCAATATGATAGATGCGTCCAATTTATAGTTGAATAACTTGGCACGGTACGCCGGTCAAGCTTTGGATTTTTTGAACATGCTAAAGCAGTGTGCACGGGGCTTTAAATATGAGAAAAAGAGAGTGGAGCGTGGCGTCTTCTTAGCTCGACTAACTAGCTTTCTACCTACAGTAGCAACCGAGTGTTGCGAGGACACAACGCGCGGTTCGTTGCAGTATTCTCCGAAACGCCAGAGGTCGTACAAACAAAATGTACCGTCGAACAAACCATCCTTTAGGTTTTAGGGTTATAGGAGACCTTAAAAAAAGACCCTTCCACGACCAGCAACTCCTCTTGCAAGGTTATTACTTTTTCTTTCTCGCACTTTTTCTCGGACCAACTAGCTCTTTAGTGCAAAACAAGAAAAATGCAGCATATTTATTCCCATGTTCTGCCCAGTCTTTCAGCATGACGTCATGTATGTAGCAATGAAGTGCATATGTAAAGACCTCTTACCAGAATGGTTTGCTTGAAACATTACAAAGTCAGTTGGAGACGGCCTTTTTATTAACATTCTCAGAGCTTTAATACTTACTACGTAGCTCTTTCCAGGTAATTTCCTGGATAATTATTGGGACTTCCCTCCCGCACCGTATCGGCAGTGATCGCTCTCTGGTTTTGGATCATTTGTGGTGGCAGCAGTGATGTATTTGAACAATGGCAGAAGTTGTGAAAAGCACGAGTTTCCCAGAGGACGGCCCTAGCAGCCTGTCAGTAAACACAACTATTCAGAACACGAGCAGAATGAGATCAGAATGAGCATCAGACAGCATCATCCTGGCTTCCTTCATAATTCATCCGCCATGGGAACTGCAGCAGTGGTGGGTAGCAGGGTGGATATAAATACTCGCGCCCGTGTTCTTGCCAAGTGGGTGGCGGAGACGAGACTCACAGCGAGGCTGTTTACAGCGGCCGACAGGGCTTTAACGAAAGGGGGGGGGGGGGGGGGGGGGGGTGTCAGGCCAAGTTGAAGGCCGAAAAAAAGCACGTTACGTAAAGTGTCCTGCAGGAGGTGGCCGGAGGATGAGCACAAAATACACTGCGAACTAGACCACAGGGGAAGTCCGGAGAGGAGGACAGGGGGAGGGAGGGGGTGAGGGGGGGGGGGCACTCCGCTGACACACTTTAACTGCTTCAGGAAGAAGGTCACATAGATGGCCGCCGGCCACCTTCGGCTGTGCAGCACCTGCCGCAACACCACAGCCCCCCCCCCCCCCCCCCCCCCTCATTTCTCCAGCTCCTGTGTTTTCTTTCACACATTTATGAACTCCCCCCCCCCCCCCTCTGTGCTTTATTTGCATTTTGACGTTTCAGAAAAGTCCTTTTTAAACTGTTTGTCTCAGTAGAACAGAACCTCTGCAGTGACACAGTGTCATGAAGCAGCGTGAGCTCTGCCTCATATAACGTTATCTAATGTGATAACACTCGGCGCTAGTCAGCCGGGATTATGCAAGACGGGAGGAGCTGTCAGTAATATTAGATATTAACAAATACAAATGCAACCCCTCCCCCCCGCGCACATGTTTATCACATCAAATGTTCAGCGTTCACCCTCTTCTTCTCTTTTATCTTGGCTCCGCAGCATCTCTTCCTACAATTACACAAACACATTGCATTATTTACACGCGGCTCTCGCAGCACATGTTATGTCACCTTTTAACTCCACTGCGAAAAACGCCCGTAGCACCGCCGTTGAAGGAGTAGGTGTTTTAGGGGGGGAAATGCGCTTATTCGCTTTTTATGCCAAGATTTAGATGAGAAGATCGACACCACTCTCATGTCTTAATGTGAAGCTGTAACCAGCAACCCGATTAGCTTAGCATAGCATAGCACGAAGACTGAAACTATGCGAATTAAACCAACAAGAACGTGTTCATTAGTGAGCTTTGCAAGTGTTAGTTGTCAGATTTTGTTACTTTTGGACAAAGTTGTTATGCTAAGCTAAGCTAACTGGGACCTGCCTGCGAATGCCTTATGTTAATATGTACATGAGAGCGGTGTCCATTTTCCCGCCTAACTCTCGGCAAGAAAGGCAGAAAGCGCACTTCCTAACAAATCTCTGGCTTTCATTTAAATGTTTATTTGCATTTATATCTTAAAAAAAAAAAAAGTGTGTAAAGCAAAACTAAATTTAGCTGCCTCGCTAACTTTTTGCTTGGCTGGTGACTAAGAAAGATGCAGCTAAAAAGAAAGACATGCTCATGGTATGAATCACTGCTCCCCTGAGACATGCATGCAGAAACCCATTTATGTAACAGCTCGTCTATACCACAGACACACAGTGGCCTCCATCCACATGGGAGATGTACTGCGGTAGCTATAAATAGGCCGTGACTCACTTTGTTTGACTTGGGGGGGGGGGGGGGGGCTGTTTCGTAACAAGCAGAGTGTGCGTGTACGTGCACATGCGGCTATATATTTATTGATGATTTGTCGTTGTAATATAATCTCCCCTAACGAACCTCAGTCATGACCTCAGTCTGCTCCACCAGCCAGGTGATGTTTTTCTTTATCTGGGGGACCACATGCAGGTAACCCCCCCCCCCCCCTGACATGGACCCTGCTCTCTAATCAGACAATAATGTCAGCATCATTCGAGCCTCGCCCCCCCCCCCCCAACTTTTGGAAATGCGCTCAGACCGATCGGGGGAGAAGAAGCCAACAGACCTCAGACCCGCTCTCCTCACGCTTCTATTCTTGGACTCTGAACTACGTCACGCTGTTTCCAAAGCAACCACTTTTGATCGTTTTGGGCGGGGGCCTGGCTTATAAAACAAACTACGTATGTTGGAGGTGGGGGGGGCGTGGGGGCTCGAGGGGGAATATGGAAGGATTCATCAAAACAAGGAAAATATGCGCAGCATGCACTCAACTGTAGAAAGAGTAACAAGATTGACAGGTTTTAATTAAATTCCGATTGTAATTGTCTGCTTGTGGTCGGGTCTGTCACAATAACTGACAGCAGCACAGGATCGAGCTGTTTCCTGACGTATCCAGACATGTGACATGATGATTCTGTTGACCCAGAGTTCACAGCAGCCACAACACACTCCAGCCTGCTGCTCTCTCTCTCTCCCCGTGTGCCCATTACAGTCAGTAGAGATATGCAAATAAACAAGAACACAAATAGTGCATTTTATTTATGAGTTATTTAGTTATTCCAGACATGCGGCAGCTCTTTTGCTGCTGACGGACCTGAGCACTACAATATTTCCCCTTGATAACAATAAATGAGGTCAGATGATGCTATAGCCCGATGTGTATGAGATCAAATCAATGACATAATGCTCGAGTCTCGTGGCCGCGAGTGCTTCCAAAAGCCCCTAAGATGTAAAACTAACTGTAGCCAAAGCCATAAAAAAGCTAGTTCATAAAACTGTACGTCAAAGATTTAAGAGGAGATTTGGCAGATCACACGGTGCTCCTTCAGAGTGTTTGTTTGTCCACGTTACCGAAAATTCATTTCAACTGCACAATGTTATCGGCATAACTCACTGAACGGCATTCACTCCAGAAGCTGCTGTTTTATATGCGTAAACACCTCATCCATCCCATTCAGGCACTGATCCACAGCGCTGTCGTAATGAGCCGCGGCTCATAACAGAAAGAGAGCGCGAGGAGCTTCGGTGTCGTAACATGTTTGATTAGATGTCGGGAGGGCAGACGGGCTTGGATGAAGTGGGGTCGGCGCTATTGAATAATTCAAGTTGAAAACAAAGGGTGTATAGAGGGAGGAGAGCATGGCCGTCGCTGCTTATGTAAAGCGCGCCGTGCGGTTGCATAATCCGTTGGTAATCAGAGGGCGATACAGATATAGATGGCCCAGTTTCCACCTCGTTCATTCCAGCATGGCAGTGGCATGGCCGAGCGCTCGGGTTCACCCGGGGCAGCGTTGGCAGAGGGTTTGATTGTTGTTGAGCCATCACAGCGGCGCTTGAGAGTCATTTCACAACATGAAGGCTGCCTTTTTTTTTTTTTTGCTGCGTGATTATGGACAGATGTTCCTGGCGTGAGTCGTCGTTTGTTTGTTCAATAATCTCTCCGCTGTCTGAAAGCGTTTGCCGTGACGCTCGCACAGAATACACGGTGGAGTACAACCCCTCTGAGCCGCGTCGCACAGATTACATCCAAAGTAGTCATGCAACGTTAGAAAACAATGCCGTTACGTCCCTCGCTGCCCGGCCTCTTTGTGGGCCTCTCAGCGCGCCACCTACGAATCCCACGGGACACTCGTGTCTCCTGTACTTTTGTCTGTCTTCCTTTTTGTGAGCCTTGTTTTGGCAGCAAATGCGGTTGTATTTTTTTAGGATGTAAACATATGAATACATTACGGGTGAAGTGGTATACAGCTTCTCTGTTTAACCGATACCCCCCCTTCCCAGTGTGGGTGAGGCCCTGGAAGACAAAGTCCTGTAACCTTTGACCTAGGAAACGAACGTACCTCCAAAAGATCTGCATCGCTACATGACTCCGTATCTTCTATTTAAGGCCCTTTGCATCGTCGTCCCCGACAGAATGTCTGTGCAACAGGTGGTGGAGGACTGGAAGTGCTCCAGCACGGTCCTGTTTGAAGGGCCAACACAAGAGTCCGTTGAAACATTTTTGAATCGGTTTTGAAGGGCAAGCTTCAGGGGCCCAGTTCAGATGCCGGTCTGAAGCCCTGAAAACACACTGCCATGTTTAAGCCCTGTGATCAACACCAAGCACAAAGAAACCAGCGCAACATCAAACCTAATCTGAGCTAACCACATTAGTGAATCACATCAGGAGGAACAACTCCATTATAACCTCAGCAAGTAGCAGGTTTGTTATTCAAATTCATATCAAATGAATTACTGCTGTCAGCCGATCCCACGGGAAGAGATGTATTACCTTAAGGAGACGAAGCAGACACGACTTTACTTTAGCCTAGCTTTGTCCAAAAGTAACAAAATCTGACAACCAACACGTGTAAAGGTCACTAATTCAATGTCTTCATGCTATGCTATGCTAAGCTAATCGGGTTGCTGGTTGTAGCTTCACATTTAGACATGAGAGTGGCGTCGATCTACTCATCTAAATCTTGGCGTGTTGGAATGTACATAATACAATCCAGTTTTATTCGATACAATAATTCTTCTTTTGGACTTCAAACGACGAGGCAAAAATAATTACAACAACCTCAAAGAGGTCAAAAGACTTAAACCTAAAGCTAATAAGCACAATACCCCAAAAGCCCCGAAAAGACTTATAAAGCCCTCCAAAATGCCTTTGAGGCCTAAAGGCCTAAATTCCGCGATACTTTGTTGTCTCCCCCTATTTATACATCTTTACTTGACGCATCTTTCACCTCCAGATCCATACATGGTTAACAACTACGCATCACCAAACTATTAGAGCGCTGCACTTTTAACCACACTAACACTTAGTTAGCCCTCCTTCGAAGGTTCCCGCCCGGCCTTCATTGGTGGAGGATCAGTTACCATTGCTGCAGTATATTAACTGACAACCTTTTTCTATACCAACTCTGACGATGATCAGGCCAGAGTAAGTTAAACCTGAGGTTTATCAAACACTAAATAATATGAGATTACAAGTAAAGAATAAAATCATATCTGTGAGCTCAATAGAAGGAAATAAATCATAGTCGCTCATCAAAGAGAACGTCAGGATTACCGCTCACTGGACTCTGTGGCTAAAGGTTTACGAGGCTCGCGTTGCATAAATGAACGCCTCGTACATCCTGCTGCTGTGTCCGTTAGTAGCAGAGTTCATCTGCAGCACACAGCAGGACCACAATTTCACAATGTTGCATAATGTTCCCAAGTAATTGGTTAATTCACAAGTTAAAGAATACAAAAGGGAAGTAAATATAGAGTCGGCTTTGGACATTTTAACGGCCGGATAGGATTCAGTATTAGTGCCCACCCGCTGGTTCCCCCTCAGGTATTTTTCTATTGGATTTTGGATTATTGCAGCAAATAAGCTCTGTTGCAAACACAAGTTCATGATACTTACAAGTTTTGTTTTGTAGCAAGATAATCTTTTTTTTCTTTGAAGCGTGCATTCAATCGGCAGAAGTAACAAGCTAACGTACGGCCATGAACGAACTACACGGCGGTCCCGTGACTTCACGTCTGCACCACTAAGCTAAAGGCAGACTAGTGTTCGATGTGATGACGTTTTGTAAGGCAAGGCAAGTTTATTTGTATAGCACATTTCAACAACAAGGTAATTCAAAGTGCTTCACATAAAACCATTAAAAGCATCAAAACATAAGGCATAAGAAAAGGAGATTTAAAAACAATTAAGAACATTCATTGAACATTAAAAACAGTCATTAAAACACTAAAAAGCAGTGTAAGAAATAAAATACAGTAGTAAAATGCAGAAATGCAGGAGATTGATTAATATCCTTGAATCTGGTTCAATTAAAAGCAGCAGCAAACAGAAAAGTCTTCAATCTTGATTTAAAGGAGCTGAGGGTCTCAGCAGACCTGCAGCTTTCTGGGACTTTGTTCCAGATGTGTGGAGCAGAAAAACTGAACGCTGCTTCTCCTTGTTTAGTTCTGACTCTGGGAACAGAAAGCAGACCGGTCCCAGACGACCTAAGGGGTCGGGATGGTTCATAAGGTAGCAGCAGATCAGAGATGTATTTTGGCCCTAAACCATTCAGTGCTTTATAAACCAACAGCAGGATTTTAAAGTCAATTCTTTGTTGGACAGGAAGCCAGTTCTCAGAACTGGAGTGATGTGATCCACTTTCTTGGTCTTAGTGAGGACTCGAGCTGCAGCGTTGATTGACTTGTTACAGAGACCTGTAAACACACCGTTACAGTCGTCCAGTCTACTGAAGATAAATGCATGGACAAGTTTTTCCAAGTCCTGTTGAGACATAAGTCCTCTAACCCTTGATATATTCTTCAGGTGATAGGAGGCTGATTTAGTAATTGTCTTGATATGGCTGTTCAGGTTGAGGTCTGAATCCATAACTACACCTAGATTTCTGGCTTGGTTTGAGGTTTTTAACATCAGTGATTGAAGCTGAGCGCTGACTTTCAATCGTTCGTCCTTGGTACCAAAAACAATTACTTCTGTTTTATCTTTGTTTAATTGAAGAAAGTTCTGGCACATCCAGTTGTTGATTTGTTCAATGCATTTAACCAGCCCATGTATGGGATTATAGTCCCCTGGTGATATAGTTATGTAGATTTGTGTGTCGTCTGCATAATTATGATAACACACTTTGTTGTTTTCCATAATCTGAGCTAGTGGAAGCATGTAGATGTTGAACAGAAGAGGCCCCAGTATTGAACCTTGGGGAACACCACATGTAATTTTAGTCAGTTCTGATGTGTAATTAGTTACAGACACAAAGTATTGTCGGTCCTTCAAGTAGGATTCAAACCAGTTAAGTGCTGTGCCAGAGAGTCCCACCCAGAGTTTTAGTCTTTCTAGTAGTATGTCATGGTCGACCGTGTCGAATGCAGCGCTGAGATCCAGTAATACTAAGACTGAAATTCTGCCATTGTCTGTGTTTAAGTGGATGTCATTGAAAACCTTAACAAGAGCAGTTTCAGTACTGTGGTGCTGTCGAAAGCCTGACTGGAAGACATCAAAACAGTTATTTACGGCCAAGAAGTTGTTCAGCTGTTTGAAAAAGCGTGTTGGTAGAATATCCAAGCAGCAGGAGGATGACTTCAGATGTTGTATAATGTCTTCTAGGCTTCTACGGTCGATTGAATGAAATTGTGTCATGATATTTGAATGGATGTTATTCAGAGATGGGGACAACACATATCCTGTGGTTGGTGTGGAGGCACTGACTACTTGTCTAATTTTCTGAATTTTGTCAGTAAAAAAGGAGGCAAATTGATTGCAAGCACAGGTGGATTGGAGCTCAGCAGCTACTGACACTGGAGGGTTTGTTAGCCTGTCGACGGTAGCAAATAAGGCGCATGTATTGTTATTATTTTTGGTTATGATGTCAGAGAAGAAGGACTGCCTTGCATTTCTAAGTTCCAACTTATAATTGCGAAGTCTCTCTTTATAGATGTCACAGTGAACCTGGAGATTTGTTTTTCGCCACCTGCGCTCAGCTTTCCAACACTCTCGTTTCTCTATTCTGACCAGCGTGGCATTTCTCCAAGGAGATCTTTGCTTACCCGAGACAACCTTCACTTTAGTGGGTGCAATGGCATCAATAACATTTTTAACTTTAGAATTGAAGCTATCTACAAGCTCATTGACTGAGATGCAAGAGAGGGCTGGTGTGGAGGAGAACTTCTGAATAAATAGTTCACCGGTGTTTTCAGAGATGTAACGCTTTTTCACAACCTCGGTTTGGACATTTGTGTGCAAGGAGATTGCACTCTCAAAGAAAACACAGAAATGATCAGAGAGTGCAACATCAGTCACAGCGACCTTGGAAATGTTTAGACCTTTGGTGATGATTAGGTCCAGAGTGTGCCCCCTTGTTGTGGGTGGGTCCTGTCACATGCTGAGTCAGATCATAGTTCTCAAGGACACCACATAGTTCTACAGACCCTCTGTCCTGGGGATTATCAACATGGATATTAAAATCGCCAACAATAACAACACAGTCAAAATCAATACAGAATATCGACAGCAGTTCAGTAAACTCATCAAAGAAGGTTGCACAGTATTTAGGTGGTCTGTAAATGTTTAGGAATAAAGCTTGAGTGGAATTCAGAGCCACATATTCAAAAGAACTAAAATGACCAAAGGACATCTGCTTGCATTGAAGAGAATCATTAAATAAAATAGCAACTCCACCTCCTTTCTTCTGCGCTCTTGTTTCACTCATGAAACTGAAGTTGTGAGGTGTTGATGCAATAAGAACAGCTGCACTGTTATCTTGGTTTAACCAAGTTTCAGTTAAAAACAAAATGTCCAGTTTGTGCCTAACAATAAAATCATTGATTGAAAATGTTTTTCCTGACAGAGACCTGACATTTAATAAAGCTGAGTTTAATGTGGTTAAAGCTTTATTTGCCCAATTCATTTGGACAGGCTGACGAGGAAT
This sequence comes from Leptoclinus maculatus, assembly GCA_032191485.1. Classification (NCBI taxonomy): domain Eukaryota; kingdom Metazoa; phylum Chordata; class Actinopteri; order Perciformes; family Stichaeidae; genus Leptoclinus; species Leptoclinus maculatus. The sequence goes on from JAVDOI010000002.1 coordinate 3,605,862, forward strand.
AAATGTTAAGTTTGATAAGTTTGCAGGTTTACTATTGTTTCTTCGCAGCCTCTCCTTTCTTTTTCTATAAACTATCAGGACAGGAATTGAGAAGGCTAGCTGCATACAGGGCCCCGACTTCTCCTGGAGAGAATCATTGGTGTCATTAGCCTTGTAGCCTGGACCCAGAAGATATCAATTATTGCCTTTATCAGGTAGGGAAGGTGGGGGAGGGGCACGGCGCTTAGGACTTGGAGCCAGTGGCGGGGGTGGGGCTGGATGCGGAGGTGGAACTGTACGTCCAGCAATGACCAGCTCTTTCATGTAGTCAGTGAACTCCAGGTGGGGGGAGGATGGGGAGAGTGTGAGAGAGGAAAGGGACCTGGATGTAGTCTGGGGGGTGGAAGTAGGTGCTGGGGAGGGAGGTAAAGACTCCTCCTCTCGGAAGGGTGGGGAAAGTGGGCGATCAGAGGCGGTTCCTGATGATGAGGTTGGAGACTCCTCCTCTTGGCTGTCGTTAGGCGGGGGCATCCTTCCCGTAAGGTCTCCAAGGCGATGCTGTGTGGTTATCTCTTGCGTAGACTCCTCTTGTCTCTTGTCCTTGGCAGTGGGAACAGACGGGTGACACAGGAAGAAAAATAGGTTAGAGGTAAACAGTTTTACCCCTGACTTGTTCAGGCAAACTCCATTTGCCTTAAAAAGATGTCTGCGCTCCCAGAAAAGGTAGAAATTGTTGATAAAAAATGCTGAATGGTCAGTACATGCAGTTGACAGCCATTTGTTCAGTGCAAACAGCCTGCTGAATCCTTCATCTCCTCCTCTGATTGGTGGAAGAGGGCCACTGATGAACACCTCAGCCTTGACAGAGCTGACTGTGTTTAACAGATCAATAAAGTCTCGCTTCAGAACTTCAGACTGTTGTTTCACAATATCACAGCTTCCTGGAAGCACGATGATGTTTTTCACCGTGGGATGGTCCGCCACGATGTCCAGGATTTTGTCTCTCATGGTAGAGACCATATCTTTCGGAAAGCAGAGTATTTTGGTATTCTTGCTGCACAATGTTCTGACATCTTTTACAGCATAGTCACCAACAATCAGAGTCTCAGGCCCAGTCATTAGCTTTCCCTGTGGCCTTTTACTCTCACATTTACTCTCAGTTCTTACCCTGCTTTGAGAAGATAGCTGCTTATCCAGATCATCAGATGGAGATTTAGGATCCTGCGACAATGGAGCAAATCTGTTTTGAAGTTGTAAGCTTGGTTGTTGTGGAGATTTTTTGCTGGTTTTGCTTTTCTCAGCTGTCCATGGCTTTGTCCGTCTGAGTGCAGGGGTTGAGGAGGAGTTCTGCCTGTGTGGTAGTGCAGGCCAGCCAGTCGCATCACAAATCTCAGGGCGCTGGGCTCTGCCTGTTAGTCGTCCTCCCACATCCTGAGGGTATGATTTTCTCTTCGGCTTTGCACCGAGAGAGTTCCAGGGAGGACTACCATTTGAAGATACATTATCTGCTCTCTCCTCCTGTTTCTTGGTAGGCCTGGTGGTGCTAGTTAGCTGTGTCTTCGCTTGCGTTTGTCCAATGTTTTGAGTCCATGGTAAAGTGATATCATTCCCACACAGTCCATTTACCTCCACGTTTACTTCTAGTCGGTGGATTTTTGATTCCAAGACTGCAATCTTCTGCAGGAGTTTGTGGTAGTCGTCCGTGGAGAAGGGAGGCATCTTGCTGCTACTTATCTTTAGCTTAGCTGCTAGTTAGCATTAGCCAACAACCCAAATAGCTCGACGACTTTCTGGATTCGTCTTCACTCAAACGTTGAAGAGTGATATATGTGATATATCTGGCAATTTGAGTAAAAAAAACAAAAGACAAAAAGAAAAACAAGAAAAGCAAGAAAATGTAAGCAGAGGCAAGAGCAAGCAGTAAAAGCGACTGCACTGTAAGGAAGCAGGAAGTAAGATCACCATGTACAATAGGCTATGTAGCCAGACCCAGACATCAATTATACATCAAGCTAGTTGACATCTGTCACACTCAGATAAAATATTTACCTTAACAGGCAATCCGTTGAAGATCTGAAGACTGAACTCGAGAACTGTTTTTTGATTCGTGGAGAAAGTATTTTGAGTATTTTAAATACAAAATTACTCCACTCTAAATTTTATTTTGTATTTTGTTACAAATTACGTTAGATTTTTTATCGGCCCTATCAAATACAAATTACAAAATACTCAAAAGTAATTGAAATACGTATTTCAAATACAAGTAATAGAAACACTGCCCATCCCTGCATGTAGTGTATTTAAGAACAATTATTAAATTATAAAATAGCTATAACTTTGTGATTCTGTTTAGGCCAGCAGAGAAGGCTTTGAAGGCCCTGACGGCCCACCACTGTTATAAAGTTGAGCGGGATAAGTGGCTCCTCAAGATATATAGCAGGAAATGAGGTAAGGATAAATTAAGCTTTATAGAAAGTTGTTGAACACTTTTGGTGAAGCAAACTTTGAAACTTGCCAACGATGTTGATTTAGATGTTTTATTGAAAACAAACAGAATATGACTCTTCAAGCTCAGAGTTTCATCAATCAGGACTCAAAGGAAACCTGTGGATGAGACCTGTGGGGAATTCACTTATTTACTAAAGAGTTTCATCAAATGTGATTTTTTGACATTGAGAGATGTTTTTTTTAATTGGAACCATTTTTAAATTGGTTTGATTAACAGAGTCAAATAGGAAATATTCATAAAGCATATTACTTGTTTTTTGAAGCAACAATTTTGAAGCACAGACAATGATGTCAAACCTTTTTTTTCAGAATCCATACTGCTGGTAATACAGGAAGTTCCACTCCTGCATTTTATTGTAAACCAACTTTACCAAAACCTTTGAGAAACATGGAGGGACAGAAAGAGGGAGGTAGTTGTTGAATGGACTTCACATTCACCCACAGGTGCTACTTTCTGCTCATTTGGTAATATTCCAGTTTCTATAGATTTGGTAAATACTGTGGAGGTAAATGTCCTGATTATAAAGGAACTCATGTTGACAATCAGACATAACCTGAGCTCATCATGAGCAGCTGCTGAATCTCTCCTCCTTTCCTTAGATGTCCGTGTATCTTCTGTCTCGCTGGCTCTTTGTCTTGCAGGATGCGGGTCCCGAGCTTCATGAGCTAAAGGCCCCGTGTGGTTCCTGGTATCAAAGCTCAGCTTCACATGGAGTCGCTCTCTTCCACATAACATGCTTGAATAATTGATTATGTCGAAATAAGTCATAAAAAGTGATAAACATGAACTCTGTACTTTGTGGTGTTTCAGGAGGAAAACTGACTCAGTTATACTTTCATATTAGTTTCACATTTTCTCCATCAGCTTTGTATGAAACCCTGTAAATAAGACAAGAAGAAAACACTTTGTTCATTCTTGAATCAAGAAATACTTTATTCATCATGTAAACCTTCAGTTTGTTCACATCCCATCAGTGAAGTGTGTTCAATGACTCTTGTTCAATGATTTCATGAACACATTCACTTCATCCTCATCATCTATTAGTTTGACCAGAATCTCAGTTATGTAAAAGAGAATAATGAATGATTTACTTATTGATTATGATCATAATAATTAGTTATATAATACATCATAGTACCTCTTTTGTATAACGATTAAGAAAACAACAAGAACAACATTTAATCTGTTATAGAAAATAAACATAATTTCACTTAAAGAAATCTTTACAAAGAGTGCTGAGAACTAAACATCTTTGATAAAAGAAGCTCTGGTGATTTCTCTCTTTAAGAGCCATGCAGTACATCAATACTAATATTTATCAAACATTTAAACCTCAGAGCAGTTTACATTTTCATGAAGAGAAATATCAGTTCAGGTCAACAAAGGTCATCATGAGCAGTGATAGCCTCCATGGCTAAACAGACACAGAAAGGAGCTCCACCTAAAGAAACTCAAACATTTACAGAACAATAATGAGAAGATGTCAAAGTACCGCCCACAAGGTTTGATTGACAGGTGAAGAAACATTAAGCAATTAAGCGATAATGATGGAGACAAAATGAGTTTCAGGATTAAAACACAAAAATTAATTTGCTGTTCCTTAAATCACTTTTGTCTATTTTAGTTTACAGAACTCAGCAGTGTCTCCATAATCAGAATGAAACCTGAGTCCAGCATAGAGAGGCTGAGTGAATGTGGTCTGGACTCTGTGGAGGAGAGTCATGGTTTCAGAGACGCTGTAGAAAGACAGAATACCTGCTCTGTGATCCAGGTACACTCCTACTCTGGAGGACTGAGGACCAGAGACGGGAGTTTGGATATAGTTGTACAAAAATGTAAAACTGTTTTTGTCACAAATTAACGCCCAAGATTTATCATTGTATCCAAATCCACTTACATTCCAGCTCCCTGTTCTGCTGATACTCTTGTATGCGACTGCTACATTAACTCCTCCTCTCCTCTCCACCTCCCAGTAACAACGTCCAGTCAGACTCTCTCTACTCAGGACCTGAGAACATCTAGTGAATCTGTCTGGGTGACTAGAATAAGACTGTTGTTCTTTCATTAATGTTACTTTTCTGTTCCCCTCAGATAATAACAGCCATGTGTTTGCTGTGTTTGGATCCAGTGTGATTTCACTTGAATATCTTAAGAACTCAGCTCTGGTCTTGGGCTCTGCTTGTGAATGTGACAGTAAAACGTCCACTTCAGTCACTGCCAGTGAGACGTTTGTCCACTTCTCTCTCAGAACGTCCTGTAGTTTATCTCTGACTTCTGACACAGCCGCCGTCACGTCCTCAAAGTAGCTCAGAGGACGGATATCGATGCCGGACGAGTCTGTAGACTCTCTGAGTGGTGACAGTGAGGGGTAGTTGTGTAGAAACTGGTTGTGATCCTCTGTGTGTGAGAGCAGCTTCAGCTCAGCGTCTCTCCTCTTCAGCTCAGAGATCTCCTGCTCCAGCTTCTCCTGAAGCTCTTTGACTCGACTCACTTCACTTTTCTGCTGGGATCTGACCTGCTGCTTCACATCGGAGCTTCTTTTCTCCATGAGACGGATCAGCTCGGTGAAGATCTTCTCGCTGTCCTTCACCGCTTCGTCGGCAGAGCGATTGACGGCCTCCACCTCCTGTTGAAGCAGCTTCACGTCTTTCTCTCTGTCCTGGATTCTCTGCTGGATGTTTAGTCGACTCACCTCCAGCTCTCTCTGCCTCTCAGTCCTTTCTGCTGCAGCTGTGACTGTGTCGTGGCCTTTGTGTTCATCCACAGAGCAGAGGTAACAGATACACTGCTGATCAGTACGGCAGAACATCTTCATCACCTCATCGTGACGAGAGCAGATGTTCTCCTGGAGCTTCTTGGAGGGGTCCACCAGCTTGTGTTTCTTTAATTGAGCTACGTCATAATGAAGCTGGAGGTGTTTCTCACAGTAAGAGACCAGACAGAAGAGACAGGACTTGATGGCTTTCTGTTTCCTCCCAGTGCAGACATCACAGGACACATCTTCAGGTCCAGCATAGCAGTGATCAGCAGGAGCAGCTTGGAGTCCAGTCTTCTTCAGCTCCTCCACTAAAACTGCTAACATGGTGTTTTTCAGCAGGACAGGCCTCGGTGTGAAGGTCTGCCTACACTGAGGGCAGCTGTGGAGTTTCTTCACATCCTCTTCATCCCAGAAGCTTTTAATACAGTTCATGCAGTAGCTGTGTCCACATGAAGTAGTCACCGGATCCTTCAGTAGATCCAGACAGATGGAACAAGAGAAGGTTTCCCGATCCAGCTGAACTCCTTTCTGCGCCATTTCACCTCTCAGTGACGACGACTGTCTGAGTTTCACTTCACTAGAAGCGATTCTGCTTTGACTTCTGATCTCAACAACATGTGTTTGTTCAGTGAATGGAGCCTGTCGGCTCTATCGCTTCACCACCATGTTGGTTACACCCATCTTTAAAACTGTAGATCTGAAGGGGAGGGAACAAGGACATGTGTGGACAGAGTGGAGGCGGCTGTGTTTGAGAGCAGGAGGAAGAAGGAGGGGTTATCAAGCTGTGGTTCATTCCAGGAAGAGGAGCAGCGCTGTGAATGTGAACTTTGTTTCCTCATTTACAAACAGAGCCTCGGTTAAAACCTGCTCCACGTTTGAAAACATTTCATTTCTTTAGTTGTTAAATATTTCTTGTCTCCTCAGTTGAGTTTCAAGATATGATTCTGATGCAAAGCAGCGTTTCAAGATTCACATTTATTCATTTCATGACTTCATGACTTCATTTTCCATTTGTTGTTGATGTTAAAATATTCCACCTGTTGTAAAAGCTGAGTCACTCACTGGTTGAGTGACGACTGAGAAAAGTCCTCAGGAACAACATGAATCTCCACCAACCATCAACTGGTGGACAGGAATGAGGAGGACTTTCCTAAAAAACAATGCATGGACTCATATGAACATAATGTCTCTCAATGATCACTTCTGACCCACTAGAAGTGGTTTACTCTGCAGAGAGAGAGCGTCAGTGGCGGGCCGTGCATTTTATACCTGGGCCTTCACTGCTGTCCTGCAGCTGAAACACAGCTACGGTTATTATTTGTTTCGTGTAAAAATGAAGCTCAACACCTATAAATACACTAACTGCAGAGAATACGCCGAGAGTGCGTCTCCTCTCTGCTCTGACTGCAGCGTGAGGCTTCTGTGAGAGTTACTGTGAGTGCTTTTGGGCGGCGGAGGGGCTCACGGCAGCACCCGCTGCTCGTTCACGGCAGTAACTGTAGAACGGTAGTGCTTTAACGTCAGAGTCAAAACACCAGAAAAGTCTCCAATAACACCAGAAAAAGTCGCTCGATTTGTCGCTAGTAACGGTTAAATCCCAATTTACAAATCCGTTTCTCCTCCTTCAGCCATTGATTGTTAAAAAAACAAAGCTAGGTACAAAAAATAATAATCTCCACCAAGCAAAATGCAAAAAATGTCATAATTTCTTCCATATCTTTCAATTTGAACTCTTACTACTCCAACTAAGCCTCTGCTTAAGTTTCGTTTTCCAATAGTCACGTGCTCGCCCACTGACCAATCACAGCACACGCTGCACCTCACTGCAGAGCTGCACCTGAAAACTGAGCTGCCCGTCAATGCTGACGTACTTGTAGGCCAGCTAGCAGGCTCTGGCACGTCAAAGAATACGCCAAACGTGTCAAACTAAAGATCTGATTGGTTGAACACTATGACAATCAACAATATCGTCCCCATTCAGGTAAACTGCAAAGGGATTCACTTGTGAGTCTGCAGGCCTCGGGCCTCTCTTCTTACCGAGAGACACAGAGGTGAAATCTGATTGGATAAAAGCTCTACTTAAAACAAGCTGCACTGGAAGCAGAGCAACTGAGGAAGACAGTAGCTGTGCAATGAGAAAATAAGATAATAGGAAAAATATTTGTATAAATTATAATACATGTAGTGTATTTAAGAAAAAATATTAAATTATAAAATAGCTATAACTTTGTGATTCTGTTTAGGCCAGCAGAGAAGGCTTTGCAGGCCCTGACAGCCCACCACTGTTATAAAGTTGAGCGGGATAAGTGGCTCCTCAAAATATAAAGCAGGAAATGAGGTAAGGATAAATTAAGCTTTATAGAAAGTTGTTGAACACTTTTGGTGAAGCAAACTTTGAAACTTGCCAACGATGTTGATTTAGATGTTTTATTGAAAACAAACAGAATATGACTCTTCAAGCTCAGAGTTTCATCAATCAGGACTCAAAGGAAACCTGTGGATGAGACCTGTGGGGAATTCACTTATTTACTAAAGAGTTTCATTAAATCAGATTTTTTGACATTGAGAGATGTTTTTTTTAATTGGAACCATTTTTAAATTGGTTTGATTAACAGAGTCAAATAGGAAATATTCATGAAGCATATTGCTTGTTTTTTGAAGCAACAATTTTTAAGCACAGACAATGATGTCAAACCTTTTTTTTCAGAATCCATACTGCTGGTAATACAGGAAGTTCCACTCCTGCATTTTATTGTAAACCAACTTTACCAAAACCTTTGAGAAACATGGAGGGACAGAAAGAGGGAGGTAGTTGTTGAATGGACTTCACATTGTAGCACGAGCGGCTCCTGCCTCGTTTCTAGGCGGGGAAGTCTTTCGCACCTAACACGGTGGTCACTCCGTCGGCTGTCCTGCCTGCGAGGTTATGTTTTCCTCTTTGAGGTGTCGGGACAATACCTTGGGCCTTTTATCTCACCCCGTAGCTAAATCGTTAGGATTTCGGAATTAATTGTCTTTTTGAAAGTCTTTTACGGCTAATGCCCTAGGCGCTCTCAATAGGATGTAACCCTAACACCCGGTATGTAATAGTTATGTACATCGTCTATACTTTACTATTGCCTATTGTGAACATTCTCACCATTTATGACTAACACTGCCAAGTCTTCACACAGAGAACTCACCTTAAGCTCCTCTGCATGTTTCAGTCGTCACATCTTATCACACCGTTAACGGACAGGGGAAGAGGGTTACATTGTTTTAAAGGACCCGAGTACTTTTTTGGTTTCAGTCACTTACTAAATGTAAGGCTGTGTTTTTATTTCAGGTTTTCACACAATAATCACATTAAACAATTTCAATTCAATGAAACAGTCACAGTGGCTACAATAACTAATTTTAACACTCCTATTTTAATAAGTTCTCCTCTTTGTCAGCTTTCACTGATTTTGCTATGAGGTATAAGCCACTAGTTAGGGGGGAAAGGCCCCCCTTCTTCTTCTCTCTGCTCTGCTGTTCTCCTGTCAGTCAGCTCTCAGTCATTCCTACTTTTTTGGGGGTCTATCTCCTTTTTATGCTGTCCTCTGATAGCAAAAGGGTCTTCTGTCCTCCTCTAAGTGGGTAAGACATAAAAAGGGTCTTATTTTGGGTAATTAAAAGGGTCTTATTTTGGGTAACTAAAAGGGTCTTATTTTGGGTAACTAAAAGGGTCTTATTTTGGCCATCTCTGAGGGGGTAAGACCCCTAAAGGGTCTTCCGTTCCCTTTAGAGTGGGTAAGAAGTCTATCCCATTCTCTCGTTGGGGGAGAAGCCCAAATCTCACAGTTTTTCTGCTGCTTTTTATGCTGTTCTAAGGCTGGCACCTCCTTCATTTCATGTGTCACTCACACATGAGTCCTCCTCTCTCTGGAGCGGACACAGCATGTACTGGTTGTAACTGGTTTGATCCTGTTCAGAAGAGGAAGGATTCTAAAAGTTTGGAGTGACTATTTTATATTAGGCATCTCTGCAGTTTATATGGTTAATCACGTCTATCATAAAATAAAACAGTTCATATTATGATGTTATAAAAAGTATAAACAAGCTATATGTAGTGATGGTTATACTTTGAAATCAAAAGGGTTACAGGTTATAATAGTTATACTTTTATGCTTTCATATTTTTCTACGATCTTTCTACAGCATCAATAACATTTTTAACTTTAGAATTGAAGCTATCTACAAGCTCATTGACTGAGATGCAAGAGAGGGCTGGTGTGGAGGAGAACTTCTGAATAAATAGTTCACCGGTGTTTTCAGAGATGTAACGCTTTGTCACAACCTCGGTTTGGACATTTGTGTGCAAGGAGATTGCACAGTTTGTGGTAGTCGTCCGTGGAGAAGGGAGGCATCTTGCTGCTACTTAGCTTTAGCTTAGCTGCCAGTTAGCATTAGCCAACAACCCAAATAGCTCGACGACTTTCTAGATTCGTCTTCACTCAAACGTTGGAGAGTGATATATGTGATATATCTGGCAATTTGAGTAAAAAACAAAAAAACAAAAAGAAAAACAAGAAAAGCAAGAAAATGTAAGCAGAGGCAAGAGCAAGCAGTAAAAGCGACTGCACTGTAAGGAAGCAGGAAGTAGCTTGTAGTGTCATTTAGCCACAGAGTTGTTGGGCAGTGCAGTATGAAGCTTGCTATTAATGTTTTCCCGCCTCAGGACCAGGAGCTCAATCAACCAATGAAATCGCTTGAAGCGCAGGTCTGTTGTGATTTTGGATGGTGTTTGTCGCCTCAGACCATGTGGTTTGTTTGGAAAAAGAGTATCCATTGAAGAGGAGTGCTCACTTTCTTACAGACCAAAAGTTTTCTACAACAATAATACAGGCTCAGACCTTTTTGGTCCAAGAAGCTTACTGTACATCCTTTCCAAAAGCCACGCTGACAACCGCAGAACACAGCAAAAAGAACACGGAGTCCTACTGATCCTGCAGGTTAGTCTGGCAGGATTGTCGAGCAGTCTCCGTGGAGCTACAGACAGATTTATGTCTAAATAATAACACGATCATGAAACATTCACAGATGTCTCAGATTAAAGCGGCATGGTGCCTAATTTATGCTCCTGGTAGGCCAGCCCGAGGAACCACGTGTAGAACGTTTCCACAATAAAGAACACGGTGTACTGTTCCTGACCGTGCATTTATTTCAATCTTGAATTAGTCTTAACTTAATCCTGATAAAGGAAGTATGCCGGATGTATTTTTTTAGTAATTGGCCATGGTTGTTTCCTTCTCTTTCAGAGGCAAAGAAGGGTCCGTATAGGCGGCTGTACTGTCTACAGTTTGTATGTTTCACTACCATTCTGTTGACGACTCCTCTTGAAATTTCAAGCATGTTTGTTCCAGACCTAATTCCCACCGCAGCCCCCCCCCCCCCTTCAGCACACAGTTGCTGCCGTTCTCATGGGAGGCTTCCTTTTTTGGGTTCGGCATTCACCCGAGGATGTGATTTTTACGTAACGCAGACTGCATCCTTAATCCCAGCGGAGCTCCGTACGGTGGGTTGAAAGGGTTTTCTGGAGAGTCGAGGGTAAAAGTACTGTCACTCCTTTAAATCCTAAAATAGACCGGGAGGCCGTTCAGCAGCAGCCGCAAGAGAGAGGCGTACCGTGCAGAAAGGGGCTTTGAACAGTTGAAAGAGCTTAGCCCCAAGTGAACCGCTCCCCTGATGCTCAAAGCCGACCGCCCAGGCCAGCGGCCAAGGGACGAGGGAAAAGATTAGAACGCTGCTCAGTGAAAGGCTTTGTCCCGGAGCGATCGATTAAGTCTCTCAGGCCACCGTCACCCTAAACAACGTAGCACCTTTTTTCTGCATTATTACACAAATGACATAATTCCAAGCTACTGCACGCTTTTATTATATATTGAAGAAACCCTGACGACCTCATTACTTGTACATGTAGTCATTATCTTCATCAGTTCTACTTTAATTGAAGCAGGTTTTGCTTTAAAGGGGACATATCACGCTTATTTCCAGGTCCATGCTTGTATTTTAGGTTTCTACTAGAACATGTTTACGTGCTTTAATGGTCAAAAAACGAATCATTTCTCTTATACTGTCTGTCTGAATATACATGTATTCACCTTCTGTCTGAAACGCTCCGTTTTAGCGCCTGTCTCTTTAAGGCCCCCTGCTCTGATTGGTTGGCGAGAACAATATGGCGCATCTTTGCAAAGGTAGTTCCAGAGACGGTTCAGAAAGGGGACGGCCCGCTGAGAGCCGGTGTCCGGTTTTTTGTGTCACGTGGGTTTTCGCCACTGCCCCGCCCCCTTTAGGAGACTCGCGGCAGGTCAAGAGTCTATTAATAACTCCAATGGGAGAAGTGAACGTGAACACAGATTAGGAACAATTCTTTTGCTACACTCACCAAAGTAAATATTGGACCCATTTTTCAGTAGCCACGTTTCTCCGCAGCCAGAGTTAGCTGCCGGTTAGCTTAGCATAATAGCTAGCCTGGCTCTGTCCAAACTTAAAGAAACCTACTAGCAACTAATTAACACAGTATATCTCACAACTTCTCCCGTAGTCTTTACTCATGCTTCTGCACACCAAAGAGGTCTTTACATGTGCTCAGAATAAATGAGTTTCATAAGTGGATTCTTTAAGCAAACCTACAGTAAAACCTACATTTTCTGTTTATTATCATCATAAATGTTGAATACAACAATTCACATCACATGTTCATACATTTTCAAATAGCCCCGGTTATCCTGTAAAAGAAATAATGCAATAAATCCGCATATGAAGCTAATGTATGGAGACTTTGAGGGGCGGATATGTGTGGAAGTATACAAAAAGGCAGTGGAGTCAGGTGACAGAGTTGTTTTGAACTCTTTCACCCCTGCACTGCATAGCTTCTGTGGAGCTGATATGTTGTTTGGCTCAATATACATTTCAAAAGCCTGAAGGAAATTGCTAATTTGCTTAAGTTCCTCAAAAATTGTATTTCAAGAGAAAATCTAATTCTGGAAAGTAAGAGATGACAACAGTTTTACCCAGAAGCTTTGAAAATAGAAAAGCCAATGTTAGGAGACAAAGAGGAATTGAAGCCTTTCAACAAACACTCATCATCTTCTAACGCTCGACTTCTTTACGTTATTGTCCACTGTTGTAATGTGGGATCATAGAATTAGACAATTGAGTTTTCATTGTGCGAGAAGAAAGCGCTGGAGGGGGGAGGAGGAGGGGGGAGCGACTGCGAATAGAGGGGTTTGTTGAGGACAATGGCTCAACTAAGCAAGGCCATCTGAGGTCTGTTCATTCTTACCTCATGCTCCCATAACACAATGTTCATTCATTCATTTCACTTCAGCTATCCAAGAAGGAGCACAGGCCTCCTCAGAATGAGAAAACAGGATGAAGTATGCACACTTTCACATGTGTATATACATATGTGTATGTGTATATATGTATATATGTGTATATATGTATCTATATGTGTATATATATGTGTATGTGTATATGTGTGTATATATGTGTATGTATGTATACATACACATATATACATACATACACACACATATATACAAATGTACTGTATATATACATATATACAGTGTGTATGTATCAGAATCAGCTTTATGTATGTCTATATATGTGTATATATATATATGTGTGTATATATATATATATATATGTATGTATATATACACTAAATGTATATATGTGTATGTATGTCTATCCGTCCATTACCATTGCTGTATCAACCTTTCTGCTAACTATGCACTCCCAATGGCACCACGTGGTGTTCAGGTGTTACAGCTGACGCATCACATGTAGATTTTTGATTAAACCTAATGGTGATTTCACCGCCATATCTATCCTTCTCTCTGTGCCCTGAGTGAGCCTTTAGTGCTGCGTGTGGAGTACGTGGAGGGCTTTAATTTGGAGCCAAGTGAGAGTTCCTCGATGATGGATCCCTGTCGACGGGGATCCGTGTCGGTGGAGGGAGTGAGTCATCCATCATCTGCCCGCTGCGTTAGGTTGCCGCTGGCGCAGAGCCGAGCCGAGCCCCGTATCTCACGTCGCAGAGGGAGCGCTGACGTCAGAGCTGTCACTGTTCCACTCTCTCATCAGCACCCACTCACAGAGCTCCGGGTATCGTCAGGGTGAAATACAATAATAGCACTGAGTGCACTGTCTTCATTTAGCCCCCCCCCCCCTCCTCGTCTCTGTGTTGTGAGCTCTATTTTCTTATTTGTTTTTCTTCAACAGCTACCCCCCCCCCTTCCCTCAAATCTTCTCAGCAAATACTCAGAGAAAGTTCATTCCCCTCCAGCTCTGCCTCGGCGTGTCACTCTGATCTTGGTGATTCAGGTGTTCAGGTGTTCAAGATAACTCTACTGAGAGACTGACGCGTTGTTTGTGTTTTTTTTGGGAGCATCACAGCTCTAATGTGCCGCGTTACATGACATGGACAGCCCTCATGAGTGAGTCAGAGTGTCAGACAAACATCCGGATAAATGACCGCCCGCGCGCTAATGCAGAAAAATGACGCGGATGTGCTCTTAAGCAACTTTTCTTTTTCTTTTTTTTCCCTTCATCTTGTTCATGGAATTGATAATACATGTGCAGCTGCTGACTTCCAGTGAAGGAAGTGAGTCATCATAGGACGAATTACAAAGGTTACATAACTAGTGTGCCAGCTCAGCATGTGTTTCCCCTCCCTATGAACGGACTTCTAGGTATCGGATTAGCAGTCCTAAACATGATTAGGAACAGACCATCAACATATTTGGGGTTGTGTTTCCGTTTTGGGTTCAAGCATCTGGTGTTTACTGTCCTCTTATTAATATGTTGTTTATAATATCTAGCCACATACATGCATACCGAGACACTTTTAATGACCAGATTCATATCTGAAGACGTGCTGCGGTCTCGTGGTTGTTGGGGCTATACTGCCCTCTGGCGGTACATCCACACTATAGGTGCATGAAGTGTTTTTTTATGAACATGTTTAGTATCCACATGTGAGTAAGAATGTATGGAAAAAGAATACGACGATTTAAAAAGCAGTTTGTATTTGTTTTAATATCTTCTACCTCATCTCTCAACAATCAGTCTGCACCACCTCGTCTACCCATCCCAGTGGCAGAAGAAGTACTCGTATCCCCAAAAGTACCAATACAACAGGGTAAAAATACTCCATCACAGGCAAATGCCCTGCATTCAAAGATATACACAATTATCATCGTCAAAATATACTTATCAAAATTAAAAGTATACTTGTTCAGCAGAAAACGTCTCTTGTAAGTGACATGTTATTATTATATATGACATTATTAGATTGTTAGTACTGATGCATCAATATGTAGTATCATTGTACTGATGTAGCTGCTCAGTGGAGCTAGTTTTATATACTTTATACAGGTACACAGTCGTATAAAGAGTCACAAGATACATTTGTTTATTGTGGGGTAACGGAGTTGGAAAGTTGAAAGAAATCAAGGTTTTGATGGACAAAACATTTTTGTGAATTACTGGAGAACTGTATCTCTTTGGGCTTTAGACGGTTCTGTTACCTTTTAGTAAGAGATCACAAGCCTCTTTAATCTTTAAAATGCATCGTGTTTTAAAAGCTCATGTATTTCCTTTCTAATCTAAAGATGTTTATACATGATCTATAGAAGAAGTGTAAAGTTCATTCATCCATCCATTATCTAGTTTTGCTTATCCGGGGCAGGTTGTATAGTAGCAGAACTCTAGTACCTCAAAACAGTATTGTTGCTCATAGAAAGCCTCACTGTGCTGCCCACCTACAATGTGTCGTCAATAGGAGGGATGACTACAACAGGACACACTGGGAGATGTCCAGTATGTCCCACTCTGCTCTAATGGTCCTAGCAGCTGAAACCTTACAGGCTATGGCCGCGCGGCAGGAGCTGTGGTCAATGACCACTGGGATGTCCGGGCCAGGAAGGGCGGAGTGAAAGTCCTTCCTCCCTTGGCAGAGTCCCTTGGCCTGACAGATTGTACTTAGAGGGGCTAAGTACCATGTTCTAATCTCTGCGGGGATTAGAAACCAAGCCCTCTCTAGTAAATGTGATCCCCTGTCAGCGAGGGAAAGTTTTCCTGAACTTTTTCTGATGGCACCATCTACCATGGATCTTCTGTATTCATTCAGGCACGACATGAACTATTTAATATCAGGCTCGACGCTTGAATTTCCAATCAGCTCAGTGATTAGACAAAATTCTAGAGGGCACCAAAATAATGATTGTATTATTCATGTTGCATGGTGAAAATGTACCGCAGTGTTGAAACATTGCCGAAGATGCTGCTGCCTATTCAGTTCAATGAGAGTAACTTGGCTGGCGCAGGTCCCGCTCGGCTCTCAGGCTTTGCTTATTTTTGCTTTGGAAAGTTTAACAAATATAAAACCTCCGTGGATAAAAGAAAGTCATTATTCACCTTGCTTGCAGTTTGAGGTGTCGGCTTTACAATGGTGGTTTCTGGGGTAAATGCTATTGAGACCGGGGGGGGGGCTTGTTGTTGCAACACAGTGAGATTTCCTTCATCTTTAATGCCGAGTATCGGTCAAGCCTCAAAAACACGGGGACCTACGCTTCCCATAATGCAACCGGACAGTGTCTTATTCAAAACACTGCCCAATAAACACCCATATCTTTGAAACACCTCCAGTTCAAACACAGGCTTTCTGTTATATGTTTGTCAACTCCAAGCCCACGCACAAATAACTGATGACATCATCAGGGTCATTTCCTGAGGCCTTAGTTTTTAGCAGCAGAGTAGAACTCTGTGACGAGTAAGCTGAACTGTAAAATCAGCAGAGTGCCCCTTTAATGTCTCAACCGTGAATTCTGAAAGTATATAGAGTTAGTTTTCTATTCATAATCATTGTGAGCATGTTACAAAAATCATTAAAAAGGTGCGTTGATGTATGGAAATAAACAACAAACCAATGTGTGAAAATGTGGAATCCACGTTTTACTACAGAGGTTCTTTTCTTAATTTATTCGAATCCCAAAGCAAAAGATCAAATGGAAAATAGAAAATGACATCATCATTACAACATTGTACGCCATTTTGTCGAACAGTTTAGAGAAATTTGGCGCCTCATTAAAATCCATAATCAGTATGATTACAGTCAAAGGACTGGTGTTGTCTACTAAACATAAGGACGGAGAGAATGACTGACTATTTATGTGCCGAATAAAACTAGTCTTTAAAAATCAATCAAAACGGATCTTTGACCCGGATACAAAGCAGAGAGACAAAAAGCATTTAAGCCGGAGCTAACTTCAGGATCTTGGTTATACTGATTTAATCTTGGGCTTGAGCAGCTCTAGCATTGCAGATCGTTGTTATTCTATTTGTAGCGTTGAAGACGTCCCATCGGCCAACATCAGTTCTTTTCCTTTGACGTCTTCCCGTCGATCTGGCCGGACTCCCAGCGTTGCCACAGAGGAGCCCTCTGACCTCCTGCTCGGTGAACCTTTGGCTCCTGCTGTGAGATAAGACAAGCCAGATTTAGAGAAGGAGATCAGCTCCCTTGTCTTGATCCGCTGAATTGGAGAACAATTGCAGAAGCACTCGTACTAATCCGAGCATTTGTAAACCCACTAGCGTGTGGGAACACCTACGATCTAAGATCCAGGATCCAGAAGGCCTCACTTACGGTAACATATCTGAAATCAAATTCAACCCGACTTTCTCTCCTGATACAAACCATCAGTGCTTTCTTAGGGACTTCAAAACAATACACAACAATCTGTGAGATGCCAAGAACAAAAACTTCTCCCTGTAGTGTTTCCCTGAATTGGTGACAGTACAACACAATGGCTCACTTTGTTCTCGCCAGCGTTGTACACTAAACACGTGGAAACAGATCGTACGTGCAGAACAATGGAGACAACAAGAAGTAAGCCATTTACAGTAATTGGACCTGGCACATCACCTGTGTCTGCTCCGGTTTCATCTGGTCTTTCTTGCAGGGCGGCGGCCAAACCCGTTCCAGTTTCCCCCTGGACTGTTTACTGACATCTTAAGGACAGAAACAAAGGATCAGGATGTTATAAAGGGATTTGACTTTCAGGCTTCAATTCTCCATTAAACCATTCAGGATTTCACAAATTGAATCACACTAATCCTTATTTGTTAGTCTGCCGTAACGTAAGCAGCAAACGGTAGCTGCTAACTAGCTTATACCTCGAGTAGTAACCTGTTTGTTAGCTTCCAAGGCCAGCAGCCTTTCATACTTCACTATTTTGTGGGGTATAAGAAAAGTGTACGACAAGCACATCCACTGTGTAGACTTTCTTAACTATGTGGACGCCGGTCCTGGGGTTGTACTTTATCCGAATTTAGGCTAACATTAGCGACTCTGTCCTGCTCTAGTGGATCTGCAACCCAAGCCAAAACTCACATCGTTCCCACTGCGTTGCGGCTACCAAAGCCGATCGCGACCATTCGTAAAGTTCTTGCATATTTCTGTGGCGATACCTATATTTTATATGTTATCAGCCTTTTCGGTTCATGCCTAGAACGTAGCTAGTTTTTCCCGTTATTATATTTGTCGTGAAACAGTTTGGACGTGTATTCCCGGGAATCCTGTTTCCCCGGGATTGAACCCTAGTTCGCATTGGTTTTCACACAATACATTACCAACTCCAGAGTTCACATGGCAGCAGTCCACGACCACCCCTTCGACGCAGGCCGGAAAGCGGTTGTTTGTTCCGAACCAGAGTTCAAATCCAGCATTTACACCAACCTAAACAAACCGCACCAAGGGGGTAAACCCCGCAGGGTTCAGACTAATCAACGCACCCTCAAGTCTTCTAGCATCATGTGTGCCTGTTCTCATTTTGAAACTAGTCAGCCGGAAACAATAAAAGTCAACTTGAGACAACATTTTCAAATTGACTCATTAAGCTAACATTAGCATAATTAGTTTCCTAGCCACAGCTGATAAACTTAGCTAGCAACAGTTGTCTTTTCAGCCAAGAAAATTGGCGGCCACCTGTCTCTGTCAACCGCTGTCTAAAACCAAGGAACTACAGTTTCGCAAATGAATGCAATAGGAACATTTGTCTGGCAAAACAGGCATAGCAGCAGCCTCAGTTAGGTTATTCTAGGTACGTACATTTAGCATGCTTAAAACTGACGCTGCTTTGAAATGATGAAGGCTTCGATGTGATGTAACGTCCTTATTCACTGTATATTTGACTCTATGAAGGTTATATTTTCAGTGTAGTGTCAAAGCTGTGCTGAAATGTCCTCAGTGAAGACATCCCAGTGTATTTGGGTTGTACATCCTCATACAGTTGTGTGTCATGGCCGGTTAGGATAACACACCGCAGCTCATTTGACCTTAAGAATGAGTCATTTCCGTCAGTTTAGCCCAGTTTTACCCCCCCCCAGACATATTGTGTTGCTGTCACATGCAAGCCTCATCATCCTCACCTCAAGTCAACCCCACACATCATTATCCATCCGCCGTGGCTGAAAGTACTAGCTCGGTGCTGTATAATGAGACACTCTCTGTCCGGCTGCCCCCAAGCTCTCCTGCCATGCATATAGGCCATAACAACAGAAAGATGCACACAAGCTGTGCATACTATCAACAAGACCTATCAACTGTCTGAAGTCATTTGTATTTACACTATAACCGAACTAGAACTGCCCCTGGCTCAAGCTTGGGTGCAGACAGGAGCCTCCATGTTGCCACTGAGCCCGCTGGCATCTGCTGACTCCGATCAGGCAGCCGCTGGAGTGATTCGCCCTTAACCGCTCGTGACAGGGCCGACACTAAGTTGTCGATAAGACTCCTCGGATAACACTGGGTGATGTTAATGTGGGGAGGCATTCATTAAAGTGCTCAGACTGAGTGTCAGAAGGCCGCGATGTGCAATGAATAAAGATCTAAATGACTCTTATTAGACATCCGAGTGTTTACATGATGCATCTGAACAGCCTGATGGAAATAATCCAACAGATGTTTCAGTATTTTTCCACTATATTGTATATTGTACAATTTAACCTCCATGGTGCATGCAAGAATACACGTGGTCATCATCAGTGGTGGAACAAGTCCTCTGTTCTTCTACTGAAGTACAATACAACAATGTATGCATGCGTCCATAAGATACTTAAGTTATCAAAAGGAACAGCAGCACTCATTTTTGATACATAAGTATCAAAAGTACAAGTACTTGTTTTGGAGAACAATAAGCCCCTCGAGTGGTATACTATATATAGTGCATTAAATATATTATACTACTTGAGCTGTGTATTCCACCACTGATGTCGAACGTATGACACAGACCGTGCAGACTCACCTGGCATCGGTGACCTCTCTCCGTCTTCACCACTCCGCCTGCTCTCTCCGTACAGAGTGGATCTCTGTCTGTGCAGCTCCTCCTCTCGTTTCTTGGCCTCCCGGATGTCCTTCTCGACTTCTGGCTTCAGAGCGAGGGCCGGGCGCAACTTGAAGAAGGGGTTCCCTCTGAGGATGGGAGATTCTTGTGCCCCGTTTCCCTCCCCGGTTTCGCCCCTAGTATCCTCAGCCGACGTAGAGACGTCTGTGTTTATGGAGTCCATGCTTCTGCACAGGTCTGGTTTTGCGTAGGGAGACGAGCGCGTTTTGTCTTGAGAACCACCAGTTGGGCTCATTGGTCTTAAGATTTCTGCGTGTTTCTCAGTCTCTTTATACAGCCTGAAGGAATGTGCTCTGGAAACGGGGCAAATTTTGAGTGACAACATCTCCAGGCTACGCGTGCGCTCCAGCACAGAGGGGTAGACGTGACCTTTCATAGGGGGTTTCCGGTGCCTTGTCGGACCCTCCGTGTTATCCTGCTGGAAAGCCTCAAACCGCAGTTTTGTCTCCTTTAACTGGCGGACTTCTCCTTTGCTGTACCCCCCTGGGATCTTCCCCTGGTTGACCAGCACCAGCTCTCTCTGAATCTCCTGACTTATCTCCTTCTTCATCTTCTGCTCGGAGATCTGCCAGTCGCTGTGCTGCTCTGGGCCATCCTTGGTGAGAAAGGGCTCAAGCGAAATATTGTTCTTAAAGGGGATCTCTAGCACATCCGGATTATCTGCAATGTTGAAGACACCACCGGCTCTCTGCAGGCTCTGCTTCCCCGGGGCTTCCTGGAGGGTCTGCCTCTCAATGCAGGTCTCAACGTCCGAGCGTCGGTGGCAGGAAGATGTCTCTTTGGGGTCTATTTGAGACAAGTCTGCAGGTACCCAGCTGTCACTTTGATCATCATCAGAGTCTCCTGCCTCTGCTCTGGCAATCTTGTGATGCTCTGAATCTACAGGCGTCATTGACGAAGACATCCCTGCCTTTGCTTCGACGTCTTTTCTCTCATTCTTTTCCATCGCCCTCAGGTTCGTCCTCGCTCCCTCGCTCTCGATGGAGTGAAATCTACTCTCTTCTTCCTCATCTCCACCTGTTACGTGGGCTTCTCTTGCTTTCAAATCATCTACTTCAGTCCCAAGCACGCGTTCTGTCTCGCTTCTTGTCTCTTGGACAACCAGCCAGGAGGCGTGAGGGCTCTCTGGTGTACATACATCCTGACGGAGCTGCAGTAGTTGCAGACGTTGAAGCAGTTGCTCCCCTTGTTGGATACCGGTAGATATTCTCCTGCTCCCATCTCCCTGATTGTCCTTTGTCGCCATCTCTTCGGAGCCTTCAGAGATGGAGAGTCGGGATACTGATGTGGTGCCACTCTCTCTCCTCACCCAGTTATCCTTTGTGAGGGTATAGTTCAAAGATCCCGTGTCAACATGCTCTTCATCACCATTGGACTCCTCTGCTGGGACGTCCTGTACCTGTGGCTGACAGGTTGCTGAGTCCATCGGGTTTTGGTCGCATTTGAAGAAGTCCGGTGGCCCGTAGGACTCAAAATCATCACCACTCGCTCGGAGACCGGACACTGTCGGGGCAATTGTCTCCACCTCACCGCAGTCAACATTTTCTGTGGTTAGTTTTGAGTCTGTCTCAGCAAGACCACAAACGTCCCCGGATTCTTTCTCTTTGTCAAAATGCCTCTCATTTTCAGAGTTCTCCTCGATGCTTGAAGGTACCTGTTTTGGGTATTTGTCCTTTCCCGCCTCAGTTTCCCTGCACTTTTCCTGCCCCTCACTCAAAATTGCAATACCCTCAGGTTCTTCATCTGATTCTTCGTCTCCCGTTGTGTTTTCCTGATGGTGTCTTCCGGTTGGATCATAACATGCTTCCTCCATGGGTGTTTGGTCTTGATCTTTAGGTAGAATGGAGTCTTCAGACAGCTCTGTGCTTACTATCACTTCATCCACCTCGTTCTGTGATGCCATTAACTGCCTCTCACCGTGATGCCAGTCTAAGCCCTTGGGATTATCTTTAGCCTGTGTGGCTTCAGCTGCCCCTTTTGTAAGGGTCACGCTGGAATTATTCACCCGAGCACCTGTGCTGCCCTCTGCGGGCAGAAAAGGAGCCGTGTGGGGGGGTGGAGGTGGGACAAAGTCGTCGTCTGCGCCCTCATCGTCCATCACGCTGCAGTACCTCGTGATCACGGCCCGGACTTTGGTCTCATCTTGGGGCTTCTCTCCACAGCTCACCAACGGGCTCCCTGAGTGGTCTGTCACAGGGTTGGAGTCCATCTTCATCCACAGACCACACTCATCTCCGGACGGCAGACCTTGAGGGCTGGGTTTTTCTGTTTCCATGGTTACAAGCCTTTGAAGCACACACAAGCAGGGTGTTTCGTCTCTTTCTCTTCCCCTTTAAGATGAAACACACACGAGTCCCTCAAGTCGATAATCAATTATTTCATATCATTGGTAGCTCTATTATCATAATAACTGTAATTAAAAACTAAAGTGCGTTTACAAAACTTACATTTTTAGATAAAGATTATTGTCTTGTCTATTTTTTCATCATATTTTTGTGTGACTGCTACAGCCTACAGGGGTCCACGTTATAAACTTAAAAAATGAAAAACCGAGGGTCTTGAAACTAGTCTGTCACACACAGACACTCTGCATGAAAGGGTTGTGATCAGGTTATAGATCAGGACCCACCTGAAAGGTGTCCTGTGGAGTTTTTGACCCCAAGCAGCTGTAGAGATTAATGTTTTTATCATGTTTGTTTTGTTCTCATGGACGCTCATATTACTGCCAATAGTTTCACAGTATTCCACTGTACTACAGGTGGCAGTAACTTTTCAAGAAGCACTGAGGAAACGATGTAGGTTTCAAACTTGAACTTGAAGAATCTGCTTTGCATATAGTGAGGAAGTGCATTCAACAAGATTGTGTGCATCCTATAGGCCTAACAACCTTGTTTGGGCCTCTAGGATGCACACAATGTACTGTTTCGAGTAACACGGAATGTAAACAAGAAACGTTATTTTACAGGAAATCTCCACAGGGCACCTTTAAGTCCATATCTAGTGTGTTGAATGTGCATTTCACAAACAAACCCTGGCATTCTGCAGCCCCAGGTCCAGGTGCTTTGCCCTGTTGGTAATCCAGCTTTGCAACAAGGCCTTCATGAGGATATGAAGTGCGTAAATCTTTCTCTTGGCTTTGATGTTTAACTATCCAGATTTCATAATTCTTCTGCCTGAACAACAATAATTTGTAGAATCCATATTTTAAAATAGCTAGATTTCCTTCAGCAGGGCACACAGCTTCTGTGTTGTTTGGGTGACTTTTCTCCCCCACTGTGACCTAGCACAGCCAATTCTGCTGACAAAGGGAAAGCGTAATCGGCTTTGCTCCGTCTTGTTTTGGCAGGCACACCATGTACAGTGTCTGCCGGCCTCAGAGGCTCTCATCATCTCACCCTGTTGAGAATCCTGCTTTCCCATGATTCAATCGTGTTAATGCCGGTTATCCACGGGCCACGGTGACTTGTACCGTCACTGGTGTGTGATCCTCCTTAACCAAACCCGCTTTGTGTATTCACACTGACGCATCGCAGAGAAACGCCACGCAGTGTCATCGAGCACTTTGTCAAAAATATGTTCTCCTGAATATGATCCCGGTATTATCTGGTTCCCTGAGCCGCAGGTTTAAATCTATGAATCTATATTTACAACCTGCATTCAGGGGCTTAATGCCAGCCACACTGCGTTTCAGGATTGCCTACAGCAGCTCAAGCAACAGGACATATTAATGCGCCTTAATGAGCTTAACCTGTTTATGTTGTTATGAAGAACGCCATTCAAAACTATTCAAATACTCGCCTGCTTAAGTGACATTGTACATGCAGTTACATGACTCCATTATTTGGGCATAAATGGCTCTAGTGCACACATACAAATTGCATCATTCTCGCTAATATTTAGTTATATGGGCGACTGTGGCTAAGTGGAGAGCAGGGCCTTCCTTCAATCAGAGCATCGGCGGTTCGATCCCCGGCTCCGCTAGTCGCATGTTGATGTGTCCTTGAGCAAGCAAATTGCTCCCGTAGCTGTGCCAACGGTGTAGAAATGTGATAGAATCTGAATTGTAAGTCTCTTTGGATAAAAGCGTCTGCTAAATGACTGTAATGTTATATTCTCGCTCAATTTTGAACATTATGAAATGGTCTTTAACCATATTTGTTTTTCTTGCTATAACCAGATAAAGCTTAACAATTAATACCTAATATCATCACATAATGTAGAAATGCTGAAGGAAGAGACCCACCTGACTGTAGCGCTGCCGTCACCTCCAGTGCGCGATGGAGATATGAACGATCCAGCTGATCTGCTTACATGTAACACCTGTAACCTTCCTGTCCTGTGTGTCATGTGAGCAAACGAAATCCGTCTTTGAGAAGCAGTTGAGATGAGCCGCAGCAGCCTCGCAGTGATTCACGTGCATCTATTCCACTGAATGTTAGTTTGTCTTTAGTGAAACGTTGAATGTGAACCCCGTATTGTTGTTTTGTAAAGAGATGTGGAGATACAGGGTTTCTATTGTGTTTGGATACACATTTTGTGAGTAGAGTTCAAATCTAAAGTTGGATTTTAAAGAAACTGGAGAACATACAAATTTTTTTATCGTCATATATTCCAGTAAACATCCACTGTAATCAATCAATTGAATAAACAAATGACAGTGATACAAATAAGACACTTATAGCTGCACTGTAGCAGACATGGAGGTCCCTACAGTGTTACTCCACCTCCACAAGTTTGGGAAGTCTGTGAAATGTTCTTTTCTAAAATGTTCGATGGTAATTTAAATGTTATCCTACTATACTATTGCCTAAATGCAGTTTCAAAGCTTTTCCCACAATGCTGAGAACATAAATGCCTTGGAGAAATACCACACCCCCTTGTTTCAATGCATGTTTGAAGCCTAAAATAGTCCAATCTAAGAGGTACAGTTGGACCTTCGCTCTCTTGCCCTGAGGTTTCTAATTTAACAGAAATGAAAGGACTCCGTCTGTATGCCTGTCCTTGATTTGTTGATTTGTTTGACTTCACACCTGGTGGGTGTGTTGCTCAGGTCTCGAGAGTGAAGTTGTTTGGCTGAGCGGTTCTCGAGAAACACCGGAGGTCAGGCGATCTTCTGAAGCTGCACTAGTTTCCCAAAATGTCAAACCATTAGTTTAAAGATGTTGACTGAGTCGAAGAAACTCAACATGTTAAATTCATGTTTAATTGTAGAATACAAACCCCTCCCATGACATTAAAAAAAATCCCAAACTCTCAGAAACATGGCTGGTGTCCTACGTGGAAGCTAAAGCCCTGAGTAGTAGTGGGTAAGAAAGGATGTTGGTACAAATATCGCTCCAATTAACATTCATTTAGACACAATGAATCACACCAGGATTACTGTTAGAAATATTGATGATTCTTCTGCTCTTTGGCTTTTTCCATTTCCAGCTAAACGTATGGACATGTTTTGGCTGGTGAGGCACAGACAGAACAAGTCCTCAGGCACAGAGACATTTGTCTTCATTCTCAGCTTTGTCCACCAGAGGGAGGCAGTGGATTGTCAGCCCACAGCTGCTATAACAGACCCACAACATGATCCACGTCTCTTTCCTTGGCAATGTGAACAGACGTGATGGGCGCTCAAAACCATTGTTAGGACCACATCAGGTGGTGGTCTAGTCTCTCATATCAGTCATTTAGGCAGCATGACGTGTTACAAATATTACAAATGATACGAAGAAGGCTGATCTCTTCAATCGCCGTCTTACATGACGGAGCAACACCGACAGGTCTTGGGCTTGGAAGTGGCTTTACTGGGTGAAGATGAGTTCTGCCGCCCGTCATCACCGTCCTCTCTCTGGACTTCAACTCCTGCCCCGTTTCCGTCCAGGGGGACGTCGTGAAACACTCGGGACTCTTTCCCTTCCTGGGGTGAAGCAGACGTTTCCGGTCCTAAGACGTGTTCTTCTCCCTCCTCGGTGATGATCACGCGCTGCGCGGTGAGCATGCCTTCATGGTCCTCTTGGCCGTCTCCTTGGTCGCCGTCCGTGTATCCCAGGAACACCAGAGTGACCGGGCCTTCCTCCAACCTCAGATCCTCCACGTTGTCCACTTCTCCCACGATGTCTCTGACCACCATGATGCTCCCGTCCTCTTTGTTATCCTCCTCCTGTCCCATAGCAGAGCACTCCTCTATCCCCAGCTCAGCTTCCAAGTCGTCGCTTGTAGAGCCGTCTAACTGCGTATCGTCCTCCTTTGACGCGACACGACGGGTAGAAAAAGACACGACTTGTCCCTTCGGAGCTCTGCTGGCATCGAGTCTCTCCATCTCCGTCTCTTCCTGGTTCGGCGTGAGCGCGACCTCGTCCAGCAGCACTTTCATCCCGACGCCGTCGACGAAGCTCAGGATCTGCCCGAGCTCTTCGGTGGAGGGTTGACTTCCCGATCCGCCGACGGCGTGGATGCTCTTCCTGCCGTCGTCGAAGACCGTGGTTGACGTCGGCGCGCCGGCCGGCGAGGACACGGGCGCCACCGACCTCACGACGGTGGCGCCCGTCTTGGGGTCTCTCTCGACCTGCACCGCCAACATTCCCAGGACTGCAAAATGAGATACGGAACAGAATACAAACTATCAAGATAAAATATAAAAATTCTCAACTCATTAGCAGTCCAGGACAAACTGTCCTCAATGTATCACAGACACGAGGACGTTTAAAGGGTGAGAGGTACAAAGGTTAACGCCAGGTCAGGACCAGATCTTTGTGTCACTGATATGAGCCGACACAACAGACAAAATAGAGACACAATAAGCCCTCCAGCACGCATTAAATAACAAAGTGGGCTAACTATAACATTGCTCTCAGGCCTTTCACCTCAGTCCCTTCGTTAAGTCTTAGCCTGAAGGCTTGGTAAAATAATCACAAGGAGCCGCAGTCAAACTTTTGAGGACATTTAAAAAGTTAGAAGTGTTGCAGGAGCTAATCTGCACTTCAGGGGACTCAGATCACCTCAGTGTGAGCTACAGCCCCGTCATTACTACGTACTGAACATCTAAATTCATGTTAAGTTACAACAAAGTCTACTCCTGTGCCTCACCTGATCGGCCTTCTTGCCCACTCTCATGAAACATCCTTTGCGCCATTTGTATGGAGAAGTGATCCTCTGCCTCTTTATTCACTGAAAAAGAAAGCGTACACGTTGTACAGTACGTTTTTTTAGTGTAAATGTATTACTTTACTTAGAGATCAGTTCATATATCACCAGTGTTTGTTTTGTAATCAATTGCTGAAAATTGAAATCACCAAACTCGCAAAAAGTTAATGCGGTTAGCTCCAGCCAGGCTAGCCATTACAACGCGTTACGCCACTATTGTTTTCCGCACCGTAGCAACATGTCCACGGATAGAAGTTGGACAGTTGTCCGACAGACAAAAATAAAACTGAAGTGCTTATTAAGGGCATATTACGACAGCTTTTTACTGTTGCTGGACAGCGGCCATCTTGGATTTCGAGGTCGGGTGTACCAACGTTCGTAGGACTATTGACTTTGTGCGTTTCAGCAACAAAGAAGTGCCCTGATGACATTATTTTACCTTCTGACTTCCTGTCCACGCAGGAAGTGGTAGTCAATCTTTTATCCAAAAACCTTTGGATAAACTCCGGCCTCTCGTGGTGTTTCTCGCTCAGCAGAATGACTCGCAGACTGTAAGTGATGTCGTCGCCGTTTCCCCAGACGCGGCTCCATTCTGTCACCCCGATTTTAAATGACCGCTCTTCACGCAAAGTCTTAGTTCGGCTAAATTATCATCCGTCAGGAGAGAATAGATTCTGGGCGGGCGGAACGGCCCCGAGAGCGACAAAGAAGAGAGACGTTGGCCGATGGTGAGCTAATGACGATCACAGCCCCCCCCCCCCCCCCCCCCCCCCCCAGGCTGACTTCTTACCTTGTTGCTGGTCCTCGTCAGTCCCAGCCTGCGGGGCAGAAAGAGAAGAGACAATTTGAGTGCTCTCCTCGGTCACACACTTAAAACAGACACAGAGTCTGTGCTTCCCCCCCCCCCCCCGCCATAAATACTTCACAGTCATCACCAGAGAAGTGTTGAACCAAGCTTTGTCCCATCATGTCACGAGGTGCTGAGACTACGTCGCCCGGCAGCCGTTCTCAGTCCTGCTGCTGTTGCACACTCGGCTAAATTTGGGGGCTGTACAGTAAAGCGGAACACTTGGTGGAGTTTAAAGTTCAAGCGCTGTCACGCACTCACTACAATCATGTTAATGTATCAAACGAGGTTAAATTATCGCGTTAGATTCAACCCGCAAAAAACACACAAGTGATATTCGCGCAAAACCCGTGAAAATGAGGACGTTTGTTTCGCTATTCACCGTATTCAGGGTGGAAGTTCTGTGTGGGTTCACTCACGCGGCGATAAATCATTATGTGGCAGCGCCCGGCGGACATTTTTTATTCATGATACATAATTCGAAGCACTCACACCCCAGCTGCACGGGCTAGTGGGTTATTTTTCTGTAACGTTTTATTTATTTAACACTCGACTGCCTGGCACGAGGCCAAGCTGAATACAATTTGCATGTTTTGACCGAAGAGATCATTCTGCGCCCTATTTTCATATTCACCGTGGATGAGATTTAAAAAAATAAATAAAAAAAGTTTCAGCCTTCTGAGGAGAATTTTAGCCAAAGGGGGGGACACACGGTGTTTACTTCCACTGCCGTCACAGCGGCTCAAATCCTAAAATATTTTGGGGCTATTTACAGTACGTCTCAAAATGTTCATTTTGCAAGAAAACCTGGATGTTGTCGGCTAAAACTGCGATACATTCAAGGCTGTTTTTGTCGCGTGGTACTCCAGAAACATCTGCTCGTGTCACCTGGCTGTGTGTTCTGACTGCAGCTGCACAGTTGCCAGATTCTTTGTTTTCTTCTCGGGAGGCTTGCTCCTCCTCTCTTCTGGCGTCAGCTGCCTCCTCGTCCTCGGGCGTCTTTTGACTTTCGGTTCGCTCTCTGACACACGGTCACATCGGCACAGACAGAATACTTGTTAACACAAGAAGATGCACATCAGAGCTCAGAAAATAAACGAAGCAGAGCAGTGGGACCAAGAAAAATAAAGACGTTATGAGTTCAGTGTGTGTGTGTGTGTGTGTGTGTATTTATGTGCTTGGCTATAATCCATCACACCAGCTGTCGCATGGCTGTTTGATCTCGTCATGGTCAATGCAGAAGTGCATCTGTGACGAAAATACCTGTACCCACCGCTTCAAAAAAAATGTCTTTACAAATGTGAGCCTTGCATATCAGTTATCTGTGTGCCAGCAGAGTGCAGACTAAATCGACTCAAATCCCCCCCCCCCCCCCCCCCATCATGAACGTCTCAAACACTCGTGAAATTGTGATTGAATTAAAGTGCGCGTGAATGAAGCTGGTGAAATGTGGCTCACCCTGTCGTGGGCTCCTCAAGGACGGGGGACGCTTCACTGAGCCACTGCTCCCTCAAGTGCTTCCTCTGTGGGAGAATGTGACGACAGAAAAATCAAGTTCAGAACTAAAAGGTCGAGACGGAGAGACGGGCAGAATGTTTGGTGATTTTATCCGAGCGGTCAACATTAATCATTAAAGCCTTTAGGAGTTTGTGGCCTCTCTTTTGCTGGCTCACTTGAGTGTTCAAGTCTCACGCGGCACGTACAGTTTACAATGAGAAGGCTGTCAGATTTACCATCAACATTCTTAGTCAAGTTACAGTGACACCGGACACTAGCACTTGGATTTTCTCTGCTGTAGCTTGTTAGCTCATTAAGCTAACTTTAGCTCCACAACTTGGTTGAAAAACACATTCTGTAGATGGTGTGAAGAGTGTCAAGCTGGCTCATTTTAAAGTAAATACCCTGCGCATGGATCTCAAATATGCACTTGATGGCTACAAACTTGATATCTTAACACATCTGGGGCATGATGATAAATGACGGCATAATACTAAATACTCGCTTGCGAATTTTTTGCGTCAAAACTATTTTCCGTCTTAAGACCTAGGAGCCTCTTCAGACCTAGTTGTTGTACATGTACGGCTCTGACTGGAAGTACTCGTGACAAAAACAGTTGTAGTTCTGTAGCAACACTAGGAAACACAAAACACAAGGACTGCAGTGGTGTATTATAGACACCCTTTAAAACTCAACACAAGGTATTTGTCAGTGTGCACGAGCGACTGTGACAGTTTCTCTGCCAGCTATTATCTTTGCTATTTCCACCATGCGCAACCGAAAAGGTACCCTTGCAGCGTGTGCAGAACGCAGCGTTTTTGCTGGGAAGGAAGGAGTAAGTCTGTCTTTGGCATGACGGCTAGCCGTTAGCGTACCGACCGGGTCCGTCAGAAAGAGCTGCTACCGTCACCTTGACAATGAGATACCGACCGATAGACACGCATGCAGACATTTCAGTGTTGAATAGAGACGGGCGGTGCATTCCTCATGCTTTTATATAGTGGGTTAATGAGTGGGACAGGACATGATAAACGTCTATGTAAGCGCTGACAACGTGTACAATATTATGACTTATGACTATACACAGCATCACGCTCACTACACTCTGCTTCAGCATGTGGAGGAAACCCCAAAAGCTTCACAAGCCAGCTGTGCCTGGATACGGATGCTAAGCTGTGATTGGACTATCCCTGATAACGTCAACGCTGTCAGAAACAGAAAAAAAAACAGAGACATAACCAAAACAAACGCTACTGCGCACCGAGCCTTGTGCCCGTGTTGACAATCATTCAGCGGATCAAGACACGCAGCTAGCCACCTGGCAGACACACGAACGAGGCCCCCGCGGGCACTGCCGGTTTGGATCTTGCCGAGGATGAGCAAGGCCAGCAGACTGCCGTTGTCGAGTCGAGATACGATCCGTCACTCATTGCCTGGCGTGAGTGACAAACTGAAAACCCTTTCAAACACTTGAAGCCCCCCCCCCCCCCCCCCCCTGATTGATCCAACTCATGTATCCACGCATGGAGCCGACTCTCTGTGGGCGGGACCAAACTAAATAAGACGGCAGTGGGCCTTCTGCACATCTTCTCATAATGGTCATAATGAGCCCACCCAGAACATTAGAGGTAGGCGTCGGCTAACGATGAGCTCAGACGTGACATGAGGGTGGGGACACACCAGTGGTCATTTTTTAACATGAAGCAGCTGGAAAGGAGGGAAAACTAAATAGCTAGATCCCAGCCGACAGCATTTACAAGAAAAGAGTTCATTATTATTTCAGGAATACTTAGATGTGAGGATTGATAACAATCTCCTTATCAAACTCTTTTTAAGATGTTTTTTTCGGAGGACCAAGCGGGAAAGAATTTGGTTCCTCGAAAAATCTTATATCACCTTCTCCTGGGCCGTCTTCAACCACTCCTCCTCCGTCTCCCTCGTCAGCCTCTCCTCTTCTTCCTGCCTCCGACGCCGCTCCTGGTGACAGAAGAAGTTAAATCCTCAAAGAGTCCTGGAGGGAATTGGTCGTCAAAGAGAGGGGCGACAAGTAGGCAGTGCAACCAGAGGGAAGAATTGAGACAGGGACACCACTGTGAAAGAAGAGCTGATAAAGCACTTTTACAGTGTCTTTGTACCGCTTTCCTGCCGCAGCTATCACAGAAAGTGTCAGAACTATTGGCAGCGACAGATTGTCTCCGCTGCCTTTGGCTTTACATTGCTTGGAAGTCGTTTACATAATCTAAAAAAAAGACCATTTACTCATTTAATTTTCTAGGAATATTACCGCTACTTACCCCGCACTTATATCGAGTCTTCCTGTAAGTTATCTCTCAACAGCAAAGAAAACTTGAGTTATTCCAACTAAATAAAGCAGGTTCACGAGAAGCAACTGCTGTTTCTTCTACTAACAACAGACAGAACTTGATCCAAGAACACTGTGCTCATGGTGGTGGGTTACTCCCGCTTTTTTATACAATTCTTGAGTAACACCCCTTTGCAGACCTGGTCCCTGAAGACAAGGACTTCTTCTGTACGAAAGCAGAGAGAGTAAGAGAGAGAGAGAGAAAGAGAGAGAGAGAGGGGATATTTTTAGGAGACGTTGCCGACAGATTAAAGCGGGGAGATGCAGCTGGTGGAGCGCTGAGATGCCGGGAGAAATAGTTCAGCGACGCGGCACATTGTGCGCATGCCGGCTCCGTATCCGCACCGTTAACGTAAGCCGTAAACATGCCGAGGCCCACTCCGGGGCCCCTCTCGCTGGTGAAGTGGGTCACTCGTGGTTGGACAGATTTTTACGTCGGCCATTGGGGGGGGGCGCGCTCCACTCAGGCCCTCCAACCTTTCGCTTCACAGATCAGAGATTACTGGCCGGAAAGTTAAACCGGGGGAAACGGTCTCTGCTCGCTCACTTCGGGCAGCGCGGATCAAGCGGGACCGTTCCACTGAAGTGACACGAGACAACGACGGCGCGGTGAGATTGTTTTTGACACGAGGTGAAAGTCCAAGTCGGTTTAAGGCAGACTGGAGTGGACAGTAAAAGGGCAAAAGTAAAGACAAAGTAAAAGAGTGACATTCTCACCGCTATGGCTTGCAGCCTTTGTTGGTACTTCTCCGCCTCGTCCATGCCGGGCCTTAAAAGAAATGAAATAAAAAGATCAAGTTGTTAAGTAGACACGAGGAAGCAATACAACACAATCAAAATACACCAAACGGGGACACTTGGACTGGAAAAAAGCAGTATTATAAAGAGTATTACATACCGTTAGTGTTTGTTTAACATTACGCTTTAATTAAATAAACTATGAACAGCCCAACAGCTGCATGTTTGTGAGAGAAAAATAGAAATCCAATTCAATAGTCGAGGGGGGGGGGGGGGCATGGGGTTATTCTATATCTTTAGCCTTGCTAGGGGTGTGGCTCGAGGGATGGCAGTGTCCGTCTGTTGTGTTGGTTGGTCCAGACAGAAATATCTCAACAACTATTGGATGGATTATGATGGAATGTTTTTTATCAACATTCATGGCCCCCAGAGGAGGATTTCTAAAGACGTAGATGACCACCATGAGGTTGAAACTGATGGTGTAGAGAACTGTTGGATGGATTGCCCTGAAATCTGGTTCAGACATTCATGTCTGGCTGTAGATGATTTGTAGTAACTCTGGTGGTCGTTTAATCTTCCACTTTGGTGGTACGAGGTTATGTCTTCAGTTTGTCCGTTTGGTGACAGGATTGTGGAAAAACTACCGGCCCGATTCAAATGGAACTTGGTCAAAGGGTGAAGCGTGTGTAACTGTTTTCAATACACGCGTGTGTATGTGGGATTGACTCAAAATAAACTACAGTGCCGATGTTCCTGGTAATGTTCCTGGTAATGAAGATGTGCCAACATGTGGCTCTTCGTGGGGTCGTGCTCTATAGCACAGAGGAATAAGCTATAGTGGCCTCTGGCTACGCAGACAATACTTTTTTTTGACAATATGAAAAACATAGAACACCATCAGCTTGATCCTTTAAGAGCGTTCACATGAAGATGTGCCGATTCGCCGGTGAGGAGGCAAACTCAAAGACTGATTATTGACTGATGGATGAGCACTCCGTGAAACAAAAGAGGAGGCTGCGCGATAAAGAGACTCCACTGCACTACATTAGGTATTGATCACTTCACACCCCGACTCACAGATTGGATATCTAAACCCTTGCCAAGAACCGGGCTCACGCCGTCTCAGTTTAGCCGGGCGGAGTGGGAGGGAGGCAGCTGGAGATAGATATAGCTCGCATTCCTCACACATCTAACTTGCACTCTGAACTCTCTTCACGCGGCCCAGGCAGTAAAAGTGTACTCTAGTGTCTTCATACCTGTGGCCCTGGGATTGGAGAAACTAAAAAGGAAAGGCAATAAGAGGAAAGGAGAAAGAGAAACAAGTAAAAGAGGGAAGAACAAAAATCATATTCGACGCCGAACGAATACATTTTTTAACCAAGTTGTTATCTATTCAATTACATTTTCTCCAGAGACATTCGGATACGCACAGAAGCTTGATATAAAAGTAATGTTCCGTGGTTCATAATCCTGCGACAGACTTCAGACTTCCTGCATACACATTACATCAAAGCCTCTCAATGCAAAGCCCCGTCTCTTTGAAGTCAGCAGGCTTAAAAACCCAATGAGATGTATAATAATTCACCATTAATGACTGTTTGTTAGTTCTCCAGAGATATAAGGGAGACGAGTCAACGACTAGAGAGCGCGAACTTCAGATCTACATTTCGCGCCTGCAAAAATGAGATGTTGGACTTCTGGTGTGTTCAGTAAAGGTCCTCGTGGACAATGTGGATTAGTTATCACTGTGACCTCTGTGCGAATAAGTATCACATCATGAGTGACTACATTACAATGCAAGGTCTACTTGTGACCCCTTGCTGTTAACCGCCTTATGACTGCGGTCATAAGTCTTTTTACGCACAAGGAATTTGCTTTGGTGTATTTGGTGCATTAACATAAGAGAAACAAATATAGAATAGAAAAATATTACAATAAAAATACGAAAAATACATCAGAATTGAAATGATTTTGTGGACAAATGTGCAACATTTTCAGAGATGTGCCTTAATGTAACGTGTAGTGTCACGGCTCAGCACCAACTGAACAAAAGCGGTTAATAGGCTGGAAACCAAGATTAAGCTTTTGGTTGCCCAAACTGGAAAAAAAACAACGGTTACCATTTGAAGTCACCTTATGTTCGGAGTATTTAAGATACAATGCAGTGCTTCACAGTCCAGCTCAAAGATGCCAGGATACCAACGATAAATCGATGAAGCATTTTCTGGATTCATCGATCACGAAACTAAACTTAAACCGACGCCAAGTGGCTCTCATTGCACTGAATGATTTATTTCTTTAGGCTGGCCCAGGTACAGTCATCTCACACTGTCCACTGTCTTAAGGCATCCCATGGTGCACCAGCACCCACTTTAGAAATCACCGTTCTAGCCCGTTTATAGTGTACATTTATACTACATTCTATGTAGTATTTATGACTGGTTTGTTGTTCATATTGTACATATCAAAGCTAATTTCATTCGTACGGTTAATCTCCATCTTGGCATATTTTTTCAGTCTGTGTTCACCGTTATACACATCTCTATGCACTTTGCTGCCGTTTGCATTTTTCCTTAGTTGCTAAACTCCATTTTGTTGTTTCAGTGCAACGACAATAAAATTAAAATCCCACAAATCCCTCCAAAATCTGGAGGAAAGCCTTTTCTGCCGTTACAGCAGCAGATGAATACTTA
This sequence comes from Leptoclinus maculatus, assembly GCA_032191485.1. Taxonomy (NCBI): domain Eukaryota; kingdom Metazoa; phylum Chordata; class Actinopteri; order Perciformes; family Stichaeidae; genus Leptoclinus; species Leptoclinus maculatus. The sequence continues at coordinate 3,640,813 of JAVDOI010000002.1, forward strand.
CAGTTTGGGAATTACGCGTTCAACAATTCAGAGTCAAAGCAGAGCCGGAGTTACAGCAGTAACAGTGGTGACAGTACGGCAGTTAGTGTTAGTCCCAGCGAGAGAACTTTGTCACGGAGAGCGATTTGATACACAGGCAGAGATCAAAAGGAAACCGCAAAGATCAAGACAAATGAGATCCGTGGCACACGACGACATCCGGAGTCCCACAGGTGGGAGGCGTGCCGGGATTTTGGCGACATGTGAAGGAGGAATAATGAGGAGCTGCGACTGTTCCTGAAGGAGGAGCACCGCCGGGAGTTGAATATGAGGAAAAGAAGCTCAATCGAGATGCACAACGTCACAGAAAACCCCCGGGGGGGGGGGTGAAGGGCTGCTATCTCCTCATGACAGCGGCTCTCAGCACATTAATGCACAACACAGGCATTCACGCAGCGAGAGAGCACATGGACGCTGTGTATGTGTGGCCTGGAGGTCAATGAGATCCGATACGGGTGATGTTTTAGTTGGCAGTGTCGCCAGTGTTTCACAGACATCTATTCTCATGGTAGCCCCGTGGAAACAGGCTCATGCGATGGACGTTAATCTTTTTGAGACCTTGCGTATCATCTCCTCCGGACACGGCGAGACGGTCAGACGACCCACGGTGGCCGATCGGCCCCGATGACAAGGAGGGTCGGCGCCTAACGGTGCTAAGTCTGGAGCATGAAAACGGAGGAAGGCAAAACAGATGTGGATTTGAATCCCGTGGAGGCTTGTGACCCAGGAGAAAAGCCCCACCGTCACGAGACCAGAACAGAAAGTCTCTCCTCGCGTCACGCACATTTAGAGCTGCGGCCGGTCTATGGGTGACGTCACGGAGACTGCGTCCATATTTTATCCCGTGTATGACTATAACCAATAGGCCTGTTAAATCACCCAACAAATTGTGGTGGAAATGAATTTCTAAGTGAGAGTTGATAAACAGTTAAAAAGTAACTGAAATGATGTCAAATATCGGTCTAAAGTGGCGCCCTGGAAACTTCATACAAGCTATTGCTTCCACACATTATGCAGTAAAGAACAATGCTTCTCTTCTGCTTCAAAAGGAGCTGAAGGACACGATTTACATTTTATAAATTAGAAAAGTAGAGAATGTCCGTGTCTCTTTTATGAAGACAGTCCGCTAAACCATGGACTTCAAAAAGAATCCCCCTCAGCGTTAAAAAACATGCAGAAATCCTTCACCTTCCAAGGCTGCCGTCTCTACCTCTCCTGGGTTTGATCTTCTCTACATGAAGATAAATGGAGGCTGCTTGCCTGTATCAAGTGAAATGTTTACGGAGGCTTCTGATGCACAGGTAAAAAGTGCACATCGAGCCGAAGAACTTAACAGTGGGAGTACTGCAACAAGCAGCTCGGTAAGAAAGAGGCATTCTGTGCCAGGAGAAGCACAGATTTCAAAGTCTGTATTACTTACAGGAGCGGCGGCATCGCATCTCCTCCAACCTTATCTTCTCCCAGGGGGTTCAAAATGGCCTTTTACAGCTGTCACTTCCACTTAACGCACGACTCACTGTTCGGGTCTGGCGAGGAGCGACGAGAGTGGGTGTGAAGCGTTCGAGCATCGGTGGTACACGACAGCCGAGGCGCTGTCTGCTTCTGGTTTTAAAAAGTACAACTACGACAGAAGTATCTGCTCTTTCTCTCAAGAAGTGGAACGATAGTATGATGAGAATAACAATCTTCAGAGTGGCAAGATCCCGAAGAAACGTCAGTTAGGAGGCAGAAATTAATTTCCATCCGTTTCAACACATTGAAAAGCAAAAACTGAACTTTTGTTCTGTTACTACTTGACAACACAATCACAGATTCGTTGGCAAAGTCTGTCTGAGCCAAGCTAATGCTGACTGTGCCAAAAGCATTTCTGTTGCCTCTCGACACGGCGGCGGCTGCTCGCAGCTAACGGTGCTAACAACTGCAAAAGTGCTGACAGAGCAAACATCGTTTACGGTTCAGCCTTAATTACTATATGAGCGCAGTGCAGAGCGGCTAGTGAGCTAGCACATGGTTTCATTGCTAGCACAACGAAGAAGCTCGGATTACAACACAGAGGGAGAGTTCATTCTCTGCTCAGGTAGACTTTACTCTACTATATTTTTACATAGCAAACACAAGATCAACTCAAAAAAAAGTGGCACACAGGCAAAGGGCCTCGTTTGGTACCACAGTAATACAGAGAATATTGTGTTTGGCACAAAAAAACAATGTTTTTATGGAGTAAGCGAGTTTTAGCATCATGTCCCCGGGGGAAGTCATTTGTCAGACGTCGGAGGAACCTGAGAGGCAGTAATTCACTGCATTCTAGTGAGGCCACATATCTTCTCCTCGTCATCCAGCGTGTTTGTGTGTCTGCATCTGTACATTTACATCATACTTCTTCCTCCTCCTGCAGGTACTGGCGCTCCCCGTCTCGTCCCATGTGAACACACTCTTTATCTCATCCTCGGAGGTCCTCCACCGTCGGACGGGTTTATTTGTGTGGACGTGTCATCTCGTGGCGCAGATTTGCGAGCCTTCCTTCAAAGGCCTGCGTGCGGCCCGATGTCAGTGTGACTTACTTCATCGTTGGCTCAAATCAGCATCAAAGCCGCCGGCAGACGGGGCCCGCTGCAGACGGCTGCTGCGTGCTCGGTCGCCTTCGTTGGTCTGAGCGGCTCCGTCAAGCACTTGTTAATGAGAAAGAAGGGACGTGCTTCCCAGCAGGGTGAACGCCGCCCTGTGCAGCCTTCAGTGCCTTCTCCTCAAAGAACAGATCAGTGAAATGCAATGTTGCTCACTGTTGCACACGATGTGCTGAGCACATTTCTCACTCTTGTTTTGAACTCGCTCCCCCGTGCACACTCAGACTTTCTCCAAGCACTCCTGTGTACATGCTTCGACGCTCCGATGCTCTCTCTCCCTGTTTTGCTAGAAAGAAATATGTGTTATTTAGAACATGTCTGAAAGTGGTCAGTACAGAGCTGGGGAGCAGCTGTGGGATTGTTGAAGCAGGTGATCAGTACTTTTAAATGGGCCAAATAATGGATGGATGGAAAAACAATGCATACATAATTTCCCACACATAAACTAGTAATTATGAAGATCGTCACTGTACAGACGTAGTCACTGTGACGTCCTTCATTTGTTTGTGGACTGCCGTTCTAAAGCCTCAAGTTCGCCGCCGCTTCTTGGTTTTTGGCCACTGCCATCTTGGTTTTTTGGCCATTGCCACCTTGGTTTTTGGACGTCGCCATCTTGGTTTTTGGACGTCGTCATCTTGGTTTTTGGACGTCGCCATCTTGGTTTTTGGACGTCGCCATCTTGGTTTTTGGACGTCGCCATCTTGGTTGGTTTTTGGACGTCGCCATCTTGGTTGGTTTATGGCCGTTGCCATCTTGGTTTTTGGATGTCGCCATCTTGGTTTTTGGACGTCGCCATCTTGGTTGGTTTATGGCCGTTGCCATCTTGGTTTTTGGATGTCGCCATCTTGGTTGGTTTATGGCCGTTGCCATCTTGGTTTTTGGATGTCGCCATCTTGGTTTTTGGACGTCGCCATCTTGGTTGGTTTATGGCCGTTGCCATCTTGGTTTTTGGACGTCGCCATCTTGGTTTTTGGACGTCGCCATCTTGGTTGGTTTATGGCCGTTGCCATCTTGGTTTTTGGATGTCGCCATCTTGGTTTTTGGACGTCGCCATCTTGGTTTTTGGACGTCGCCATCTTGGTTTTTGGACGTCGCCATCTTGGTTTTTGGACGTCGCCATCTTGGTTTTTGGATGTCGCCATCTTGGTTTTTTGCATCCAGAAGTGACACGAAAGTGTGGAGCTAAGTACAAAGAATTTTTTTAGGCGACCATAATGTTACAATTAACTTTCATGGACTGAAACCACACTGTGAAAGGGCTAAAGTTGTAAAAACTTGAAATTATAAACCTAATTTTAATGAACAAGTAAATTTTTGTGCACTGTGTATTTAAAAAAAATCTTTTTATCTACAATGGAGACATCATTTTAATTTCCAGGGTTCTTTTTATCACTTGAGTCACAGCGTGAGGCTAGCTCTTATTCACAAACTGTTGACTCTGCTACAGTCTCAAATTGACACTAGTTGCTGTTTCAACCTCGGCTGCTACAGTACAGACCTCAGCATGTTTGTGTGTGTGTGTGTGTGTGTGTGTGTGGGTGTGTGGTGCATCATCTGCATCACCTCAGGCGGGCCATTATTCAAATGGTGCCACTGTCGCATTTCATGCCTGGGCCTCCTCTGCTGCGACATGCCAACCATGGCAAATAAGTGAACCAATATAAAGATAACGAGCGTGTGCTTGTGTGTGCAGAGCAGATGAATTCAACACTATGCAATTATCTCATAAAGCTAATGAAATCAAGAGTACTTTATGCGAGGAATAATTCAGTCCAGATCATTTTAACTGTCAGATGCCTTTTTTACACAAACTGTACATTCTGAAAATGTGCAGAGACACCTTTTTATGGCTCTTAGTTTCCTAAAATAACTCTGGCTTTGCTTTGGTCAGAAGAAGCTGACCTCTGCAGGACTGGGTGCCGGCCGAGTTTTTACAAGCCTCCTAATCTCTTCGCCCCCACTGCTCCGTCCTTTTGTTGGATTCAGCTGAACTCTCTGGACTACAGCTGGGAGAACTCGGCACTCAAGGCTTGGCTGTCACATTATCAATCACACAACGGCCTGTTAATGTGCTTTCAATTGATCTCAAAGTTGACAATCACTACACAATGTTGCAGAGCATGAATGCTGACGGAGCTCATCCGTGTGTGTGTGTGTGTGTGTGTGTGTGTGTGTATGTATATATATATATATATATATATATATATATGTGGCATTGCTATAAAACGCTGCTGTGATGTAGTATTCTTTGTAGCTAGACTAAAACCACACTGCCATCCAATCAAGCTCAAACAAGTGTAATCAATGTTTAGTAATCATTAGGATTCTATCGATACTAGTACTCTTGTCGGTTCTTTTTGATTATTTTGTGAGAAAAGACAATTGATAAAGAAAAGAATCGACATTGGATTATTATTCCTGTACGTAAACAAATATTCTTTCTTGGGCAGCAATAAGAAGTTAAAAAATATTTGCAGCGAAACAATTAGCTCAGTAATTAGCTTTCATTTATAAGCCAATTATTATTCATTAACAAACTCCGCATCCTGTGCAAAGACGGAGATCTCACTCCGTAACTTTTAAAGTACTGATAGCAGAACCCTGAACTCCGTACCTCATCAATACTCGGGGGGCATCCCTAATGATGACATAATATTTCTACACATTAAACAGCAGCAGTATGTCCTGCCTGAGTGAGTCCTTGAGCGAGAGTTCGTGTAAAGTGTCTGACCTTCCACACTCTCGCTGTTTTCCGGGCTTTATCCTTCTCAATCGAGTTACAAGTTGTAAGCAAAGCTGACTGCGTAAAATATAGAACGACAACAAAAGCTGGTTAAAGGAAACTTAATCGGACATCTGCTGCAAGTTTGAGCGAACGCGTGTGAAAAACGCTCAGTGGTCAAGCCATCGACACTTTGCTGACATCTGCACTGAACTGTGATCCCTCCTTTTTAGGAGTTGCATGCTAAGACGCAAAGAACAAAGGCAAGCTTTACCATTTGGCAATGTAGGCAAATAATGACTGGGTCCCTCAATTAAGGGGGCCCCTAATGGCTATAGATATACTGAAAATATTTAGCTCTTTAGCTGCTAAATGCGCCACCGTGTTCACCAGCTAGTCGCTAACTTTATCCGTCTGCTGTTTGGTGCTGAGCAGCTACAAATATGAGAGTGAACCACAACAGTAATGAGCAATACATCAATATTACCTCATGGAATATGACTGCATCCATTGAACATCTGTGACATTCTCAATAACAACAATATGTTCAATCAGAGAGAGGGTTAGTATCAGGCACAAGGGAGGCCCCCCCAAATCACTAAATCCACCCCTGCAAAGAGCACATGAAGCTTGTCGGAAGAGTTAACTGCACACAACATAATCTTCTGTTTACTTCGTCCACAGCTTGGTTTCCAGACGTCAAGGTGTCTTTGCTCTCACAGAACCAGAGCTCTCAGAGTAATCTTGCCTTTAATCACCATTCGCTTGCCGCTGAATAAAGCTGATCTTTGGGCGAAGACCCCCCCCCCCCCTCCCTCCCTCTGTTGGAGGAAATCAAAGAGCTGCTGCAGCCTACACATTACGATCGCACGTGCACAATTCGCCTACATTCTTCAAAAGGGAACCATATGATTTCACCAAATGTGCGCACACTGATCCACCCATGAGTCCGCCGGAGGACGCTGGGCATGCCGGCGCTGCAGCGTGCGCCGAGCTCGATAGACATGACACACATGAGGGGGCATTAATGCGCCATTGTCTCTCTCTCTCTGTCCTCCCCAACCCCCAGCTGCAGATTGAGCTCCGTCTTACTCTATCTGGCAGCGCTGCTTAATTCTTGTTTATTCAACATGGGACATGGAGTGCTGGGGGGGGGGGGGGGGGGCCACACACACACACACACACACACACACACACACACAGCAATCTGATCTGTGAAGGAACGTCTCTGTATGTATTGTGCTGCAGGCTGCCTGTGAGCTAAATCCACATACAGCAGCGTCGCTGCCGGCAGAGCGATAAACAGGAGGCCCCGTTTAAGCTCGACAACGCTCTCTTCTGTTTCCCATTTCCTTCATGTCCACGTTTGAGGCCGCCCTTCCTCTCCTCTGCCCTTCACACATCCCCTGAGAGACGGGAGGCGGGGATCAGATGCTCCACGAGCACCATCATGGGTTCACATGGCATGAAAAAGGATTACCTATCACCCGAAGGTCAATATATGGCGCTAATGGCAGTTTTAAGGGGATTAAAAGGAGCATATAACGAGCGTGTGATGGCACATTAACTTGCATATGCTACACATTTATGAATTTCCCAGCGTGGTAGAGGCTCGACGCTTTCATACAGATAATCTAGAAAAGTAAATGTTTAGTCCACTTATTTGATGTCGCTTCTCATTTATCCAAGTTACATCATCGTCAGGTTGCACTCGAAGCCCTCCACGCTTCACTCTGGGATTCAGTCGTATAACGTGTGGAAAATATATGGATTTAAATTTTTTTCACCCCGGATAAAAATATTATCGTTGCAGGAAGACGGTAAACATTTGTGTGATCACAGTGCCTTTGAGGATGCTGCTAGCTAACAAGCTAACGCTATGTGACCGAATCACAGAGTGAACTGCTGATATTAAAGTCTTCTCCACTGATTCTTTCATAGAAACCCTGATAAACATATGTTTTATTTTAAAGTTGATTTGAAAGTATACATTTAATTAATTCTGCAATATTATTTTTTTTCGTGGGGACGGTGGAAACAAGTTGAGAACACAACATTGACCGACTCTTTTTAATTGTACGTGTTTATTTACCCGTACAGCATCCACGGATTACGATTCATTTGGAGTCGTGCTTCTGGACATTTGATGAATGAAGTTTGGTCTCAAGTTTGGGGGGAATATTTAGCTCTTTAGCTGCTACGTGCTCCACCGTGTTCACCAGCTAGTCGCTAACTTTATCCGTCTGCTGTTTGGTGCCGAGCAGGTGGACGGTCGGCTTTTAGAGATTTTTCGCTGAAAACGGACACTTGTGAGAGTGAACCACACCAGTAATGAGCAAAACATCAATATTATGTTATATTGAGACTAGATATCGTCTTAGATGTTGGATATCGTAACATGTTGTGTGTTCTCTTTTCCTGGATTTAAAGGCTGCATTACAGGAAAGTGATGTCATTTTCTGAACTCACTCGTTCTATCGGCTCTATTATTTGCCTTTACCTATAAGTCATCATATCCACTTTACTGAGGATATTTATCAAAAGTCTCATTGTGTAAATATTTTGAGAAAGCACCAATAGTCAACCCTGCAATACTAATATCGAGGTTTCAAAAATATTGCGATATTTGATTTTCTCCATAAACAATGAGCTGAAGCTCAATACAAAGCTCTGATAAGCCGAGGAGGCTCCCAGGAAAGTATTTGTATGCCTGCTGCCACAGATACCAGTTCAGTAAAGACTACTCTCGAAATATCATACTCACTCAAAATATGTATTTCCTTCCTATTTTGGATCGTTACAAATATGATCCTTTATATATCTAGCATCAGCTGGTAATACAATGACAATATCAAAGGTATCAAAGGTATTTCTGGCCTCTTTAAATAGCCCTCTGTGTTCCTGATACCACTTCATATTTCTATTTCCACTTGAATGCAAGACAAACGGTCTTAACCTGGGATCCATTTAAGAAGATCATCTCACTCCCTGCCCCCCCGAGCTCATTAAAACGTACAATAAACTGGCAACGGGCTTGACCTATTTTCGGGATCCAGACTCGGTATAAATACTGATCTAAAGAGACACTAGGTGTTGCAGAGGGGTAATCCAGTTGAAGCTTTAATAAGGTTAATTAAATGTAAGAGGGAAGAACAAGCTATCATAATTTTGCAAATGGAAATGATCTCCATGGCAGACTGACCGGCTGTTATAATGAAGTCTGTGCTTAAATAATACGTGAATACGTGCTTTAAACAAATGTGTAGCGCTGCATTTAACGATTATTTTCATTATTGATTCATCTGCAGATTATTTTATAGATTAAGCGATTGATCGTTTGGTCTATAAAATGTCAGAAAATAGTGAAATTTGTCCATACCAGTTTCTCAAGGTCTTTAATGTCTTGTTTAGTCAGTCCAAAACCCAGGATTTGAAACAAAAAGCAGGAAATCTCCATATTGGAGGGGCTGAAAACATCTTCTGCCATTTTAGCATGTAAAAAACACTTTAAAGATTAAATCCATTATCAAAATAATTTGCGATTATTATCGACTAATCAATTAGTCAGCTCTACAAATGTTCTGCCGTCTAACAGTAATCCCATTCCTCAGCAGATGAATGCGGAGTTCCTCAGGGGTCAATACTAAGGCCTTTCAGTCTGAACATGAAATATAGATTATGTTATCACAGCTACACACAGGTATGCCTGTCCTCTGGAGACCTAAACATTGATAAATAACGGGTTGAATTATTTAAATATTGGATGTCCCACATGTCTCCTTGTAGTTGTAGGACATCCAATATCAGGTCAGAAATCCTTGATCCTGACCGTAACGTCCAGATCATTCTTTATCACTGAGCTAGAGCGGGCTCTGATTGCACATTCAACATCTGAATGATTGGGCGACGTCTCCAATAAATGTTGATTTATGAGCCCCACACTGACCATATCTGCACTGCAGCCCCCCCCCCCCCCCCCCCATAACTGGGTCACCTGATGAGAGAGTAATGGCTCCGTGGGACAGAGAGCCTCATACATTATGCAAAGTAAAGAGAGCGGTGAAAGACAAAGAAAGAGGTGGACGTATGATTGTGACGAGCAGCTGGGGAAAAGAGAGCGATATAGTGCCTGAGACTGAGAACCATGTCCTTTGTTGGTCTGCAATGAGTCTGAAAACGACGGCTTTGATACCGGCAAGTAAAGCAAACAACAAAAAAATCAGGGCAGAGGTTTAGCGTCCCAGCGGTGCCGTCCATCATGTTGCAAAGCTGATTCACGGGACACCGACAGCTCATTGTGTGCTGCAGGCCCCTTGCGATACTCTATTTGGGCTTTGTTTTTTGGTCAGCACGTCCACCCCCGTGTCTTCATGAACCATTTTAAGCCACATGATGGACATCGTAAGCCTGGGAGAGTTTGGCTGGGACAGAACAGAAGTCGAGTGAATGCGTCAGTGCGATTGACTGAGAAACTGCCGGCATCCTCAACTCAGGAAATAAGCCATCAGAGCAAAGCAGGGTGGAGAAGAGAGGTGATCATTGAGGCGATGACTGAGCGTCACCATCGTAGACTCACTTGAAACCAACAGTTTGCTAGCATGGCTCTATTGATGGCAGTGTCCATCTGTTGGTCCACCACATTAATCCTGACTGAAATGACATTCAAACCACTGGATGGTGGGTCATGAACTAAGACGGTGAACGTGGTGAACATCAGCATTTTAGCTTCCTCAGTCGGAGCATTTCGCCACGCTACTGTTAGCATTTAGCTCAAAGCACTGTCGTGCATGTGCCGAACACCTCCACTGAGCACATCCTCACAGAGCCGATAGGGTGGCTGTAGTGGACCTTTGAGCTTGAGCAGTGCCCGTTTGTGAGGTGCCTGCCCGGAGTGCGAGGCCGCTCGTAGCGTTGTACTTGGATGCCTTCTAGCAATACACCAGGTGTGAGGTCGATCGGACGAACGCTTCTCGAGATATGCGAACGACACACAAACATGCCGACAGATATTCCTTGCGGAATAGTTCGATATAGAGCTCTACGACAGAAGAAAACTAATAGATGCCACTTTTTTCTGACACATTCCAGCATTGGTAAGGGATGATTCAGCCCTGATCCGCCCCAAAGTGGATGTACTTTTAAATCCTCCACAAAGAGCCAGTATATTTATTAGCTTGACTAAGAGACTTCATGCTGGGTTTTAATTTATCACCCATCTGTAGCACATTCATGCCAAATATCACAGTCAAATATCAATTACACAAAGTGGGATGTGAGATGTATGGATAAGAAAGGATGTGGAATTCTGCAAGGTGAAGAAAGCCATTAACGATACCACGCTAACAATAGCTAACCTAGCGTCTCGCCCTGTTGCTCGCTGTACTTGACACTTTGGCCTCACAACCCCATTATGCACTTGAGTGTGCTTGGCCCTCTACAGCTAATCGTCCTAATACATTAAAGAGCTGTGGGCCGTTCAAAGTCTGACGGTTCAGATCCTGCTTTCATTTTCAGCAAGATGGCCGTTCGGAAGATTTCACGGTGACCTACGACCCTCCACCGTGTCGCCAACACTTTGAACAACAAAGCAGCGGGAAGTCTCGACACGACGGGAGTGTTTTTTTGTTGTTTTTGTTTTTATTCTGTCCAGATGGAGCATGACGAACCATTCCCCTTCATCTCTCTCTCTCCTTCTCCCACCCATCCTCTATTCCCCCCCCCCCCCCTCACCGCTGCGTGTCCTACCTAATGAGGCGCTCTGCTGCAGCATGTGGGTGTCTGTACAGCGAGTCTCAGCAGCCTCGGGCGCCAAATCCAGATGCTTGTAACGCTGTCAAAACCCTTTACGTGCTGCAGGTTTCACTGCGTCTCTCTCTCTCTCTCTTATATGTGCAGACACATCTAAACGCATACAGCCAAACACATCAGCACACACGCTTCTCAACAATCCGTACAGAATATGAGACCCTCTGTCCCGTGACCCCTCGCTAAGGATAAGGAAAAGCTTTTAACAGAGAGAGAAAAAAAAGACTCACGTCTGTCTACAACTCTCTTAAGATTGCTTAGAAACTCATCTTTGTGCATTTGGGGAGAAGACAGTGATACTCTTATTACCCTCAACTGGTGCCGGTGTTAGGACTGACAACCATGTGATGTAAAGCTTCTTTAACAAGCGAGCTTTGGTTTCTCTCAGCTGTTTGGCCCGAGAGTAAAAGACTGATTCTTTGAGCCACGGCAAAACATATTTAAACTCAATATTAAACATATCTTGTTCGTTTAATTCGTACAAAGAACAAAGTGTAAGAAAAAAAATGATGTGCTAGTTAGCTAAGCTAACAGGCTGCTAGCTGTGGCCTTAAATACAACAGACAGATATGAGAGCGGCGATATCCATCCATCACAGGTGTTACTAAAGTAGGAGGCGCCTCGCCGCTGGGGACCCAGGCTGTACTGCTGGGCCCGCTGGAGGGAAGGGAGGCCCGGGAGAACCAGAACCAGGACTGAACGTAGCAGGCTGTCAGACCCTTGCTGCAGTAAAATTAGAGGTTTTCTAAATGGACTCTGGTGCTCGGAAAAACTACCACTTCCGTCCACAGGGGCCGCCAAAATCAACACAAAATGAAAGTTCCTTCTAGTAACTTTAAGTATCCTAATACTCTAGAGTCTATACTCGATATAATATTCTCTAATATTACATTAATAAAAGTATAGATAAAAAATGATTAGGTATCAGGTAAGTTTGGCTTAAATACAGCGCCACTGCAATATCATAGATGGGCTATTACACTGAACCTGAAGCTTGGTGCAGATGCATAAAACACACACTTTAGGACACACATATCTTATAGTGACACGTCTTTTTCCATCAATGCCTCATTGCTTCCCATATGGGTAACACATTTAAGAATATTACCCGATATAAAAAACGCCACATATATTGTGCATGTGTAAGCATAATATGGTTCCTGTGTCTCAACTACACATGAACTCATGTTTTGTCACGAGGATTTTTAACTATTTCTCGCTAAAGAGTTAGAGAGAACCAGGGCCACAAGGGAGGCAGCAGTGACGAGGACGATGAGGATGACAGTGATGCTGATAGGTGGTGGTGGTGGTGGTGTGCCTGGACCGCAGCCACCACTTTTAATGAAAGCAACCGGACTAAACGGCCTCCCTGGGCCTCGGGTGACAGCCAGCGTGTGTCCCACAGCAACTCGTCTCCTGAACAGTTGGGTCATATTAACTCTGTCTGCTGCCATGGACTGAGGACGTGGTCGTTAGTGCCCACTGGTGATGATGCATCGTAAGTCACCCTTGAATGACTCCATGTTTACTCTGGACTCCATACAAAACAGCTATTTAGAGACTGTTCTGTACAATAATATTAAGACATGTTCCCGGGACTCCATTGCACATGCATTTACTTTTTCATACAGTTTTCATTTTTGACAGAAAATTGCTCTGTAAGCTTCCAATTTTCAGAGTTTAATATATTTTTTTAAAGCAGGTTGTGTGTTCGTGCAATAGAATTGTTTTACTCCGTTCTGCATGCATTTCCCAGCAGGCACGAATCAGTTGTAATAAATAGAGCAGAGGTTTGAATAGTGAGTCTGAGCTTCTTTTTTTTTTTTGTTGCTTGTTTGTGGAAGTAGAGGAGATGTATTTTGTAACAGCACGTTGTCAGAAAATTCACAAAACAATTAGTTGCTAAGCAGGAATAAGCAATGATGAATAAAGCGACTTACCTTTCACAACTTGCAGGCGGTAGAGTTTCCAGCAACTTAATGCGAAATATTCAATTCTACAGACTGCTCGTGCGTTGCTGTTGACTGCGTCACACGGGGGCTTTTTACGAGGACTTTTGGAGCCCAAACTGACCATAAGTTCACAAACTGAGAGGTGGGAGTGACTTTGGCCTGGAATGTGTGTGTGTGTGTGTGTTGCAGACCGGCGCGTGGCGCTGCAGACTCCTGTCATTCAATAACGTAGCGTCCCTCTGCAAGAAGGCTACGTCGCGTTAGCTTGTTTCGCTATCACGCTGTTAGCAGACAGTACACGGACACGCCCGAAATAACAAAACCGTTATCTCACTTATGTTTCCTCACCGTTTGCTCTCTGGACTACGAACTCCCGCTCTCCAAACTTGCAGGGAAAACAACGCACCTCCCACCTTCTAACTTTCGACCAATCACAGGTCCGCTGTCTCACACACATCCCTGTCATTGGTCGCTGAAAATGACTGACAGGCGTCACAGCTGGTAAACCTTATGACACGTTCACCGGCGCCCTGGAATTCTCAGTATTAGTAACTGCAGTCAACAGTCACATCTCTTATCACCGCGTGTCACTCATGATAAAAATAACAGTTGAACACAAACATGTCACCCAGCCCGTGGCAATTACATGGAAAACTTAACATATTGAAATTGTTCTAATAACAGATACCTGTCAGGACCAACAGGATTTTTTAAATCCTGCAGAAGCAGTTTTTTGTGTCCCCGTGGGCAGAGTAAACGGTCTATGACGTATTTACAGGCTCGGCAGATACATAGTAACATTAGCATTCACCTGGAGTCGTGTTTCTGTCCCAACTGATGCATGTAAGTCCAACATTCACTCTTCCTGTGGTTTAGTTTTTGGTTTGCACTTACTTAAAACAATATATGGCTCATTAGTTGCAAAATTCGCCATGTTTAAGCAGTTAGCAGTGACATCAATTACAAATAATGTTAGCTAGCAACGCTAACACCATGTGTCCTGCATTTAAAATGTCCCCGAAATAAAACTACTGAAGCGTTATCATCAAAAACTATATTAAATATTAATTATGCAGCATAGCACCTTTCAGATAGTATGAATGCATTAAAATGTGAGCAGCATTTTTCATGTGGTGGCTGGTTGAGATAGAGCTAATTTAACTACTTTAAATGCCCTACCGCTGGTAGTTTAATTTATAAAAATGCATCATATTTCATAAGCTTGTTGCTTTTATAGCTCCTTTTATGTATACAATGTTAATCGAAAAAATATCCACTGTAATAACGCTGCTGTCAGATAAATGTAGTGGAGTTCAATGTTCAATACTGGAATGCTAACTGTGACTGTGTGTGTTTGGTGCTGTGCAGGTAAACGTCACTCTTCTATTTTGTTGTCTGGTGGCTTTCAAATAATAGGTCCCGGTCCAGGAAGGGCCTCTGCCTAATTTGACAAATGCGACTTATTATCCTGCAGGTTTGCTACCTGTCACTTAAATGACTTTGCGCTATCATCCCTGTCCCTGTCACCATTCCCAGCCCGGAGTCGCCTCCATTTACATCTCATTACGGAGAGATTGCTGCTCTATACCTCCGTGTTCCCCGCTTCGGGACCCCATCTGGTGTGTTCACAATAACACGCATCATTTACCCCCCCCCCCCCCCCATGTGCCCGAGGGGTTTCTAGCAAGCCTACACGGCCAAGGGACCACTCCACTGGATCCCATGCTAAGGGGGGGGTGATAATAGCCAACTGCAGCAGGAAATCACATCACATGAGAGGGAATTTATTTTCCAATCACAATGAAAGAGGGGAACACCTGCTGTAGCCCCCCCCCCCCCCCCTTGATATTTGCATAACCTTGCCCACGTGATGTTGTTGCTCTGACAGTAATGGCATTTGCCCATCCAGCAAGACATTCCTTATGACTGGCATGAAGCTGCTCCGCTCCACGATGAAACACAGACCTGAGGCAGGAGACTACGTTATGAAACAAATCCCTGAAGAGAACTAGTCGAGTTGAACTAAATGAGACTTCCGAGGAAGCCACCCGAGGTGTTTCATGTGCAGGCACTCGAGCTGCTACGAAAAGTCAGATATCTTATGAGCGATACTGTGTGATAGCTTCAATGTACGTTCTTAAAGGAACAGTGTGTGGGATTTAGAGGGCAGAAATTGAATGTAATATTCATGACTATGTTTTCATTGGTGTATAATCACCCCAAACTTATGAGCCCTTCACATCTACATAGGGGGCGGGTCCTCTTCACGGAGATCCGCCATGTTGCACCGCCATGTTTCTACAGCAGCCCAGAACGGACAAACCAAACAGCAGCTCTAGCGAGAGCCTTTTTACCCGAAGGCCGCCGTTCTCCGACAAGTTTGTGAAGGGAGGGGGTGAGTGGAGCGGTGTTCGGTAGGATGCAATCTGCAACCTCACCACTAGGTGCCCCTAAATCCTACACACTGCTCCTTTAAGGCGAGACACTGCAGGCGAATAATATCGTTTTTCATGCACTTGTCAATTTTGCGATGTTGGGCTTTGCCTCCATACAATGCCGTCTTTCAGACAAGTGGAAAGAAAACACCCAAAATACACATTTTGGTGTTTGTGTTACTACTTTGTCTATTTACGACTGTAGAGACAGTTCAAATTAGATGCCTCGTTTTCGAGACTGAAATGAGAGCTTTGTTGAGTGTTTAACCGGCAGAATTAGCGGCGGATCAAGTGGAGCCACAGACAAAGGAGAAAGCACAGTGTAGGAATGTGGTCCTTTGTTGTCGAGCTGATTAATGAATTGCCCCCGTAGACCACAGCTGGAGCTCCTGGCGTAATGATACAGGGCCGTGTGTGATAGTGTGTGTGTGTGCGCCTGGGGGGGTTGTGTTTGGAGAGCTGTGTGGTGATAATAAGGGGTGTAATGTGTGTGTATCTGCGTACGGTGTGTTTAAGTGACAGGCTTGAAATTGGACATCAAGGTTGTGTGCCCCATGCAGTCTGGACTGTTAGAGGAGGGTTTCTTGGTTCTTTGTTAGATTAATACCACGCTCATGTGAATATGAGCCAGCAGCTGGTTAGCTTAGCATAGCATAATGACTGGAAACAGCTAGCCTGCCCTCTGTCCCAGGGTAATAAAATAAGACTCCCAGCAATGCATGAATGGTTATAAATAAACAAAATGTCATGTTAAATAACATCCAGTTTGAAAACAAACTGAAGCAAACACATTTTGGATCATGACGTACGGAGTCGATGGAGACCGGTGGACTGTCATCGGTACATTTACGCAGCTTTTAAAGCATTTCATCCTGAGTGGATCTGCGCCTCCGGCTCTTTCTCTCGGCTCCAGAACTCACCCCATTGGCCAAACACCTCGCATGAATGCCCACCGCACGTTCAACTGACTCTGAATTGATCGTCTGAATTATTTAAATGAAGTACGTCGCCAGTATGCGGTTAAGGTACAGGGAGGCGTCCAACTGTACCGAGGGTCCCGCTGGATGCTGGCATTCATGCGTGCATGAACGAGTAAATGCGTTAATGCATTCGGTACTTAGAAGTTCTGTCCAATTGACTGGATGTCTCCTGTGTCTTTTGCCCTAGTTTGTCCCTCTATTGTGTATATATATATATAGATATATACTGTATATATATGGAGTTTGGGGAGGTTGCCATCGTAGACTTGGAGGGTGGCGCAAGCAGCCAGAGAGGGGGATGGACAGAGAGATGGAGAAGGGTATATGGCCGGGAGGAAGGAGTAGACCCGTGGGACAGGCGTCCAACGTGCTGTAAACCATAACGGCCCCATAACAGGCAGATTTCTCATTTCCACGATGCTCGGGCCATATCTCATCTACCACCTTGACAGGCCCGCCGAGACCCACGCGAGGCAGGACCGCACACTCAGCACTGGAGGAGGGGAGGTTAGAACAAGTGAGGTGGGGATTCGGGGGGGGGGGGGGACGACGACAAAGAAGGGCGTTGAATTTCATTGACAGTTTATATAGGGCACCAAAAAAAACATCGAGGATAAGGATTGTAAATTATCGATCTTAATAGGTGATTGTGGTGATTTTTCTGTCCGTTTCACCACCGCAAGACAAAGAATAAGTCACTGGCGGTTATTGGCTGGCCTTCTTTGCCTCTTTCTTGATGTATGATCGTTCATAAAATATAGATCAGAAGCTCTGTGCACATAAAAAAAAAAACTGTCTAGTGGCTATTAATGTCGCTGAGGTAATGGTATATTAATGAAGAGTGGGCGAGGCAGAAGCCACCAGCAGCCCGGCCAACAGAAAACGCCTGAGGTTAACCTCTTGATTCATTTAGCACCTCTGGGCCGAAAGAGTGCACCTGTCCTGCTGTTGTGTCCATTATGAAAGAAGATAAAACAGCATAATGGTGATGTTAGTAGATCAAATAAGTCGCTTCTGACTAAAGCGTCTTGCAGAATGTGATCAGATCCGACTTCTTGCTTTGTTGTTTCATGTTATCTTTTATTTATTTTCTTTGCTCATCCAGTCACTTAAGGTTACACAAAAGCTAAATGTGTGTGAGGTGTAGGTAATGACCAGAGTTAGCATGTGCCATGTCGACCTATTTGCAGTAAGCGGAAATATAATTTTTCATTCAAAATTCACCTCTAAAGCTCATGAATTAACAACTTGTATCATTTAGTATTTGTTTAGTCCAAAAGCACAATTTTAAAATGTTTTAACATTCGCCAATTTGCTATTAAACAAATAGATTATGTTCAGGTATTTGGCCAGATGGACCATCTGAGAAGCCGTCATTGGAGACTTAAAAAAAAATAAAAATACTTGGCAGGTGATTGGACGAGCAATCTGTCAATCAATCTCTTGCTGAATCCAGTGGGGAGAGGAGCTTAAACATCTTTTCCATCGAGAAAAGCCATCAGTGCTGTTCTTTGTTCTCTTTCAATGGAGACACACTCCAGTTCTGATACTGATGCTATTGCAGCAGCTACGCTAACCTCTTCAGGAGCTGCCATTGTTGTAAGCCACGCCCATATATACCAGTAGCTCCTCACAGCACACTGATTGGTCCGTGCTCTCACTTGAAGCTTGACAAAGATGAAATTTTTTGCGTGATGTGCGACCTCGCAATTCTCTCATTCTCTCAACATTTTATGGCAATCCATCCAGTAGTTGTTGAGACATTCTACTCAAAACCCCAAAAAGTCAACCTCATGGTGGCACTAGAGGATTCGCCAAAGTTGTTACGGTTCATCCTCTGGGAACCATGCATGTATGCACTAAAAAGTTTGTGCCAATCCCTTCAGCACACATCCACCACAACCTCGTCATCTGTTGCCGGTCAGTATCTCGTCGCCTCGGCCGTCCGCAGAGAAGCAGTGCGTCAGAACTGGCGTAGTTTTAAATAGCGGGCTGTGCCCTGGAGAACTTTTCGCAGCAGAAGGCGATGTACGGTTCTAATGGCTGATCTTTTTCCTGCCCGACTCCAGACTTTTCATTCACCCGTCATCATCCGACACACTCGCTGCCGTCCAGTCGGTCTGGCCACCCTCTTCACTCTCTTACCCATGTGCTTCAGGAGCGTTGGATCAATAGCCGCGTATCATTAACCCACATCCAGAGTGTGCTCGAGCTGGAGGCAGGCAGCCAAGCAGCCTCACACACACACACACACACACACACACACACACACACACACACACACACACACACGTGCATCCTTCTTCCCCCCCCCCCCTTATAGTCTGCAGTGTCCCTCCTTCTTTCCTCTAATGTTTGGGTCAGGTTCATGTCCTCTACGTCCATTCACGAAGAGCAGGAGGGGGAGAGAGGGATGGATGGATGGAGGGAGATAAGGGGAGAGGGGTAGAAAGACGGGGAGGGATGGAGAGGGAAAACAAGCTTTGAATACAAATGAGCTGACACACATAATGCATGCCCTCCCTCTCTCTCTCTCTCTCTCTCTCTCTCTCTCTCTCTCTCTCTCTCTCTCTCTCTCTCTCTCTCTCTCTCTCTCTCTCGCTCTCTCTCTCTCTCTCTCTCTCTCTCTCTCTCTCTCTCTCTCTCTCTCTCTCTCTCTCTCTCTCTCTCTCTCTCTCTCTCTCTCTCTCTCTCTCTCTCTCTCTCTCTCTCTCTCTCTCACCCACACACAGAGGGACACACTCTTACTCTCTCACACACATGTCCTCGCGCTCTCCCACCGTGCCTCCTTATTGGAGCGAACGCCGCACACGAGGTGATTTCAGCCACTCAATTTGTGAGCCGTCGCCGGTCGCTGGAACAAGCTAATTAAAAGAGGGGGGTGGGGGGGGTGTGAGCGTGTGGAAGATTTGGAGGTTGCCGCCGCCGTCATCTCACTGTGGACCAGGAGGGGAGAGTAGAGGGAAGAGGAGGAAGAAAGAGTAGAGACAGACGTCCGCGTGGAAGGAGATTTTTGCCATCATTTGATCTGACATGGCCACCGCATAGGAATCTGGTGCCGCGGCGACCGTCAAGCTCGGCGACGAGGTATCAGGGGTAAGGGAGGGAGGGAGGGAGGGAGGGATGACAGGTTTCCGCTCCTCTCCTGCACGCCGGGGTGATTTGAACGGCCTGGGGCACCACAACAGAACGCCCGTGTTGTGGAAGTTACATGTTTTTGCATTGTCTGCTTGTCAGTGGATCTGTTGTGTGCTTCCTCCCCGGGTCTTTAAGTGTGAAGGTGTGTGTGTGTGTGTGTGTGTGGAGGTGGTGGTGGGGGGGGGGGTTCTCTGTGTTTTGTGGTGGTATTCCCCCTAATTATCCAGCACTGGGTAAATCCTATTATGGATTTCCTCTCCTTCTTGACTTCCTATTAATAGAGGACAGGGAATGCCGTCTAGTAAGAGGAGTGGGATGTTTGCTGTTTGTTTCGTGACTCAACTCCTAGTCAGGAGAAGGTGTATTGTTTGTGGTTTTGTGTATGTGTGTGTGTGTGTGTGTGTGTGCATCTGCTTCCTGTACTGCGTGTTAGAATATATGCGTGCAGTAGGATTAAAGCACGGGATCCCAGTTGAAGGAAATGGGTATGACAATGTCAGGGCAAAAAATGGCCACACTGAACACACACACACACACACACACACACACACACACACGGACACACACACATGGACACACAAAACCAAAAAAATTCCAAGCAACATGAGAGCCGTTAGGCTTTTACTCAGATCAACAGTGACAGCGCTGAGCTGCAGGTAGATGAGAAAAATATTTCCATCACTGCCCCACATTCAGAAACGTTCTGCAGTCAAAGTCTTTGATATTGAGGTTAGGGAAGAAGAAGAACGGCTGACTGACAGTTGGTATTTTAACGCTGCATTGCTGCTGCACAAATGTGGACGTGTGCATGAAAAGGGTTTGTGAAGAGGGTCGTTTGACAAGGCAGAAAATAACTGCACGATCCAGATTGTTGTGCCCAATTAGCCTTTGTGTCCGTGTGTGTGTGTGTGTGTGTGTGTGTGTGTGTGTGTGTGTGTATATGTATATGTGTGTGTGTGCTGTGTGTCCTGGGGCAGGGTTGTTGGGCTGCAGAGGCAGGAGAGAGGACATATGGCCGCCTGGGTCTCCAGACTCTACCCTTTGACTGGAGCCCTCAGAGCTGCAGCAGACGATTCAAATGTCCTGCTCTCCAAGATGTGTGTGTGTGTGTGTGTGTGTGTGTGTGTGTGTGTGTGTGTGTGTGTGTGTGTGTGTGTGTGACGGAGCTAATTCAACTTTCTCCTCTGCAGCTCCTCTCATCTCCACCATTTTGGTTTCACTTCCCTCATGTTTTTATTCTGATTTGTGTATAATTGTCTCCTCGGCTCTAGTCTCCGTCTTTTGTTGTCGTTTCCTACCTCAAACTACGCACGTCTGTCCGTCCACCCATTTCTGTCTGTGTCGACGAGTTTCTCGACGAGTTTCTCTGATTGATGGATGGGCTATCCGATTAGACCCCCCTGACACTTTGGACCCCGCTAATCAGATCAAAACCACGCAGCTGCCTCGACACAGTTACTCAAACGCACACACACACACATGCACACAGATGAGTGTGTGTGAACCAGTGTTTGCCAGCAACATATTGCCCAGCAATGTTGCACTAATGTGATTGCTTTTAAGGAGGGCCAGTTACTCTAAAATCGTCCCCTTTAGCTTCAGCCGGGATAACGGGGCTTCTGAAGCGCTGCATGGAGTCACCGCGGCTAACATTAAGCTAGCTGTTGATGGTCAGCGATTACCTTTAATCCCTAAGCCTGCATGTTAAATCCAGGCGGCAACTTCCGGATCTGCCAAATGAAGCCAATGCAGAAGTGTCTTAAAACCTGCATTCTCTCTACTGACCAGCAGGGGGCGACTCCTCCGATTGCAAAAAGAAGTCTGGTTGTATAGAAGTCTATGAGAAAATGACTCTACTTCTCTCTTGATTTATTACCTCAGTAAACATTGTAAACATGAGTTTATGGTCTCAATCTCTAGTTTCAAGTCTTATTCAATACAGCATGATGTTCATTTAGTACATTATGGTCCATTTTATAGTTAAATAGACCAGATTTATTATTAAAAAAAGATCGATCACAGCAGCTTTAAATACTGAAAACGACCCGTCTTGTTCTAAAGAGTGAGTAATAAGTGACTCTTTGCATTTTTCAAGTAACTTGCCCCGCACTGCTTTTAATGCTCCCGACTTCATTCGAGGACAGTCACGTTAAGATCCGTGTGAGCCTCCAGCTCAGTTTCTAATGTTCTGCATACCGAGCAGTAGCCAGATTTTCTCACACTAATTAAGCGGCAAACTTGTCCCCCAAATCAGCACTCGCTTCTGAGGAACATTCACTTGCACCAAATGTGCGTGGGACAGCTCGGGAGGCTCCGCAGCACACACCCCCTTTGGAGAAAACGAGCCTTGCGATTCCCATTCTTTAGGGGGCGAAATCGTCCCCCGGCTGGATGTCCCACTTCACAATCAGTTATTCATCACCAAAAAAAGCCTCCCCGCCTCGTCTCTGGTTTCTCCCAAAACGCGGTTTCATCTCCGGGTAGATCGGCCACCACCGACTCGCGCATGCGGCTCTCCCGGCCCGATGGCCCCATGACTGTGGGAGAGAGCCTCCTTTGTGCCGCCTCGCCACCGAGGGAACGACACACTAAGTAACTCCTCCCATCAGCCCCCCCCCGTCCCCCCCCGTCTCTACGCCTCTCTTTCCCCCACCGTTGGTTTCCGTTACCCGGGGCTTCTGCTTGTTCACCCTGACAGCTACCTTTTCTCACACACACACACACACTACACATGCACACACACACCGAGTCCAACTAACCCTCTCTGAAAGCAGTCCTGGTTGGCACATTACGTTGTTCTGATGGCTGCTAAGAGCTTGGCTGCATGCCTTATTCATCCCTCAGGCCTATTCTTTCCAGCGGCGTAGAAGGAATTAGGAGGAAGAAAGCTCTCTAGCACACAACTCACTACTCACCAGCAGAGTAGACGTCAACTCCTGTCCTCTCATTATGTTGTGTGTGTTTAAAACCTGTCCGACTAGACAACAGATGATTCAGGGTCCATGTAAAGCCTCTGAAAAGAGCGTTTGTGCTCTACGTTCAGCAATGTGATGGAAAAACCCTGAAGGCCAACACTGACATGACACTGATGACACTGATGACACTGTACACACCGCCGGCACTTTACTGTGAGGAATCTTTCTCTTTCGTCCTCTGTAGAACAACGTCCAAGCCCTTGTCCTTAAAGTGGAAATACAATGAGTCACACTTGTCTTTCCAAATTGCATACATGGCTTAAAGGACTACTTTCGGGGACGTATGCTTATTCGCTTTCTGGTTGAGAGTTAGATGTGAAGATTGACCGCACTCTCATGTCTGTCTGTTAAAATATGAAACCACAGCCAGCAGACGGTTAGCTTAGCTTAGCATAAAGACTGGAATACCCCCTTTTGGTTCGGGTCCGCTTTCCCGGTTAGTACGGTAAAATCTGTTCCGATCTTACTGATCTATAAGATTAATTTAAGACCATTAACATATAAGCACGTCAATGCCGTTATTTACCTTGATAATAAGTCAAAAAGCTGTCAAATCTGCTGTTCTTGCATCCCATTAACTCCATGGACTGCGTTCCCCGACAGTCGCACTATGCGTACCCCCTTTGGCGCACCCGTCATCGAAGAGCCCGCAAAGGGGTGGTCCTGTCTCTCCCATTATTCATCACAACATGCAGTCGATTTGCAGTCTAATAATGCTTATAATCAGTTATTAATTAAAGAACACGAATATACGCATCACAGGCGTTAAAGTGCTGCATAAACTCAGTCAGTCGTCAGTCATTCCTGCAGCGCTCCGTTGTGGCTGGCTAGCTCTAGAATGTTTCCGACTTGCTAGCATACCACCAGTTAGCTTGCAGTCAGCTCGCTCTCTGCAAAGTGACACCACTTGTCTTGCGAGGACCCTTTTTCATTTCACCTGCGAAACATTCACTGTATGATGTCATTTACAGGATTTGTTTCAGCGTGTGGTTGCTGAGCGATGTCGCCTGGATGTTGTCTCGAGACTGAGCGCTCTGCTGTCGTTGAGTGAAAACGCCGAGCACAGAATTCATTTGAAGTATTTTGTTCTCACTCCTGGGGCGGCTTTGATGCATGACCCATCGAAATCCAAAATAAGCAAAGCAATTTCAAGGACTGCAACGGTAAACTGTAGAATGCACACAGCCCACGGCGCTAAGCGATGAGTTCACTCTATGTGCACGTATAAAATATTCATGGATGTAGCATATGTCAGCAGATGAACAATACAAATGTATCACAGTGCTGAATGAAAACAAAACAGCTCATTTGTCCTGATTGGATTTCCCTTACGGACTTGACCTCTGATTGGCCAGTGGACTAACCTGCCCGAACCCTCTTTCCTTCAGGATAAGGGAGACAGAGAGCTGGACAGAGGGATGTTCAGAGAAACCGAGAGAGGGATGGCAGTGGAGGAGAAGCCGGGTGTGAAGAGCAGCAGCTCCATCGTCCCCTGCTTCCTGTTCGTGGAGGTAAGAAACACCAGCGATCGCAGTGCTCACTGTTTTTTTTTCTCTCCTGTCTGTGAACTAAACAACTACAAAACAAGAGAGTCGCTTGAAAGACGAGGTCATTTCTCAAATATAAGGTTGACGAGACCTCTGCAAAATTGAGCGCAACAAGTGTATTTCTTGATCGTATCTTTGTTGGCTATTTCCTGTTCCTCTGGAATGTGACTCGTGGGTTATCTCTTGCGGTGTCAGCGAGAAAGAAAACCTCAGTGCCGCGGCGGTGAATATTTCAGGCTGAGCGGTAAGCATTCGGGGACAGCTTCGGCGAACGTGCTCTTGCGCTGGGGCCGAGGCGTTTGTAAAGTGGCCACAGCTAGTTTTTTTTTTTTTTTCGGCGCGTTGAGCATTCCCCGGCACATTTTTTGCGAACTGCATGATTCATCGAGGTGGTTGCGGATGTCACAGCACAGACGGAGTGCATTTTTCAGCAGCTGCACACGGTGGGCTGCGTTGTACAGATCATGCCAGAGGTCGTTGTCTGCGCACACTAATGCACCGCAGACACACACACACACACACACACACACACGCACCACTTCATCCCTTGTGGAAAGCATGCTCTACATTGTCAGTCAGACGGATGACTCGGAGGGCAGTGGGGGTCCCAGGGCCTTCGCCAATTTGCAGCCGAGGTGGAGAAAAGCGTGAACTGGTGAAGTAATCAGACGGTCCGTAATCCAATTAGACAGACCGAGCAGTCCGGAAGCTCATCGGCTTCAAATAAGTCAACCGTCGGCTTTTCAGCTGGAGTTCCCCCATGCATCCAGAGCACTGTTCTGTGGAGGATCCAGATGTTACATCCCATTGGATTTACATGTCTGGATTCGCTTCCCTTCCAACAATGTGTGTGCAAAGCAAACTGTATTTTACTGCACTGTAATAGAAATATTTGTGCAATGATCTCATTGTAGTTAATGAATCCAAGTTGTCAAAAGTCTTATTCTAATGTCATTATATCTTAAAACTGTATTAAATGTCATCTAAAACAGAACCAAAGATGAAAGAGACCAGTGCATGCAAAACAGGAAATTAGTGTCGTCGTAGTGGCGGTTGCAGCAGCAGCTTTGACACACGGAGGCACACAGGCTACTTACCTCAGCCAGATAAGAACGCGCATACATGATACACATACGCTTCCCCAGGATATCGTTATCTCAGATGTCATGAATCAGCTTAGAAATAATAGAGAAAAAATTAATTTCTTTTAACTCCAAAACTTGCCTCAGAATCTTCTGAGTTTTAAGTTTTTACTTTCGAATCAAAGTGACCCAGTTAGAGTTGTCTGTACATCCACGGGCACATCGCAAATCAGAGCTGCTAATAGCTAATCCGGCAGACTTTTTATAGCGCCAGTTTGCTACAATGTACACATATTTGAAGAAGTAAAAGTTGAACACGACATCTGATGCTGGTGTATTTTAGTCACCTCAGCAGGTCCTCGCTGTCCACCTCTACCTCGCGAGTCCGGCCCCAAAAGGACGGACCATGATGCAATAGTTCCACTTACCCGCCGCGCCCATGTGAGCCTGTCTGTGAAACGCTGCTCCCTTTGCTTATGATACACTGTAACAGCTCTCCATTAGGGCCTCTCCGTCATATGCCTCCCACACATCAGCCCTCAGGTCAATTCCCTCGCTTACGCTACATCTATGTGTGTGTGTGTGTGTGTGTGTGTGTGTGTGTGTGTGTGTGTGTGTGTGTGTGTGTGTGTGTGTGTGAGAGACAGAGAGTGTTTCTATCTATCTGTACTGGGATGGAGAACCCAGAGCAAGCATTAAGGGCCAGGGAAAAGAGGCCAGCAGCTGTTACCTGTAATGGAGGGACAAGGTTTTTTTTTTGTCGAGACAACAGCATGAAATGGAAGCCGGACAAAGAGCAGGTATAACAACAGTGTATTGCCCCTGCATGGCATCGACAGTGACGAACGATACACTTACAGAGTGATTTGATGAACGACGGAAACACTGACAGCCGAAAACCAAATCCATCCGAATGCGATGGTGTATTTGTTCCACCCAGATGAGGTGGCGAAGTAAAATGGTTTTGAACATATTTTCTATCAGCAATAAAGTGTTTGGAAAAAAACAATAAACTTCTCGCTCCGTGCAACGTGCAGCAGTAACAGGTCATCAATGTGCATTGTGGGGCTCGGACACAGCTGGCCTGTGCAGCGCGTGCTCGTTAACGACACAGAACGTTGTGGTTCATTAGTGTGGATGCTCAAACCGTTGTATTTATGATTATAGCCATCATTCTTAGTGCTCAAAGCCTTAAACTGTTTGAGCTTTTTAACATTACAAACCATAAAAAACTGCTGTCCAAGTGCTGATCCTGCGACGGCCTGATTGTATCAACTGGGCCAAAAGTCTCTGACGTATGTAACAAAGAGATTTTTGTACATTTTGGACCGGCAATGATCAGTGGCCAGTTAATGGGTTTGTTATAATGTAACCTGTAACCCTGCAAACTCATACAGTTAGTTAATGATGTGCTCCTTGGCCTTGGACAGCTCATTAGCTTCCTAGCTACCTTACTAGCCTTGAGCCAGTTAGCTGGAGATGCTAACGATCGCAGTTTACGTTATGGCAGATTAACTCATTCTTTACACTTTTCGTTTGTGTCTTTTGGTTTTAAGAAAGGCTGAAAACAAGTTTCAACGCTGTGATTGGACGCTCACTGTTTGGGGGAGGGGTTTAGCAAACAGGTTAATGATTTCTCTTGAATGGCGGATTTACATTTTTGATTGATGGCAACTTTATTTTTAACTAACATTCCTGTCAAATGTTTTTCCCGCACATTTTCCTGTAACATCTATCATGGATGATTAAAAGTCAGGCTACATGTAGAAATGAGGATCTAACACTACTGACGATGGGTATTTATTCATGTTGATTGCCTTTTTCAATATCAAAAGAAGGGCTTGTGCAATATGCAGCAATTTCCACTCTGCAGGGAGGGCAATCTAATTGGCAAAGGTTTTAACACTCCTAAAATATGATTCTGCATTTGTTATATATAATCTGGCAACTAGACTCAATGTCGATGCAAGATTGAAATCAGGCCACTGAGTCACAGCATGAACTGGGTTTGGAGGAGTTGATCTCACTACTGATGCTGTTGCTAAGCAGACTGCGACATCACAGAGTCTTATTTCCATTCAGACATCAAGGTTTTTGCGGAAACAATCGTTTTTCTGAACTCTGATATTAGAAGATATGGCCCCTCTTTTACTCAGTATGATTTCCATTAATTGCCTCGCCTGAAGTTACAGTCTTTGAAGTTGCCTTATGTTCAGTAAAGACCTTAAGTACCACAACGAGGATGGCAGACTGTGTCTTTTCATTAGCGCACAAATGAGACAGTAGGGTTTTCTGAAGCAGTGATGCAACTGGGAGAAGAAGGAAATCTACACAAACTGAAGGGGTGAAAATGGCCGATTTTGGCCGAGAAGACGGTGTGAAGTACTAAACAGCAGACATGATTTATTTTGCTCTGCTACTCTCCATTAAGCGACTTCTCAGTATTTCTGTGCACTCGGTTCCTTTGAATTCTCTTCACTGGCTCTGCAACCAGAAATAAAAGTGTTACTGAGCATCCACACTATTTCACACCAACACCCTGTTTCACACACACACACACACACACACACACACACACACACACACAGTCATCCACAAGGAAACACCTTGGATTGGTTGCTACTCTGTTGCCCAGAAACACATCCGCAATCACAACCCCGATGGCAAGTCATAGTTTGCGGCTTTGAGGGGGTCAATGGCACAAAAAACAGAGAACTTTCCTTTTCCTATTAATGCTTATTTTGTTCTGCACAACGATTGTGAAGTTCACAAAGAAACTGTAAATGAACAAAAGCATAAATGCTCTCCAGTACGACAGGGACTTCAGCCACCCGGCAGAGCTACGAGCGAGAAAACAGACAACAACGGAAACGAGTGAGACGTGTGTCAACCAAATTTATTTTACCATAATGATTTGTAAGTGTTCATTTTAAAGTAAATGTTATGTGTGAGTGAGAGATAGAGCAAAACCTGCAGCCTCGTCACTAAGGTTGAGAAATAAACTTTTGGAGCTAGTGCTACTATCATTGGAAAAAAGTTGGTAACACTGTGCTGGGTTGTCAGGTAGGATCATTTTCAAAATCTAGCAAACTCTTGCTAGTTTCTCAACATTACCAACCCTAGCTTTAATATCAGTTACTTCCGCCTTAACTTCATTAAAGTTAAATTAAGTTAAGTTTGAAAGACTATTCAGTTGTTAAGCGGGAATAACGTACGACATAATTCTGAGATATACGTTTTATATTATGTGTGATTTGAATAGTTTAATCTCAAAGACATACATCTAAGCAGTTTCTGTGTGAGTGTATGATCACAATGATTGGTGGTGGGATTGGCTGCATTGCAAGGGGCACCAGGTAAAATCTTGCCTCGGGCACCTAATTGGTCAGGGCCGGCTGGCAAGGTTACATTGATTATTGATTGCAAGCTGCTTTCGGGGTTAGTGCTGTCAAAAGTATAGCGGGAAGGCCTCAGGTGTGATTCCTGGGCCTCTCCGCGTATTCTGAGATTGCCAGGAGATTATGCAGCCCAGTGTCTGGACATTGCAACCCGCCCATAGTGAGTGAGAAAGATGGTCAGTCTGTCTGATGGGTACGTGAGGCCCTGATCCTGGATCAGGGTCTGTTCCATGTGACTCAGAAAACAGGAAAGCTAAATTAAAAACAAATTATTTTTTCACTTGAAAAAAATAATGAATGATGATGATTGACAGTCTGCAACATGCTGAGTAACCACTGCTCTGTGAAGCGTACAGAGCGATGTCAGTGAACCATTAATAAGTTGATATTAAGAAATGGGCTTTTGGCCAGAAGGCACTCTGGAGGACTGATGAATCTGTGTGAGGGAAGTAGGTGAGTAGCTGCTAACTGACCACCAAAAGAAGGAAAAGTGTTGCTGTAAAAAAAACTAATTATAAAAACACAGGGATTCCCACCGGATAAATAACAGGACTAGTTTGACGTGGGAAATAAGCATCTTTGCGTTCTTTTAGAGAGTAATATGAGAACATAGATACCGGTCTCATGCGAGTATGTCGTTCCAGCCAGTAGCCGCTTAGCTTAGCTTAGCACAAATAATGAAAACAGGGGAAAACAACTAGCCTGGCTATGTACAATTGGACAACATTTGCCTACCAGCAGCTCTAAAGTTCACCAATTAACTCGTTATATGTGAATTAATACCGTGGTCATGGCTGGATAGCTAACAAGTCTCGTTCAACATTCTTTAAATATATATTTACTGTTTGTCAACCGTACGTAATGTAACTGATCTTTCTAGCGTAATGTTAGCTTTAGCTAGCATTACGCTAATCAAGATTTCGGACAATGACATGCCTGAATAGCTAGTTAGTCTAGCTAAACGGTCAAATCATATATACTGTTAGTCAACAGTACGCAATGCTACTGACTTTTAATCTTGCTAGCGTATCATTAGCTATCTGGCTCGTAGCTTTCTGCCAAGTCGTATGTAAGGTTTGTCCTATTTACTGGAGCGATGAATAATGTTTCCATTGCATAAGAACATTATGGGATGGCAATGATTGTTCCGGGTATTAGCGAACCCTCGGGGTCAACGAGGATAACTTGATTGATTTTGGTTGCAAAGTGCATGAAAATATAAATCAATGGTTTTCTTCTTTTTCTTTGGCACATGACCACAGTTATGAGCGGGTTACTGCCCTTCGAGGTGTCCATTATCGGGGATTAATGGACTTCACAGATGGAACCGTACTCCGTTCTGGCCTCCACGTCGCCCATTCATTCCTGATGATGGACAACTCGTTGTACATTATCTCTGACGTAACAGTTGAGATATGAGAGTGTTATAGATCTTCTTCCTCTAACTCTCGGCAAGAAGGCAAAACCCATCTCCTAAAATGTCAAACTATTCCTTTTGATTATGGTAAATAATAAAGAGTGGAGCGGGATCACCATGTCCCTCCACACCTTCAGCATTGAGTGTGTGTGTGTGTGTGTGTGTGTGTGAAATGTGACAGTGATCCATACCAAGCCAGAAGGACCTGCTCTTTTATTTAGCCCCACACCTCATCAGCAGTTACCATGGAAACCAATCATCCCGACTCATTCTCATCTCCGCTCCCTCTTTCTTCTGACTCCTTTCATCCTGCCTGCCCTAATCACAAGTCACAACCTCTTCCATCAGTGCTCCCCACTCAGCCATCTTGTTCTGCGTGTCTCTGCCGTCCCCTCCATTTTGCTCCGTCATTTTTCAATTTTTTTTCCCGGTGGGATTCCCCCCCCCCCCCGCCAGTGCTCATCTTTTGTCTCTTGATTTTTCTCCCAGGCCAATCGTACTAGCACACATAAACATCTACATCACCTGTCATTAATTTAGTTTACAAAATCTGTGTCATCATCTCTCCTCCGCATCTACTTAAATCCTGTGAAGGCTGACATCACAATAAGATGATTTAACCTTTTCACCTGGGGAACAAAAATAAAAGCACATTTTAGTTACAAATTAGAGGTATTTTTCAATTTCACTGTGTGGACGGATAAAGCTCTCTCTACCTTCTCCCTTCAAATAAAAAAAAACAATTGGTATTATCGTCTGCCATCTGGGGGACACGCAAGCAAATTTGCAGTTAAAAAGTAATTTCAGTTTAAAGCCAATCTGCCTGGTGCTCCGGTGAAGAGGTGTGATGGAGAATGCAGCTCTGGCTGGCGAAGGAGCCTGTGATTATGAGGCACTTATCCAGACCAGTGGAGGGGCGAACGTAAAGCCCCATTCCACCGCTGTAGATACTTCTCACAGCTCTTCTTCCCTCAGCCTCCGTCATGTGATCTTTTGGCCTGCGCTCGATATCCGCTGTGATTGGGATTTTTAGCACCATAGATTTGCAATTTGGGCCTTTATTACATCATCATAAAAGGGGCTGTGCAACAATTAGGGGGGGGGGGGGGGTATCAGAAAAAGGGGGAGGGTTATGGTTAAGAGCTGGAAGGAGGGCGGTGTGACTTTTCTTGGAAGAGCAGGGGAGGTTCTTGTCATTTTTCTCATCCTGGTTTTAGATTTTCTTGTGAGATTTATCATCGAAAGATGATCAGATTAAATGACCTTCCGTCTCGCATGCCACACATCAGCTATCATGTACTCTCACTTGGTTTCAGTGCGGGTGTGATCATTTCCTCTGCCATCATCTGAACTAAACCTCATCTGAGCGGCCAATGTCTTAATCCTCCGCCATTTCCCCTGAGGTTCCCCCCGCTCTTAAGAAGCGCGTGGATTGATGTCTTACATTAAAGCTGGGCCTCGGCGGGAGTGAATTTGATTTCTGAAAGTATTGAACTGAGAAAAATCGCAGCTCCTCCCTTTTAGGCCTCCCTCCCGAAGCCACTCCCCCCAAAATGCATCCTGATGGCGCCTGGGAGGAGCGCGGCGCATCGGTTCCACCGCTAACCGTAACAAGCAGGCCCAGTGAGTGCACAGGCCGGTAGACGGGCCGGTACAATGATTTGTTGGTCTTTTTGCAGATACCGGATTATTATTCTTTTTTTTTTGCATTTTGATTGCTCTCAGGATGTAATAAAAATGTCAGCACGAGCAAAAGTTGTCTAAAATAAACTGGTAATCTCATGAACAGGAACAAAGGATTCTGCATACATCATTCTGTTTTTAGTGCTCTTTATAGCGAAACTGTCAACTTAATGGTGAAAATCTTTCCTTGGTGTTTTCTTTTCTTTTTGCACTGCCATTTTCATAGAAGTAAACATGGATTTCTACAGCAATTTTCTTCCCATTACTGTGATATATAAGTTAGGAAGCACAGCCTCCACCAGAGGGCGCCGCTGTAACACCGCTGAAGCTCCCTCACAACACTCAGGTCTACTCTTTGCAACTTGTTTTGAGCTCGTGGAGCATTTCACACAGTTTTGAACCTGATCATCAGGTGTTTTGATATAAACATCGCTATTTTTCGCATTTCTCTCTTAATTCACTTTGGCACTTGAAGGGGGGGGGGGGTACAATTTCTCTCACAAAGTGTCTGTGTCTCTCACACACACACACACACACAGCCTCATTAACACCTGAGCGACACGCAGAGATTAGACAGAACACATCAGTGTGTCTGTGGCTGTCTCTCCCCCGTCTTTATAAATAGAGGATCGCGTGTTTGACGGTGGGTAACACTCCGGTAGCTTCACACCTCACAGGAAGTCTCGCCCGAGTCTTTGCCAACAAAAGACTCCTCCCCACGCAAACACTCGCGAGAGGCTGACACACACACACACACACACACACACACACTACACTGTCTCTGAGGTGTGATCAAGCAAATTAAATTAGATGTAACAGGAGCAGATTTCTCTTTGCTTTCCAGCTGGTGAACTTCATGAGCAAGGCCTGATGTTTTGATGCCGTGTGGCAGATTTAAATTGACGCTGTGATGCAAACGAAAGCCCAACTTTCCAACCTGCTCTCTGATGAATAATAAGCAGAGTGTCCTTTTTCTTTTCTTAATACAATCTCCCGCATCACCAAAGCTTTTTGTCCGTCACTTTTCATTTCTTCTTCTCTTAACTTGATGTCGCTGTAACGTAAATGACGCTGTCGGCTCGTGAACAAGTTCGACTCGAGAGTTTGATGAACTAGTAGGCATCAACATAAAACTTCCCCGACTTATAATTTAGTATTACGAGTTTTCTGAAACTTTATGTATAAATATACAAATGAAGCATTATCTAAAGATAACTTTTGGTGACTTCAGGAGAAATCTACAGACACAAATATGAATGAAGAACTTAACTTCATTTATATCACACCTCTCACTCACAGAATGCAGCAGAAGGTGCTTAGCAATTCAGCAAAACAAAAACACCAAATACACAAGATTAAAAACCACACACATACACAAAGGATGACAGGAGAAAAATAAGTGTTTCTATTATCTTTAGATTACCAAAAATTACAGTCATAAAAGATTTAAAACAGACAAAGACAAAGTGTAGTAAAATACACACCTTAATGTGTATATTAACACAGAAAGAAAGTAAACCAACCCCTGCTCTTTTTCCTCTACTGCTTCTCTATCAATGAGCAGCGAGTAATAAACTGACAAAGGCGTTTGGAGCTGTGAGTAGGTTGTGGGCCAGTACGGTAACAGTGGTTTTGATGCTCAGAGAGGTGGACCCCCGTTGTACTGTATTATGCTTTAAAAGACTATTGTAATGCAGTGTACATGGCGGCTGGCAGGAAATGCAATGAGAGCAACAGGAGTTTTTAAAATGCAGGGAAAGAGAGCTGGACTGGAGGATGATTAAAGCAACGCTCCTCTCTTTTTTCTCTCACTGGACTCTCCTTTTCCCCTCAGCCCTGTTTCACACAAAGTACAAAAGCTCCCACTCTCTCTCTCTTTTTTTTCTTTCTCTCCACGTCTGCTCTCGCCTCACCTGCCCAGAAAGCTCACACAGTCAGTGAGAGAAACGCTGCTAAAAAAGCATGTAGGCCAAAACTCTCCATGCAATCCTTCTCCAACGCCAGCTGCCCTCCTCTCTTTCCTTTTTCATCCAGTCACCCCGTCTCACCCCGCTCCCATCATCCTCTGTCCTTTCTTTACTTCCCCTCGCTGCTGGGACTACAACAGCTCTCTGAATGCACCATTGGTTCTGCCGCTTTCTTACTTCAACTCTATTTCCTCAGCATTTTTGTCACCCTTAAGTACTCCCTCTAAACTTGTATAGACTATAAAATACTCCCCTCACTCTTTTTCTCTCACACTCATTCAATAGCCAACACCGGATAAACCTCTCAGGGTCGTTTTCATTTGGAAACCATTTATTCGGCCCACAAAGCCTATTTATCACGTTCTCCTTTGTCAAAATACGAGCATAGAGTGGCTGCACAAGCCAGCTCCGAACGTCATTGTGTTAATGTAGCTGTTTGTCATCGTTTGAGCGAGGAGTCGATAGAGTGATGATGCGTGTTTGAAAAAAAAGGGTTGTGGAGAAGGAATGTAAAGAGAGAGAGACAACAGATGCAGTTTGTGAGTTTGCCCAGATCTTAAACGTGACTGCACTGCGACATACCCTAACAATCTTGGTTTTTGGTTGTTGCCATCAACGCCATCTTGGATTTTGCCCATCGCCATCTTGGTTTTTGTCCGTCCCCATCTTGGTTTTTGGGTGTCGCCATCTGTGTTTTTGGCAGTCGCCATCTTGGGTTTTAGTTGTCGCCATTTTGGTTTTCGTCAGTCGCCATCCTGGTTTTTGGGTGTCGCCATCTGGGTTTTTGGCAGTCGCCATCTTGGGATTTAGTTGTCGCCATCTTGGTTTTTGTCCGTCCCCATCTTGGTTTTTGTCCGTCCCCATCTGGGTTTTTGGCAGTCGCCATCTTGGGATTTAGTTGTCGCCATCTTGGTTTTTGGCCATCGCCATCTTGGTTTTCGTCAGTCGCCATCCTGGTTTTCGGCAGTCGCCATCTTGGTTTTTGGTCGTCACCATCTTGGTTTTTGATCGTCGCCATCTTCGTTTTTGATCGTCGCCATCTTCATTTTTGGAAGTCACCATCTTGATACTTTTTCAACCAGAAGTGTCTTAAAAAGACATTTATAGGCAGCATAAATGTCACAATTTACTTTGCCAAAAAACAATTAGAATATACTAGTATTTTTAGTAACATATAATATGCTTAGTGGCGCTGAGGAGAACTGCAGATTCAGGTGATTTTTTTTCTTTGAGGGTTCCTCATTTCATTCCGTGTTAAAAGAAAAGATTGCTTTAACAAACATTTGAGGTATCCTGCTACCAATTAGAACAAACAGGGGCTACAAAGCCAGCCGGCACTTGGTGGCCACAGGAGGTAGCTTTAACCCTGACAAGAACAAGAGTAGCATCCAGCCACCTTTGTCCAAACAATCCCCCTCCTCACCAGTTGATAGCTAACACACAATGTTATTGTTTGCTAACGGAAAGAGGAAGAAGGAATATTCATATTCTTTTATCTTTCATTTTTTGGTGCAAACAAACTTTTAGAAAATGAAATGAAAATGCTACTATAGCTGGAAGCAATTTGAGCATTGCTGACTGATTTTGGGGCTAATTCACACAGAGATGGTTCCCCACGGCTTCTTCAACAATGGGGTTTTTGAAAGAGTGTTTTTGGTCTCCCAGTCCCTTCATTCCCAGTCTCAGCAGGGAGCCTCTCTTGTATTTAGAATGACAGATTAGAGATCAGCATGGACCACTGAGCGACTCCAACTCCCGCTGCGAAGCTGTAATTAGCACTGACCGCCTGTCGGCTTCCAGGTCAAAACGAAGTAACCCGCATCAGAATGACAGAAGACTTCCTGTTCCCTCTCTTGTAGTGAAAAAGGGTAGAGAAGAGATCCAGAGGAACTGGGAGTGGGAGTGCGGTGTGTGGGCGGGGTTGCTGGTTGTGCTGGCAAAGTGTTGGTTGGTGGGAGTTTTGTTGGCTTTAAACCTGGTTGAGAAAAATACACTCCGACTACACAACAAAACAAGGTCGCAGTCTTCCAAGATCAAACGTGTTTTTTGTGTGTTTTTTTTCTGGAAAATGCAGCGGAGGAGATCAGATGCACCAGTACTTCAACAATGTATCATGTTCTTGTACAGTGCAGTTTGTGAGAGTATTGTCGTGTCTTTCTGCTTTAACACTGAGGAAGGTTGTGGTTGGGCGTTATTGTCATGTTGAAGCGTGTTCACTGTTAAAAGCAGAGGAGCTGCAGGTCTGCCACAAACACACATGATCACATCAAGCATGCACATATAAAAAAAATGTGGCCACGGTCCGGGTCGCTCTAAACTCTAAGACCGCCCCCTTTTTAACGGTCCAATAAAATGCAGAGGATTTGATTTAAAGCCTTCTTGTAACTGTACAACGCTCAAATAATCTGTTTCACTGTGAAATACGTCACAGTACTGAAGCTAAAGACGCTCTGATTTCCGTTTCACTGGGACTTGAAAGGACTTCACTCCTTGTATAACAACCCCTGTGCACTATGACCATTACAATAACGGATTCATAGGGCTGTTTTATTAACTGCCACCACATATGTTGAAAGGAAAAGTTTGACGTGTTGAGAAATAAGTAAGTTAAGTAAGTAAAGCCAGCAGCCGGTTAGCTTAGCTTAGCATTAAGGGTGGAAACGGGCAACCGGGCTCTGTCCAGCTCCTCTGAAGCTCACTGAGTTCATCCACAACGTGGAGTTTTCGGTTCAGTTGAAGTGCCTCAATTTGCACAAACAGGCAAAAACGTGTGGAATCAAGTCACATCAACTTCCTGTAACTCCTCTACAATCAGTCATAGAGGAGCGGCCGAAGACACCTGGCCACCACACACACACACACACACACACACACACACACACACACACACACACATTTTCACGTTACCAGACAGCCGTGGAGTGAAGCCCACACAGACACAAACATCACCAGGCTAGTTTTCGCGGAGTACGAGCCACCTACGCTAACCGAGCGAACATTTTCATATTGAACATCTCTACAGGGTGAATCACAACAGTGTGGAGCTGTGAGATGGAGACAAGCAGCAGCCCGAGTAGAAAAAAAAGGCAAGAAAAGAGGACAAGAGGAAAATTGGAGAGAGGAGGAGGTGGTA
Source organism: Leptoclinus maculatus (assembly GCA_032191485.1). Taxonomy (NCBI): domain Eukaryota; kingdom Metazoa; phylum Chordata; class Actinopteri; order Perciformes; family Stichaeidae; genus Leptoclinus; species Leptoclinus maculatus. The sequence continues at coordinate 3,677,710 of JAVDOI010000002.1, forward strand.
AAGCTTTTTTGTTTTTCAGGCCACCACCTCGAGCTTTGCGCCTGTCCTCCTATCAGCCTTCCTCTCTCTTCTTCTACCTAAACCACACAATTACATTTCTGTCTCCTCCTCCCTCCTCTCTCTTTGTATCGCCTCGTCACTCTCTCCGTCCTCTGTCTCTGATTTTCTCACTCTGTCATCTCGTCTTTCCTCCCTCTCCCGTCCTTCCCTTCTCTACTTCTGAACCCCCACGTCTTTCATTCTTTTCCTGACCCCCCCCCTCCTCCTTCCTCCCTCCCTCCTCCTCCTCCCCCAGGACTCCTGTCATGCTGGCCAGGTGCAGTGTAGCGTGCGTCGGCGGCAGGCCTCCTAATGGACGGCATGTGTCTTGACGGTGGACCCCTGTGCCTTCGCCGTCCTTCTGCTCTAAAGCATCCCTTCCGTGAAACACAAAACTGCTCTTTCAGGCAACACGGCTCCGACGGCGTCCAGGGACGCGACCGGAGCTCCAGACAAGGCCTCGGATTGACCCTCGTTACCGCTTTATAACATATTCTGTGGAGATCCATCTAGTTATCGTGCTAACTGTAGCATTTTAGCATTGATAATGTCTTATTCTCTATCTAAACTTAAAGGCCCTTTGTTGAAGAGGTGCGACCAAATGACGGAAGGGCTGCATTACGGGAAGTAATCATTTTAGGATATTTCTGCCATGCTCTTTTTTTAAATCTGCCTCTTGCAAGCTCCCCCAAATTTGGTGAACTAAGATCCTTTTTGTCAGTGGAATACTCTATAGAGAGCTCCAGGGATGACTCATGTAAATGAACAGCGCTTTGTGATTTTTTAAGCGTGAATGCTACACCGGGGTCACGTGTGAGCGAGTGTAAACATGGAGGCTGTGAAGGCGGAACAGCGTTCTGCGTAATGACGTTCTCGTTAGCAACCATCTTTTTTAAGAAAACTTAAAAGCTTCAGAATTAAGGAGAGGGGTATTTACTCATGTATTTTATATCGTAGAACAAAACGTTGAAATCTCTTTAGCTTGTGTTAACCACAGACCTTATTTCAGACATCTAACAAAAACAAAATGTGTTGCGCAACGGTCGCCCAGGTATATTTGGCGTCCCATTATAGCATTTTTATCCACCCGAGAGCACAGCGCCATCTGCCAATGATGAACCAGAGGACTAGTGGCAGCAGGCCGTGAGCTCCGCTCTGCTGACGGAACCTCTGGACCCGGGGACACAATACGGCGGCGTGCGGTTGACCAATGTGCTGCCGCACTTTGCTCACCGCTCGTTGGACGGCGCCTGAAACACAAACAAGGTTCAGTTCAGAGCCCGCAGTGGTTATAAGACACCACGAGTTGGTTTCCCTCCTGAAACCCATGGTGCTAAAATTGAAAGCTGGATACCAACCCAACAAACAAACAAATATATTACGGGTCCAGCCCTAAAAATAACCTCACACCATGTTCGCCCCCTTGCATTTTATAGATGACCCACATCGCCTAACTTTGTAGGACTTGATACACCCATAAGCGGCGAGACAAACACGCTGCCTCTGTTTAACCAGTAGAAACGTACACAGTGGGGACAATAATAAGACTTGCCGTTGCGTTGGTTGGACCCTCGCAAGTATCCATTTGGACTTCAGACTGCCGTGTGCGCTGTGCTGGCGAGATTTCAAATATTCCACTACCAACACTATTTTGATAAGACTTACATAACAGTCCATGTAGAATTCATGAGTCGAGAAACATGCAGTTACCAAAACCTCTCCACCACTGAGCTTGTTTCCAATGTCTTTTACGTCGTTTCATTGTCAAAATCAGCTCGCTCACATTGCCACATGACGACCTGTATAAGTTATACACATGAATATGAATATGTAGATTTAAAACAGAACCCCAAAGGGCTAAACAAAAAAGCTCAAACTACTACCTCTCTGCTGTGCTGCACACGTTCGCCCAGGTAATAAACACAGCGCTGTATTTATAGATCCACGTTCACCACCACGGGAACATTGCCTCATATGATTTAATACACTTCATCAAATATGGCTAACCTGGTAAAGCTGTCCAGCCCTGTTTGTGAAGAAAAAGATTGACGATTTTTGCATTTGTGCAAGGGTGGCATGTTTTTTATATCCAGGTGAAAGGCAGAGAGAGTGTGAGTGGTTGTATTTTAAGAGCTGCACTCAGCTCACTGCGGTGGGTCCTTCACACGCCGTCGGCTGTTGCTGTTCCCTGGACTCGTTCCCAACAGCGCTCCCAAATCGCCCTCCGTCCATCGCTGCCATTCGGCCGTCTCGATGTCACCGCCGCTGTAAACCCTTGCTGCCTCCTGGCGTCGCGGTCCAGTTGATATTCAGAAGGAACAGATGTGAAATATTCAGCAAAGTTAAAACACTTGTTTTTTTTTTCTCCGCATGTTGCCGGGCAGGGAGAGAAGTGGAGGAAGTGTCAGAGGGATGAGTGAGACATAAAGGTGTTTAATGGCGGGGCGGGAGGCTGAGGGAGCACGGAGCAGTGTCAATGGAAACACGCGGTAACATTTCTATCGTCGTAGACATCTTGTAAAACTGGATTTCCGTCTGAGAAAAGGGCAGAATCTCCTCCTGTAGTGCCGTTGGGGATGCGAGGGTGAGTCCCCGCTGAATACTGCGCCCTTTTTAGAGAAAGATGAAGTGCAAATTAAAGGCTTTTTCTTTTTTCTTTTTTCTTTTTTAACTTGAGTCGGGAGGTTTTAAGACTCTCTTCGCTGTGTCACATGAAACGAGCTTTGGCCCTCACATGTTGTTCTGATGGTTTCTAATGTATTTTTATCATGACATCATCCAGTGCAAGATGTTAATACTGGACTCACTCCTTAGATACTGTAATGTACCATGGATGTAAAAAGAGAACTGGATACCGCACTGAAAACGGGGGGGGGCCTGTTCATTCCTATGAAAGTTGCTTGATAATAAAAATGATCCGCGTCTCTTTCACAGTGTAAGCCAATTGAAAAAAAAGTATTTTTTGGGACCCATGTTATCACGTGGCGGGACCTGATAGTTGCAGCACCAGAATATGCACAGGCAGACGGGTAGGTAGCCCGTCCAATCATCACATTCTGGCTGAATGAAATGATTGGACGGGCTTATTATATTCCTGCGATGAGGTGAAGTGAACAAAGGCAGGCTGCGAGGGAGATGAGGACGTCTCTCAGAAGGTCGAGGATAGAAGGAGACGCTCCTCTGCAGGCGAGCCTCGTGTGACGTCTTAATGTGACCTTTCACCTTGCTATCGATCTGCCTTTCCATCTCCAGGCTAGAATGGGTCAATGCAGGAATGTGTTCTTTACTCTGAAGCCGGTCCCCTTTCCCTATTAATGACAGCACTTTTCTTTTCTTTTTTCAAGTGAGAGTGTGGAAGAGTGTGAAGCAGCGCTAAAGGGAAGGAAAGGGGAATATAAGGAAGTTGTCAGGGTGTGAAAGAGCTGCTGTCACCCACGAAACAGCTTCAGCCAAACAGCGTGCCAACAGCTGGCTAATCTGTACCATCAGATATATAAATATATATACATATATATATATATACGCACATGTACTCATGTGATTAAATCTCATGTTTAAAGCTGCATAGCTACACACAGTCTCATGGTACATTAGGCTTTCAGCTGTTTCTTTGTGGTTTCCTTGCACAGTGCGACCTAAAATGTGGCGATGAGGAAAAAGCCAGAATCGCCACCACAGAAAACAACGCACTATGCTTCTATCAGCTGGACGTGTTGGGTTAAACTCTGACGTGCAGATTTGCAGGAGCTCGAGGCAAAAAAACCCGCATCTCCACCACTCTTTAATTTATTTTTGCCCTTTACGTGTTTCTCGCAGGAAGTTAAGGAGGCGATGTGAACATCTGAAATAAAGAGTGAGGCGCCGTGAACTGCTGGCGTTCCTTCAGCGTGGCAATCGCAGGCATGAGTCAGAGCCGGCCGCAATACGCCGGGTAAACGCAGGGGGGGGGGGGGGGGGGACACAAGGGGACGCTTTAATGAGTCACACACATGAAAACACCCCCTCTCACCCGGAGCAAAGCCACCAAAGAGCTTCCAACAGGTGTGTGTGTGTGTGTGTGTGTGTGTGTGTGTGTGTGTGTGTGTGTGTGTGTGTGTGTGTGTGTGTGTGTGTGTGTGTGTGTGTGTGTGTGTGTGTGTGTGTGTGTGTGTGTGTTTGCAGCCGCTCACTTCCAACATGCACGTGCACAAAAAAAATAATGCACGCACAGAATCAGAAAGTGTAATATTAACGCCACCCTTACAAAGAGACCGAGCTTTAAGAGCACATTTTTTATGCGGAAACGCTAAAAATACAGAATGTTACAAACCTTATTTCTTCACCATGACAACCGCAGATAGCAAACACACATCCCCCTCAAGGGAAGCACAGATGAAGGCTGGTTAGATACAAATATAGAAAAAGAGCCAATTAAGAAAAAAAACACCTATTGTTTAAAAATCAGTGTGTGTGTGTGTGTGTGTGTGTGTGTGTGTGTGTAGATAGCGTTGGTGGGTGTTTGGTTTACAGTACTGTGTGTTTTGGTGCTGGTGCCGCTGGTGTGGGTGGAGCTTTGTCTCTGGTCAGCGATGTGACTTTTAGCTGAACGTCCCTGAGGGCCTCAGCCTCTCCACTCAGCAACACCATTTCATCCATTCACACAAAGGGGAACGTGGGAAGAAAAGGGGAATCTGAGGCTGGAAATACCTCCTCTGTGCAACATAATACGGGACTGAAACATTAAAAGCTGATCAAGTTGTTTTATATAAACAGCGGATGTAATAACCACGTTTAATTTCTGGTGATGAACTGTCGTAGGATTCTATCTCTTGGCTCCCGGTCAGGCAGCAACCTCCGGGTCTCAAAAGTGAAATCAATGTGAAAGTGTCTTAAACTGGCCAGCAGGGGGGCGGCGACTCTGGTTGCACAAAGAAGTCTGATTGTATAGAAGTCTATGGGAAAATTACTCTTATTCTTATGTGATTTATTACCTCAGTAAACATTGTAAACATGAGTTTATGGTCTCAATCTCTAGTTTCAAGTCTTCTTCAACACAGCATGATGTTCATTTAGTAAATTAAGGTCCATTTAGAGTCACATAGACCGTAAAGCAAGGTTTGCTTCAGGGCGTGGACAACTTGGGATTGACAGGTCGCTACCAGGGCATTGTCCATTTAGGGAGTTCTACGCAATTTTTTCTTAGAAATTAAACTCTTTCACAGTGTGTTTTCAGTTTGTGAGAGACAATTGTAACAGTTGCCTAAAAATGTCTTGTTCAGTGTTGTCACTTCCAAAACAAAACATGATGGCGACACCCTAATACCAAGACGGTGTACGGCCAAAATGCCAACCTCGAGGATTCGGAACAGGAGTCCACCAACCAACGTGATGTCACCGTGACTACGTCCACTCCTCACATACAGTCTGCGCTCCCAGTGTGTTGTTGTCGGGGGGGGGGGGGGGGTGTGGCAGTTCAGAATGCAAACCTCTAATGAGGGGGCTGATTGCTCGCCCCCCGGGGGTGCTGCCGGCGGCATTGCTGATAAAATTGCTCGTTGACTCCGGAGAAGTGAAGGAGAGTTTGGTTGCGATGTTATGCAATGTGTATCCCGCATCCAGTAGGAACAGTGAACTGCAGCCCTGAGCCCTGACTCACAGAGTGCTGTCGCTTGTTTATTAAAAGTTTATTAGTAGGTCCCCAGAAATACACCCACCGAGTGTCGCGGAGCAACATTAGCCCTCATTTGGAGCGTTGTGTCAATTTGGTGACCGTATTCCTGAGTCTGCACCAGCTCCTGAGGGAAACACGTGTCTCCGCTTTCGTTGCTATTTGCTCCGCTGTGTTCACCAGCTGTAGTCGCTAATTCTGCCCGTCTTAACGTTCACGCCAGGCTTACGATGTTTAACGCCATCGCCACCTTCTCAAGAGACATGAAGCCGGTTAGAAGTATTTCAGGAATTCAACTTTTTAGAGGCGTCAGCTGATGGTTGAGAACCAAGTGTCAAAAACGCACTTCAGTCCCCTGCGCACGTGTTCTTACCACACACACACACACACACACACACACACACACACACACACACACACACAGTATCTACAAATACACCCACAGCTCAACTGTAGTAGATTTCATGAGTGCTGGCAGCATAAAGGCTGCTCCCCCTTTCTCTCCCTCCCACCTCCTTTCCTCTCTCTCTCTCTCTCTCTCTCTCGCTCTCTCTCTCTCTCTCGCTATGCAATTCTTTGTTTTTGCCGCTCGTGCTGCCGCGGAACCCTCTTTTATTCAGTTTTTTTTGTTGAAGAGAGAAGCCTCCTTCTGCAGATTTCCTTTTCTCTCTCTTGTCTTGTTATCTCTCTCTTTCTCTCTCTCTCGGATCCAAACACTGAGCCCCCTCTCACTCTGTCTCTCCCTCGGTCCGTGTTTCCTATGCATCTCCCCGTGGACCTGACTCGCCCCTCTTCCTCTCCTCCTCCTCCTCCTCATCATCCTCTTCCACCTCCTCCGCCTCTCCCTCCTCTCTGCTCTTCCTCTCACCTCCTAACGGCGGGATAATGTTCTACTTCCAGCTGGTGATCATGGCCGGGACGGTGCTGCTGGCTTACTACTTTGAGTACACGGACACCTTCCCCGTGCACGTCCAGGGCTTCTTCTGCTACGACAAGACCTTCTCCAAGCCCTACCCGGGTCCGGACGACGCCGGCAAGATCCCCCCCGTGCTCATCTACTCGCTCGTCACGGCCATCCCCACCCTCACGGTAAGAGTGTATTTTTAAGTGTGTTCAGGAAAGGAAGAAGTTGTCAAAGTTGAGGCGGTGCGTTTGAGTTGTTTTCGAGTGTTGTTCGCTTTCTTCTTCGTACGGTTCGGGAGTTTTGTGATGAATCATCTCTGGTGTGCGTGTCGCACCGCCGATCTAGTGAGCAGATCGGCAAGCCGCATGGAGGTAACCCCCTCCAGCCTTGACAGGCAGGTGTGTGTGTGTGTGTGTGTGTGTGTGTGTGTGTGTGTGTGTGTGTGTGTGTGTGTGTGTGTGTGTGTGTGTGTGTGTGTGTGTGTGTGTGTGGAGAGAAAAAAAAGACACTGAGACATAACGGGAACGGGCGGGCCGGTCGTTAGAGAGAGAAAGAGATGGAAGCAGAGAAAGAGAGGCAGACAGAAGAAGTGACAAAACAATAGAGGAAGCAACAGAAAGAAACGGAGCAAAAGTTGGGAGTCGAGGCAGAGCGATGATGGCCCTAAAAAAAAAAAATGAGAAAAAACTCCTCAAGACGATATGTGAGAGATAAGAGACAATGAGCACAAAGGAAGGCAATTTGGAAGGGGGGGCTTGTCACGTGTGAGGTTAGCTGTCGAACCTCGAGTGAGACGCGAGGCAGCGAGCGTGAAATGCAGAACACCTGGCGTCGACCCTCATCCCCCGGCAGACACACACACACACACACACACAAACACTCTCTCTCACACACACACACACACACACACAGACAGAACCAGCCTCCAGCCGACAACCTGACCGGATGACAAAACCACAGCCCGGCACCTTCTGTGTGCCTACAGCAGCTGATGGTTGTGGGTTATTACAGTAACACCCTGCAGATTTTCAAAATAAACTCGTATTCACAGCAGACCAGAGCAAATGTGTGCGGTTAGTAATCTTATAGGTTCACGCTGCTTATGGAGTCAAGTGCAAGTATGGATTTAGGGACTGTATGATCATGATTCCAGAGGGGGGGAGGGGGGGGTTCACATATCTTCTTGTTCATGACTGATCACTTTTATTTAGCAGCTATTTTTATCAAAAATAGGGAGCGACTGGATCTTTTTTACTTGTCTTTTCACAAATATATTGTCTCAAGATATTGGGAGAGGGTAGTGCATTTGTTTTAGTGCCCCTCCCCAAATTCTTGTGGTAGAAGGGAGGGGCACAATGGTAAAGGTTTAGTTTCTGATAAGTTAAATAAAAAAACCTTCATCGTCGTTTAACATTGCCGATTCAAACAGCTGTTTAGCACCAGGCTACGCTAATCCTAAAACCAAGCAGACCTTCAAAGCCGCCCGAGTGGAGGGAAAATTACTTTTGGAAGTTGATCTGGGTCAGAGCACATTACTTCCACCAGCTAGTCTGCCTTAACAGGTGCTGACAGAGGCTGTGGTGTTATGTGTGTGTGTGGTGTGTGTGTGTGTGTGTGTGTGTGTGTGTGTGTGTGTGTGTGTGTGTGTGTGTGTGTGTGTGTGTGTGTGTGTGTGTGTGTGTGTGTGTGTGTGTGTGTGTGTGTGTGTGTGTGTGTGTGTGTGTGTGTGTGTGTGTGTGTGTGTGTGTAGCAGCAAGGTAAATCGCAGCAGTAACTCCCCGCGATAGCACCAGTCTGTTTCAAAATGTGCTCTGCCACGTGCCTCCTGGTTCCCCGAGGAACCGGATCTCTTTTTTTATCCAGCTCACGGCACAAAGGCCACACCGCCTCTAATACAAAAACGAGTTTTAGGGAGGACCCCGCCTGTCCGAGTCGCTGTAGGTAACCGGTCCAACAGACTCATATTTGGGTCAGCGCCACAGTCCCGCATTCCATGGCTCCCTGACAGCTCCCAGTAGGGCCCCGACATCTAATTAAAATCATCAGTCACCTTCTGAAGTTCGAGCATCAGGAGCCGATCCACCGCTCTGGGACCTGACATCTTCCCGCCTCCGTCTGTTAGTCACATTGGTGCTATGTGTTGGTTACCAAGCCTGTCGAGCGTCCCATTAGAGTCCTGTTTGAAACAACGGGTGTTCGATTATCAACACAAGCAGCGTCTCATTCGATTCATTGATTTTGACGGCTGAAGTGAAGACCTCCTGATTTTATCAGCTGTAGCTCGCCAGCTAGCTAATTAAGCTAACATTAGCACCACGAGTCGGTCGGACTTTCCGTCGTTCCCGGCTGACTCCCGTTGAAAGGTGAATCTTTTATAAGGTGTGGTTGAGGAGCAGATGGAAAGAAACAAAAAGCGACGTTAAATGTTTTTTTCCTTTCGGTGATTATTTAGTGTAAGCGGTTACAATTTGCAGGCATCCTTTTTTGGATTTGGTTATTTCCTGAAATATAACAAGGAATGGGCAAAATCTCAAGCTTTTGATGAAGATGAATTTACCTGAACCATAAAAACAAGTCACATGAGAAAAAACTGCATTTAATAATCCTATTTTTGGATTCGCAGATTCCCCAGATTTCACCCTGAGGGAACTGCTGCAGAAAATTCTCCACGCAAACACACACTGGTTCGTTTTGAGGACATCTTGAAAGTTTGCCTAATGGAGCTTGTTAAGCCAGTTAAATTCAGGATGAATTAACTTATCTAGCACAGATTCAATCTGACAGTGCGTTCGCAAATGTGTGTTCATGCTCCTCTGTAAATCCCTCCTTTGATCAGTTTTCTTTCTTTTTCCTTTCTTTCTCGCTCTCTTAACCTCGGTTACGTGTCCTCTCTCCACAACCTTTCCCCTTCCTCACGCCGTTGCATCTCGTCCACACTGATCTTTTTGACTTCATGTTCTATTCATAACCGTTCCTCCTTTCGCCTGTGCAATTTTAGCCTCATCTGTTTAGTCCTTGCTTTCTTTTCTTCGGTTGGAAATCTGCCGTATTCACCCGACTTCGGTCCGTTATCGCTTCATCTTTACTCGGGTTTACCCCTTCCTTCATCTCTGGTTTTGTCTCCACGCTCATCAACACCTCTTTCTTTTGTGACGCGTTACGGCCTTGCCCTCCCTGACCTCTCCTCACACCTGTTGTTTGTCTCACCCTCCAATTAACACTTGTCTTCTGTGAATCGATCGGAGCTCCTCAGCTTGCCTGCTCCACAATCTGTGGCTGGAGGGATCAATCAAATCAAAGTACAACCGCAGAGGAAGACACTCTCACTTCCTGCTCTTTTCCTCGGGCAACAAAGAGAAATCATACTGAGATAAAGGCATACACAGTGAGAAATGCATACCTATCTTACTAAATAAATAAAAATGTCAGCACATCCAGTTCAATTCTAGGTGAAGCCCACACTACATCCTTGTGTAGATGTGACACTACCGAGCCAGGCTAGCCTTTTCCAGTCTTTATGCTAAACTAAGCTAACCAGGTTGTTCATATTGACATGGAGAGTGGTATCAATCTTCTCACCTAACGCTCAGCAACAAAAGGGAATATGCATATTTCAGCCTGGCACATGTGAGGTGACATTGGTAGAATAATAAATAGAGGGTTACAGCAGGATTACTACAGTAACCTAGCAGTAGATATTGAGTTACTTCTAGCACTCTTAGAACCAAATTCTGCTTTTCTTCATCACAGTTTAATCTCAGCAAAAATATGCTACAGTATGTAAATATGTCTTGCGTCATCCACTCTTAGTTATCCTGAAAAAAGCAATTGTTTGCAGACGACAGACGTAATTACATTCACAAAAAAATTTGAACTTCTTGTCTGCGTTAGCGACCAAGCTAACAGGCTTGCTAACTGGCAAGTTAATCTCTATGTTGGCATCAACGACAGCCCTATAAGAGGTTGTCCTTTGTGAATTTAAAGGCATAGTTTTCCCCCAAATGAAAAATACACATTTTTCCTCTCACCTGTATTGCTATTTATCAATCTAGATTGTTTTGATGTGAGAGATGTCTGTCTTCTCTCCAATATAATATGACTAAATGCTTCAGTTTCAGTTCCTACATGAAATTCAACTTAATGTATTTTTCATGCGCTTTGAGCCGAGTGCCATTTAGTTCTATTACAATGGAGAGAAGGCAGACATCTCTACGGCTGATATCTCCAAAACTAGCCGCCTCACACCAAAACAATCTAGATTAATAAGTAGCGCTGCAAATAAGAGGAAAAATATGTATTAAGTTAAACAGCAGCAAACTAAAAATTTCCACTCTGACTTACTTGTGCTAGCATGTTAGCAGTTAGCGCGCAAGCTATATTTGTTTACCAACTAGCCTTGCGAGTAGTCCTGATGCCACCAAGCTTGAACACTGTTTACCACATTGAATGATGCCATTATGACATTGTGTATAGTTTTATATTTACAGGAATACAGTAATTAGAATATGTTCTGTAATATTAGAACACCCATGTCTTGGTAACCCAGTAATTAACAATGACCAACAGTCAGTAAGGCTGAAACGTGTTGTTTTGTGGTATTTGTCCTTTCTTTAACCTCAGAGCTTCCTGTACACATTTAACTGGCTGTCACAGAGGTGTCCTGTCAGCGTCCTCACATCCTCAGCCCAAATGTCAGTGGACTAACATTAAACTGTGCTGTGCCTCACCCACAGCCACCATGACCTCACACCGGCCCCAACAGAAAACTCTCACATTCACGCACAACCGCACAGACACGGATCAATGCCTTTCTGTTTGTCTGTCTGTCTCTCACTCTCTCTTAAGCCTTCCAATCCTCTTTGCTGTTGATTTGACTTCACTGCATGCCATATCTCCCTTTTTCAAAACGCAGCCCTACGCTCACATCTAGGCCAGCACGCCGCTGACCCAGGTTAATGAGACAGATGGCGGGGTGGGCTCCTTGCTGCGATGCTGGCGGCCGTGGGTGACGGCTTTCTGCCCCTTGACTTCTGTTCTCAATTCTGCGGTGGAAAGGGAAATGAGGAAAACTGTTCCGCTATGTTGGAAAAATTCACTCGAGACCGATGGAAAATCATTAATCACAGGACATTTATTCTTGCAAGAAGGAGACAGAGTTGATTCACATCAGGATATGCATCAAGGCCGCTCTGAGTTCTGACTCTGAGCTTCTGATATTTATACTGAGTAAACAACATGCAATGACTGGCACAGGATTGGTTTACAATGAGGTCTTCGTCACAAAAGGTGACACACACACACACAAAATGGCGTCCAACTCCATGTAGTCTGGGAATAGAACTTCACTTGAGCATCTGTTCTGGCACAAAGGTTACTTTCTCAAAACAACTCTGTGTCTATCTTCCTTATTATCATTTACAGGCTGAGAAAGCTTTCTTTCCCAGACGCTGTAGAACCTAATGTAGTAAGTTCACACACACACACATTCACATGAGGACGCAGGCCATAAAGTTCACGTGAGGACACCAGACTTTGTGAGCACACATATTATAATTAGTCATTTAGATTTTTGACTCTAACACGCTATTACGTGGTAAAAGTTGCGTTACTGGAAAGAATAAATGTAGGAAGCAGGCTCGCAGCCCGTCACGAAATTAACAGGGACAAGATGAAGTCACGGCTCGGAGAGAAAACGATAGGCTTTCTATTCATGGAGGGAAGAGGTACATGTTGTTTTCTTCACCGCACGTTAAAGTGGCTTTATCTGCTCTGCCTATCTGTGGCGCTGATGGAGTAATTCACCACAGTCTGCTCAGCTCCCACTCTGCCTGGGACACAATCACAGCTCTGATCTAACTGCTCCCGATAGTAATCACCCCACCCGAGCCAGCGTCATCATCACCCCACCCGAGCCAGCGTCATCATCACACCATTTTTACATTTGCATCATCAAACTATCTCCTTGTTCCCTCACATTTTCATTTTTTTCCTGTCACCTTAAAGCTGCTGTGTAGGCAACTTTGAAGGAACCAGAAAGAGTTTGCTAGTTTTTGAAAGTATTGAACCGCAAAAAAAAGTGCCCCTCCCTCTAGGCCTCCCTCCAAAGCCACTCCCCCAAAACACGTGAACGCGCACTGCCTGACTGAAGAGTCCACGAGAGCGCGACATAGTCATCGTCGCTAACCGTATACAGCTTCCTCATGTCTCACATGTAAGAAAACACTTAACATTATCATAATGAACGTAAACAACGAACATTGTTGTTGCTAGCAGTCACAGCTGTCAAGCTAGCATGCTAGTTTTGGGAAGATTTTCATAGAAAAATTTAGTTTGATGCAGTAACTTACTCCTGGCTAGCTAGCCAACGAGTGCACAAGCCAGTCTGATTGAGCTTAGTCTGATGAGCTTATGACAGGCCTGCGACAGCCACGGATACCAGATTTATTTTTTTGTCAGAGCATGTAATTTATCGATAGCTGACGGGATGTAAAGAAAATTTCAACAAAAATAACAAAAGGAAATGCATCTAAAGTAAATCACCTAGATAGACAGTAACAGAGAGTGTGGGTTTGTGCCGTCCTCTTGCCTATCTAGCGGTTTCGGTCAGAACTCACCCCATTCCTGTGAAATGCGATTAGACCGAACAGCGGTTGTCATTTCTGCTTCTTAGCTTTGATCCATTTTTTTTCAGTCAGGGAGGAGGGACACCTCAGGGGTCCTGCATGGTGGATGGAGTGCCACGCTTCACTCAGCACCTCGGAGATCTCTGACGAATGCCAGAGTGCCCAATCAGCATTCACAACAGGGGGGAGGGGGGCATCCCATTCCAGCTCGCCACCCCTCTATTCATAGATCTTTGCATTTGGCCACTGAACCAAATCTGTGGTGTTCTGTGTGTAGCTGGGTTTCGAACACACTCACAAAAGTCCTCTGCAGAATATTATTAAAGAGTTGGCGCTTTAATACATTTTGTTGTCTTGGTAGTTTGAGGCATGAGACGTTTAGTGGCAACCTGCTGCTGCTCCGCACTCTGGTTTGAGAACGGAGGCCTCCGTGTCTGATTGAGCCACTTGTTGAACAGCCTTCATCCACTCACACCTGAGGTTACCGGTGGCAACAGCCAAGTGCAGCTCGACTACAGCAAACGCGTGTTGAGCAGCTGCTTCGTCACACATACAGAAGAGCAACTGGTGTGTCTGCTTACAGCGCAGCAAGTTGCTCTTCGGTGTGGCGGCTCCTTCTCGTTCCATTGTACAGTAATGTTTCTTTCTTAAATCCTTTCAACTGCTCTGAAGTCTGTAAACCATCAACAATTAACTGTACTTATTGTCAACAGTGAAATGGCTATTGCTGACAAAATGTCAACCTTGAGCTGTATCAAAAACTGTATCAAAGGCGTATCTTTGATCCGTACACACACCAACACACAAGCACTAAGGCACATATTCCTACATTTTGTCAAGAACTTTCAGAGAACATTCCTGGTCCTCTCTCTGATTCAGAGAGAGAGAGAGAGAGAGAGAGAGAGAGAGAGAGAGAGAGAGAGAGAGAGAGAGAGAGAGAGAGAGAGAGAGAGAGAGAGAGAGAGAGAGAGAGAGAGAGAGAGAGAGAGAGAGAGAGAGAGAGAGAGAGAGAGAGAGAGAGAGAGAGAGAGAGAGAGAGAGAGAGAGAGAGAGAGAGAGAGAGAGAGAACCATTGATGCTGCTTTTTACCATTGATGCTGCTTTTTTGAAGGAATGTAACAGAGCAGATTTTGGGCGTGCGGCGGAGCTGGATAAAAATGGAAGGGGAAAGACAAAGAATGTATAACCTACTTTTTCCTCCCAGTGGGAAGGAACAATAAAAGACATAAAGAGATGGATTAGAGACACTGCAACACAATGACGAAGAGGTTTCTGCTCTGTGAGGCAGAATACATCTATACTGCCAAGTGTATATCACTGTAGTACCAAGTGTTTGGGCGCCAGGACAGATTCTCAGCAGACGATGGTTTTCGATGTGCGATCACGCGACGACGTCCGCAAACTCATCTGCGTTTGCGTCCGTGTGTTTGCACGCCCATCCGTCCACCATCCGTGAGATCGTGTGTGTTTTTTTCTTTTCTCAGCCGTCATTCTTCATCGCGTCAGCGAATTGGAAACGCACGCCGCCGTCCTCGCTTTCAGGCCTCCCGTTAAAAGAAAATCCCGGCGAGAGCCACGTGTGAGTAAAGGTGATGGCGGTGATCCTGGCGCGCTCAGACAGGCGCCGCGTCGTCCGCGTCGTCTGCGTCGTCCATTAGCCCCCCCCAAAAAAAATCTTGCACAAACGCCGCTGCGTGGAGATCGAGGTCGCTGCAGATGACGACAGATAATGGGATACTGGTGACAGCGAGGCGTCTCTTTGTGCTTTACACATGAACGCCCAATGGTGTCAGAAGCATTAGGTCTCATGGCTGCAGAGTGGTCGGCTCATCCTGTGCTGTACAAGAGAGGCAGCGTGCTTTAGTTTCACTCCATGCCAGAGATAGGGCGCCCGTGACCGCTCGATCATTTACTTATGAGTGATCGTATTTCTTGACATTTAAAGTTTCATCATTCACTGCAGCGCGGCGGTTTGGAACAGCTATAAACACTTTAACCTTAAGAGGAGGACGCTACGGGCAAACAAACATGCACTGCTCAGTTCAGAGATTTGGGGGAAAATTGTACTTCCATGTCTTCTTTCAGACTAGGGGTCGGCAACCTTTACTATCCAAAGAGACAATTTTTGCCCTATTTTCCGCCAAATAAAATTTGTCTGGAGCCACAAAAGCTATTTGATATCACAGCTTATAAAGTTTTATATATAGTTATATTATATATACAAAAACTATAGTTTGTTGTATTTATGAAATTATAGAACAAGAATAAAGATAATTCTTGACATTTTATTGCTATTTTCAGTGACAGTATCAGCTCAAACTAGATAAGAGGTGTTCCCTTTGAAAGGTTGTCCCATGTGCAAACAATACAATTTCCATCCAGTGTGATTTCCATTTACACGGAGCGTCCACACTACGCCGGAGTTTTCAAAGCACCTTTGAGGAGGACGACGGACACAAAACGGAGGACTTTCCTTTTCTTATTATTGTTTATTCTTATTATTTCTTAACTATTGTGAAGTCCACACATAAACTATAAAGGAACAAAACATGAATTGCTCTCCAGTAGGACAGAGACTTCAGCCTCCAGCAGAGCTACGAGTGAGAACAGACAACGACAACCGAGGGGAACGAGTGAGAGACGTGTGTTGACCACATTTATGGATCATAATCTAGTAAACCATTGTGTGTAAATGTTAATTTTAAAGTAAATTTGATGTGTGAGAGAGATATAGAGCAACACCCCCAGCGCTGTAACTAAGTCGGAAAAATAAAACGTTCCACGAAATGTGTGTTTGAGTTCATAGAGGAAGATTTTAGAGAAGATCTTTCATATCTAAAGACTACTTTATCACTCTGTCGTAAGCAACCAATCTACTTCCTGTTTACACCGGCACCCACCTGCGTGAATAGTCACGTTTTGAACTTTGAATAAATTTCCCCCTGGGGATGAATAAAGTATATATCTATCTATGTATATCTTTTGACAACATTTTCAGATTTATGGAAAGATACAAAGAAACATCCAAAATTCCCTCCATAGAAACCTTTGACTCTAATATGTCAAGAAGAATTTTGAACTTTGAACCAATGTTCACATTTCTGTATATATATATATCAGCCTATATTTAATAAGATGATGCCTCATTTGCATATTTAGCTTGCGTAACGTTTTCCCGAACACTGTCTTAATGTTAGGAGGTTTGTAGTGATCTATCTGCTGGTCACATTTCTTTGTCATCTGGGGGTGTCTCCCTTTATGTTTGCCTTGCATAACAGTGCATAGTGCATATAGTCAGTCGCTATTTGCAGAAGGGGGATGCTAATAGAAGCAATGTTGTGCATGTGCAATCATTCAGGCTCGTTCCTAGACACTTGATTTAGTCCTCGCAGCTTTATTGATTACCGCACCACGATGGCCACTGAAGCTGCTTTAAAATCGCACGTATAGTCACCGTTAACTTTAAAAAAAGAGCTCGTTAATGTCATAATCCCACTTGTTCATTCCATCACTCCCACTCTCTTTTATTCCTTCTCTGTCATCTCCGCAACCCTCCTCATTCATCCGAGTGAAACCCCCCCCCACCCCTGGTCGTTTTCTAATTGACGCGTGTTTCGTAAGAAGGGCCAGTGTGAATGCACTCTCACATTTGACTAATACCCACTGACACAAATCAAGATCTGATTACGCACAGAGCAGAGAATGGGCCCTGTGCTCGTGACGTCATTAATGTTTCATTCCTTCACTCCTTCCTCTTGTTCCGCTCCTAAATGCATGTGAGTACGCGTGTAATCCACGTCTTCGTCCCACTCCTCCCCCCCCCCCCAATCTTTAAACTCATCTTGCTATTTTCTAGAAGTCATCTCGTCGTCCTGCATCGTCGGACTGGACGCTTAATTTCAAGGGATTATAATCCGCTCGTCCCTGAACCGCAGCGACAAGCGCGTCATAGTTAACTATGAATCCTTGGCGGAGGCAGGGAGCCAGAGAGAGAGAGATAATTTAGGGAATGTTGGTTGAAATAATGCGCTACATGATTCACATGGATGCCATCCACACATGAATAATTCCTTCTTGCAGTATTACCCCCCCCCCCCCCCAACCTCATCACTGCTCTGACTGTTTCTCTCTTCCTTTTTCTTTCTTTGCTCTCCAACTTTTCTATTGTGTTCTCATGCTCTCACTCTTCCACTTAATCTCTCACGGACTCTCGCATGCTTATCTTTAAGAGTTTGGTTTCAGAAGTGATGGGGGGGGGGGACTGTTCCATAGAGCCTTTGGCTCTATGGAACAGTCTCCCTGACCACCTAAGGGCAACACAGACACTGGTCTCTTTTAAGACTGGCCTAAAAACCTTTTTATTCAGGAAGGCGTTTCTGACCTTGTGCTAAATCACTGTCAGTTATTTATTTTGTGTTTCTGTTCATTTACTGTTTTCTATTATGCTTATGTTTACTAGTTTTTTCATTATAGTTTGTTTTAACTATGTTTTCACTATGTTTTTACTATGTTTTAACTATGTTTTTACTATGTTTTAACTATGTTTTAACTATGTTTTAACTATGTACTGGCTCTGTGGCACACTGAGATTTTCTAAATGAAAAGTGCGTTACAAATAAAATGCATTATTATGTTTTGCACTACTGACTAAAACGAGCAGTAGAGTAGTTACGTTACGAAGAGTAAATGAGTAAAAACAACGTAATGCTTCATCCACTCACTCTTGTCACAGCGTAGAAAAGCACATTGCTTTCGCCAGATGGGCGTCAACCCTGTTCGGCACATTTTTTGTAACCAATTAAAGCATGGTGGAATTAGCAAGCTAACTAGCCAGTATGCTTTAGGGCGGGCTTACTGTGATTGACAGGTCGCTGCCGCTACCAGAGCCGTATACGGCCGTAATCCAAGATCGCGGCGGCGAAATCGCCAAACTCGAGGCTTCAAAACGACAAACCAGTGGGTGACGTCCACTTCTTATACCCAGTCTATGGTCCCTCCGCCTCACTCCCCACTGTTCTGGAGAAGGGCAAGCTACATAACTAACTCGCCAGCCATCCGTCTCTGGAGCTGCGTCCGCTCTCTTCTCGGTAAACTGCGACCGACACTTAACGGCCCCACTGACATGTTTTTGCCGCCATATCAACAAACGTTTTCTTTTGTACTAGTCAAATGACCACGGCAAACAGTTTAAAAGGCGTTCTACTCCTATTCTATTTCTATGGAGGGACCTTATGATTGACCGTCTCAAGAGGCCAAACAAAACTTTCACAGAATAAGCATTCACATTGAACAGCAATATTGGACAAAAAGGGCACAGAGGCAAAGCGTTCAAGAGCACTCGTCCACTAGTGATGGCACAGTACCATTGTGGTGTACACACGCTTAAACCCTCCACAGTCCCCATGGAAACGGCCGCTATGCCGTCTTTAATTGGCCCGTAAACGGTTGTCCACAGTGCGACGGTGCCCCCTTTACACCTCTGATTTGAAGCTGCTGATTAAACCCCCTCAGCTTTGATTTCATGCTCGTATTAGTGTTTCTAGGGTTGCCATGGAGCACCCAGTAGGGTTGTGTTTCGTTAATGAAAGAAGGCACTCGGCCGGGCACGCACTTCACAGTCACTGCTGCACCGACTGGGCCCCTGCATGCTATTCCCTCATTTGACTTGGCTCGGGAAAAAAAAGCCCAGTAGCACAAGCCTTGGCTGAAACGTGATCATTTGAATCTCTTTGGCTCCGTCTTTCTCCGATTCTCTTACTGTCCAGTAGTTCTTTCACTTTCTCCTGCTTTCCTTCCTCAGACACCAGTGCATCGCACACCGTCACCGTGCGGGGGTGTAAATGGGGGATTATGTCAAATGTGGAAAGCGGAAGAACGAGGTTTATGAGTTTTTCTGGGATCGGGTCAGCGTTTAAGTGTCTCAGTGTCTTTACTGTCTCAGCAGAGCACGGAAACTGTTGGGATGATTTAAGATTAAGCGCATTTCTCTGTCGTAGATAGTTATTCATTTAGGGAGCCGTGTTTTAGTCCGTGCCAGCGTCTCTGAGTGCTGTAGGCTGTCGTACAGATGAGTCCATTAAGGGGTCATCAGTCTGGAGAGGCGCCGCTGTTCAGACTCACAGGGAGTGAATTGAGCACAGTCGTCTGACCAAAACTGCCAATATCCAACAACAGTGGCTGCTATTTTTGTTCTAGACCGCAGTGACTTTACATCTCCATGCGGCCACAAGCAGGGAGCCCATGCTTAATAAAACAGATGATGATTAAGTCTAATTAGATTTGTTTGCCCTGTGCGCTGTGAGACCATTAGTAATGCACAGAGTGAGTGCAGCTAGTGGTCAAAGTGATTCCTCTGTGTACAGCTGTGTTATGTTAGAACTCTGAGGTTATTGTCCTCCTCCCTTGTGTGAGCTACCTGTGCAGAATATTTGATAGCATCTAATTTATTTTCCAAAGATATAAAACTACTGAATTATGTATTATTAATAATAAATCGCACACCAGCAATTTAGTAAAAAATCTATATTGACACAAAAAGAACTCAACTGGTTTGAATCCTACTTGAAGGACCGACAATACTTTGTGTCTGTAGCTAATTACACATCAGAACTGACTAAAATGACATGTGGTGTTCCCCAAGGTTCAATACTGGGGCCTCTTCTGTTCAACATCTACATGCTTCCACTAGCTCAGATTATGGAAAACAACAAAGTGTGTTATCATAATTATTTAGACGACACACAAATCTACATAACTATATCACCAGGGGACTATAATCCCATACATGGGCTGGTTAAATGCATTGAACAAATCAACAACTGGATGTGCCAGAACTTTCTTCAATTAAACAAAGATAAAACAGAAGTAATTGTTTTTGGTACCAAGGACGAACGATTGAAAGTCAGCGCTCAGCTTCAATCACTGATGTTAAAAACCTCAAACCAAGCCAGAAATCTAGGTGTAGTTATGGATTCAGACCTCAACCTGAACAGCCATATCAAGACAATTACTAAATCAGCCTCCTATCACCTGAAGAATATATCAAGGGTTAGAGGACTTATGTCTCAACAGGACTTGGAAAAACTTGTCCATGCATTTATCTTCAGTAGACTGGACGACTGTAACGGTGTGTTTACAGGTCTCTGTAACAAGTCAATCAGAACGCTGCAGCTCGAGTCCTCACTAAGACAAAGAAAGTGGATCACATCACTCCAGTTCTGAGGTCTTTGCACTGGCTTCCTGTCCAACAAAGAATTGACTTTAAAATCCTGCTGTTGGTTTATTAAGCACTGAATGGTTTAGGGCCAAAATACATCTCTGATCTGCTGCTACCTTATGAACCATCCCGACCCCTTAGGTCGTCTGGGACCGGTCTACTTTCTGTTCCCAGAGTCAGAACTAAACATGGAGAAGCAGCGTTCAGTTTTTCTGCTCCACATATCTGGAACAAAGTCCCAGAAAGCTGCAGGTCTGCTGAGACCCTCAGCTCCTTTAAATCAAGATTGAAGACTTTTCTGTTTGCTGCTGCCTTTAATTGAACCAGATTCAAGGATATTAATCAATCTCCTGCATTTCTGCATTTTACTACTGTATTTTATTTCTTACACTGCTTTTTAGTGTTTTAATGACTGTTTTTAATGTTTCAATGAATGTTCGTAATTGTTTTTAAATCTCCTTTTCTTTTGCCTTATGTTTTGATGCTTTTAATGGTTTTATGTGAAGCACTTTGAATTACCTTGTTGTTGAAATGTGCTATACAAATAAACTTGCCTTGCCTTACAGACGTGCTAGCAGCTCTTTGTACGTACATCGTACATCGATGCTTCGAGCTAAAATGCTAACGCACAAAACACGCTAACACGCTTGTAATGACAATCTTGACACGCTGATGTTTTAAATGTAAACATTTTACAACTGCTATTCTGTGCATGTACAATTTATTTTTTAAAAACTAAAGTTTTTCTGTGTTTTCTTTTGTTTGCGCAGATTCTTGTCGGAGAGCTGTGCGCCTTCTTCACCAAGGCAGAGGGAACCCAGGAGAAGACCATTGTCACTGCAGACTGCTGCTACTTCAACCCCCTGCTGAGACGCATAATACGCTTTCTAGGTGAACACGCTGTTTTGTATCACTCAGCCCCCTTCTGCTCTTTACAGGCAAGGAAAGGGCACTCTGCCGTCTAGGTGTGAGTTTTTTCACAGAGAGAGCGAGAGGCGAAATCAAACAGATCAAAACAACATGGAAGAAAAAGGTTATCAGAACGTGACCCGCTACACTTGAGAGTTTGTCAACCAGAGCTTGTAGCTGTTAATTGGACGATTAGATGAGGTAAGATATTCAGGATCACGGCAAGAAGACACTTGTGAATATTAAGCAGCTTCTTCTTGCGATTTCACACCTCAGCTGATAATAATGTGTTGGGGCTATTTCAGGAAGGGAAAACTTTTATCTCGCAGCGCTGTTAACATGTGTTGAAATCGTTCAAACTAAATCTAACTTGCTTTTCTTCATCTCCTTCAACCCTCCATCGGCGCTCGTATCCTGCCCCAGGTGTCTACGCCTTCGGCCTGTTCACCACCACCATCTTCGTCAACGCCGGCCAGGTGGTGACAGGAAACCAGACGCCCCACTTCCTGTCCGCCTGCCGGCCAAACTACACGGCGCTGGGCTGCCAGTCCACCATGCAGTACATCGCGGAGCGGCGCGCCTGCACAGGCAACCCGCTGATCGTCATGTCCGCGCGGAAATCCTTCCCGTCCAAGGACGCGGCGCTGAGTGTCTACTCTGCCATGTACACAGTGGTAGGTTGGAGCCCGCTGGAGGTGATGCTTTGTGCTTCTGAGGGCTAATCCTGCACCGATGTTTTCACGTTTTCACTTCATTCTATGGGATTGAAGTGCAAAACCTTTCTTGCTGGGAAACCAGCAATGTTGAGTGTTAGTGAAGCTAGTGTTATCCCTGCTCATTTAATTTACCTGTAATCCAGTAGTCTGTTGGGATATATTCTGAGTGCACAGGAAGTGATGACTCATGAGCAATATGAAACATTTTAAAGGTACCAAGACTTTATCTGTAGCTAGCTAGCAGCCTAGTATAAACTCCAGAACCCTCTTTTTTTCTTCTAACCTCAGTATGTTAATGAATTGAAGTCATTAGTATTGACTAATGTTGCAACATTTTCAAATCGTGAGGAACACTTCTTTACCTTTATTCGTGCCAGCTAGATCAAAAAGTGTCTCCAGTATCCACCCTCATCTTTGCGTTTACTTCATAAGCAATTTCTCTAAAAATTCCATTTGTGTCCAGTGAAGAATAGTAAAATAGAATTAGAAGAATAAGTTATGTTTTCTTTGTTTTTGAAAAATCCAACGAGGTTATAACGACGCATACGTCCTCCCGTGTGCCTCTCTGCAGATGTACGTGACGCTGGTGTTCAAGACCAAAGGCACGCGGCTGACCAAGCCCACCATCAGCCTCACCCTGCTCTGCCTGGCCATGCTGGTAGGCGTGGTCAGGGTGGCCGAGTACCGCAACCACTGGGGCGACGTCCTGGCGGGATTCTTCACCGGCGGAGCCATCGCTGTGTTTTTGGTGAGCGCCTAGGCCGGACAGGAAGTAATTATCCGTGGCAGGTTTACCGCTCGCAATTCTTAGCCGTTTTTAAACAGCTGGTCTCCGGTTTCACGTAGACGGAAACAAAAGGGCCGGCTTCTTATCTTGAGCTGATGATCGTGGAATTAGTTGCCTGTCGTTGGCATATTTGATGATCAAGCGTAGGCTAACGCTAAAACTGTAGAATGGGAGTTGGTTGAAAACTCATCTCCAGCTGACTTTTTACATGCAGGGAAGAATAAGTTAGCCCTCATATTAGAGTACAGTATGAATACAATTAAATTGTTGTACATCTTTGGTGTGTTATCGTCCCTTAAACTGAATAAAGAGTAAGACGAAGCCCATATTTTGACTATAAATTCTGATATATTATCATCTTGGCCCCCATGGGGTGGATGTTCCCGTTCTTAACAAGCATTTTAGCACAACTAGCTGGACATGCTAATGTTTGCAGCTGACGTTGGCTTGTGCTTTTTGCTTTCGGCAAAAATTAACAAGACTCTAACTCTCGAGACACCAGTTTTTACCCCCTGAAGAGTCCAATAGATTTCACTGAGCTATGATTGGACCATCCCAGTGGGGGTTTAGCGAAGGGGTCAAATTTCACCACATCTCTCCTCTCTTCTCCCCCCCCCCCCCCCCCCCCCCCCCCTCTCGTCTGGCCGCTGTCTCCTCCAGGTGACCTGCGTGATCAACAACTTCCAGCAGATGCTGCCCAGCCCTCCCCCGCTGCGCCCCCAGCGCCCCGAGTCCGTGCTGGGCATGCAGATGGTGACGCTGCCCTGTGTGGAGAGTCCACTCGAAAAGTTAAGTGGCCCTCAGGTAAGGGGCGGGGGTGGGTGCGAGGCACGCCTGCGCTCACTAAAGAGGGGCTGAGATGCACACCCCTTGTCTCTTACCTTGAATTCTTCCCCCCCCCCCCCAAAAAAAACAAAACAATAGATCAAATCCCCAAACATGCATGCTCCAAGTCCCACCTGCACCCCCAGTGCCAAA
This sequence comes from Leptoclinus maculatus, assembly GCA_032191485.1. NCBI lineage: Eukaryota > Metazoa > Chordata > Actinopteri > Perciformes > Stichaeidae > Leptoclinus > Leptoclinus maculatus. The sequence continues at coordinate 3,701,529 of JAVDOI010000002.1, forward strand.
GAAAACACCCAGGTGAATCCTCTAAATCTCCGAGCCTTGTCGTAGGCCGATAACATTTGTTCTAAAGGTGTGAAATGAGCCGCGGTTTAATTTCAGACAGAACAAAGATGTTCTACGTCGTAAAAGAGGCGCTGCCTCGCTGCTAAACTCCACGCTGTTACACATTTCCATCTTATCGGGGATTTAGAGAGTCACTTATCTCTGTGGGGTGACTCAGCAGTTTGGCTGACACACTCGAGGTTTTAATCTACCATTCGGATGTAACGCAAATGTAAAAAAACTGTGCATTCAGCTCAAGGGTCCCCCTCGACATTTCGACGGTGCCGCGTCTCCTAAAAAGATTTTATCCGGCGAGCGTTTAGGGAAATGTCTTGCGTCCTCTGTGGTCTGTCTCCGTCACTAACCCTCACCTGACTGCCTCTTTTCCTCTGTCTCCCACCTTGCCTCTCTCCTCTCAATCTGCTCCCTTGTCCCTCACTCTCCCTCCAGCATCCTGCGCTCTCCTCCTGCCCACCTTACAACGCCTACGTCCAACCATTCTAACCAACCTTGAACCCTTATTTCCGCCATCGCCCCCCCCCCCCCACTATCTCCGTCATCTGTTGCCTTATTTCTGTTTCCTGCTCGGTTTCGCCTGTGTTCCCCCCACTCCCCCTCCTCCTCCTCCTCTTCCTCCTCATCAAGCGCATCACTCTTGATTATTCTTTTCTTCACTTTTCTCTCTCTGCCCCATCCTCTCTCTCTCTCTCTCTCTCTCTCTCTCTCTCTCTTTCTCACTCCTCTCTTTCCCCTGCAGACTCCGCGTGGATCTCCGTTCACCGATGTCACATGACCATCAGCCCTATCGGTTCCCCGCCACCCCCGATGTCCTCATACCGTCTCGCTCCATTTCCAGCGAAGTCTAGACCAGCCGGAGCAGCCCGAGCAGCACTCGCCGCGCTGCGCCGCCCATCCGGCCGGGCGGTACGCGACGCTGCACCGCTCCTATTCCACGCAGGTCTAGACCTCTCACGCGATCCAGCACACACACACACACACACACCATCCTGCTGCCCTCTCAAACCCCCGGGGAACCGATAGGCAAACTCTTCAAAGACTTTTCTCTCTGCTGGACATTCAGCACAGAGTCAGGAACAGCTTCCTTTTTTGTCACTTTGTATAAGACTTTTCTCGGTCGTGTGACGCTCGCTTTCGTCTTCAGTGGCGTGCTCTCTTAAAGGAAAAACACATCAAACTGTGACCACTGAGAATGTCTCGACCGTTGGAAGGAGGCTAAACGTGACGGGGAACTCCCCGTGTGACTTCGCCGTCTGCTGTCAGGACGGGACGTGTTGGACCAAAGAAGCCCTCTGAAGGATGCGCGTGCTGCTGAGATTTATACCCTTCAAAAACATCCTTTTAGCAAGCCATATGCACACGCACGCACGCACACACACACACAAACACACTCGCACAGTGTGTGAGTAGCAGTGCCCTTGTCAGCTCCGCATGCGATTTACACAGATCAAAGAATCCATTTCATATCTCTCAGCAGAAGCACCAGACAATAGCAAACGGGATGAAAGTACAGACAAGATCATCACTTGGCTATTTTCTTCTTTTTTTTCTTCTTCTTCTTCTTCTTCTTCTTCTTCTTCTTCTTCTCTCAGATGGTTGCAGCTTTGCCAAAAAAGAAAAAAAAAAAAAGAAAGAAAACTGATGGGAAATGCAAACATAAGACGAAGCCGAGCTCCCGACTGCAGGTTGGCATATAAAGTGCATCTCATTCGGGAGCAAATATTTGTTCAGTTTTGTATTCTTCTGAGACGAGGAGCTTTCATACAAAACACTTCCTGTAATGCCAACAGACTTTTTTTTCTTTTTTCTTCTCTCGCACGGCATCGCTCACCCTGAACTGGAGTTTTCTTTCTCGCCGTATCTTGGTAAAAGCCGATGCGACGAACTGGCCGAGTCGTGTAACTATTGTGATTCATTTCTGAGATTTTTATCAACAGATTTATTTATTGACGTGTACATACGGTGTTGGTTGCAGTGAGCGCTCCATGTGGCGTGACAGTTTTGCTGACTTTGATTTGCACACTCCCTCAAATCCATGTTTTTTTATTTTTCATTCACCCTTCTCCCCACACATCTTTTTTTACAACCTCTGTTTAGCTCCTCTCTGTGGTATCTTGACTGTAATACCATCACTGTGCTGTGAAATGTTTCCCTCTGCTGGACGACACCCACACACACACACACACACACACACACACACACACACACACACACACACACACACAAGAGAAAAGTCCAGTTTCACAGAGCACACGCGTAAAAGCACACACATGCACAATCACACACACACACACACACACACGCACCCCTTAATCCCCTTTCTAACACTGAAACCTGTTTGTATGATGTTGTACATAAATCTTTTTTTGTATTGAGAGTGGGATTTTTACACAAGCATCACCAACACTAAGTCTAGAGATTTGGGGGTGGGGGGGTATTGTATGTATTGCGATGATAGAGAACCGTGTGTATGAAGGTGCTGAACCGCTCTGGACCAACAGCGGTTTGAAAACACCGGATGACTCACTCCTTTGCACTCTGGGCCGAGTTAAAAGTCACAGTCTATAAGAGGCTGTGTGTTCGTTATGAACTCCAAGCCCTTTCTGTTTGGAATTCTCATGTGAGCATAAACGGCGGATATGAACCACTTTTCATGTCAAATCTCCGGACACGTTCGCGGTCTCGTGTTCAGCAGTAAAAGTCGACGAAGCTAGCATACGGCGAGCTAACGGCGATGCGACAAGTCAAAGCAGCACTAAGTGATTCAAGCTGTGAACGCAACACGTCCAGCAGACACGGAGCAACATGAGCGTCCTTTTGGAGTCGTGTTTCTATCCCACGGTCCCACCAACTTCTGAGAGCAACATCTGGCTCTTTAGCTACTAAGAGTGCGTTTCGAGACGCCCTATTTCTGTCCGAACCAGTCTCGGGTTTGAGAGAGTAGTAACCTAAAGCACTGTGTCACCCTGTCACGCAACTGTTGTTACCACGTTTACAGCTTGGTGACGAAATTAACAAACTCAGCATTTTTATGTATTTTTACACAATATTTTCAGTCAAAGGAACTTTAAGCACCACGTCAATTAGGCCGAACCCGACCCGAGCTTTATTTGTTAATATTTGTCCGAACACCGTGTCGGGTCTCCGCACTGCAACATGCTCGACTGTTTTCAACAACTATCAGCTAACTTCATCCGTCTGTCGTTTGGTGCTAATAAACATATCGATTGACTGCTTTGAGAAATGTAATCTATAACCTGTGTGGTTTTGTTGGAAGTCTCCGGAGTCCCCACATTTATTTTATAATCTTGTTAGCGCAAGATAACGTTGCTAACACGTCCTGACCAAAAATCACTTAATGCTGCTTTAATATCCATGTTGTATTTGTCTTAGCTGGCCTAATGTTGCCTTTGTTGACTTTTACATTTGGCTGTGTGAGCTGACATGAGATCGGGAACGCGACAAAAAAAAAAGGGAAAATTGCATTCGTGTCCACAATTATTATGTTTTTTATACGTAAAAAAAAAAGTAAAGATTTTCGGGACTTCTCTCTGAGCCGGGAAGTTCTTTGCTGTTGTGATATTTCTACCGAGCCACGACCACAACAAGTGGTTGTATGTACAGAATGACCCTCACACATTATCCAGCGTCCGATAAGCTCTGTTATCTCGGAAAAGATTCTACCGAGCGTCTTCAACTTTGACTCGTCATAAAAACAGTGACCTTCTGGCGAGTCAGCGCACAAATACCACGCACCTGCAAAGTTGTGAATTTGAGTCAGACTCATGACCTTTGCCGCATGACGTCCCTTCGTGTCATAGCCGTCCCGTTGGCTTTCCAGCCCTCAGTGTCCCGATGAAGCAGAAATGCCTTAAAAACTAATCCTAATGGAAATCAAACAGAACATCAAGTCCATTACATTGACAGCTTGTAAATGTGTGTGTTTTCAGTGCGAGCTTCTCATCCGCGCAAAATCTCAGCAACTCTTGGCCAATCGCAGTCGGTCGGTATCTGAATCGGTGTTCACTGTGTGAGCGCTGCTTCGGCACAAGGAATGCTCCAATGAGATGCGAGCACCAAAAAGGGAAATCGGCGCGCAGTAAGAGTCCGATCTCTCTTCAGGTCAGAATAACGTTCTCCTCCAGGTTCAAACCGTCAAACACCGCGGCTCTCCTTTCCTCTGAAGTCTGCCGCGACTCATGTTTTACATCAAAGAACAAACACGCTGCGGTTGACTGACGTGAAATAAAAAAAAATAAAAAAAGCACCAGACTCCTTTCAGATCTGCAACTCTGAGGGATAAACACGTTTTCATTTGATCCTGTTTCAGCAAACCCTCTGTTTTGTAAAGATTTGTGTGACGAGAACAATAAATGGATATTGCAATAAGAAACGCTGTCAGCGTGCACCGTGTGATGTGTTCAAGTATTCATGCAGTCATTTGGTGGGATGTGTTCATCTTGTGTAGTCACACACAGGTGTACAGTGTGTGTGTGTGTGTGTGTGTGTGTGTGTGTGTGTGTGTGTGTGTGTGTGTGTGTGTGTGTGAGGAGAAGAGACTTTACAATCATTAATCACTGAGTTTTATTTTGGCCAATCAGAACTCACCTGGGTTCATCAAGTGCAGCATCTGAGTGCTTGTTTGTATTTAGTTATTGAGCATTCTGGATTTATTTTTTTATATTTTGCCAATTCTGCATGATTAAAAGATGCTCTTGGTTGCACTATGGGTATTGTAGGATCCAGTGTTTTTTTTTAGTTTGACCCATACTGGGAACTAAAAGTCAGATATGTGGGCCCCTGCTGCATCTTTTCAAAGGTCTCTCCACTCCTTTACTTACTGCTGATCACAAGATCCGCTCACTAGCTTTCTACTTTCTTCATCCCCAGGATGAGGACCGTCCTTGTCTCCATCTCCTTCCCCTTTTAGGTCATGTGATTACATCTCGGGCCATCTCCATGACAACTGAGCAAACTTTATCTGCTGATGGAGACCATGTGCTTCCAAATAAATCTAGTAAGTGGACCTTGTAAGATTTTTATAATCAAAACTATTACTATCCTTGTTATTGTTAACATCTATTTCCGGTGATGGATTGAGTACTCGGATCCTTTACTAAAGTGAAAACAATGTGAGAATGCTCCAGTGCAAGTCCTGCATTCAAAATCCCACCTAAATAAAGCGCCGTACAGTATTAGCAGCAAGATATAAGGAAGTGCTTGTTTTATATATATATTATATATATATATCAGTGGCGGGCCGTCAGGGCCTGCAAAGCCTTCTCTGCTGGCCTAAACAGAATCACTAAAAAAAAAATGTTTATGTATTATAATTTATAAAAATATTTTTCCCATTATCTTATTTTCTCATTGCACAGCTACTGTCTTCCTCTGTTGCTCTGCTTCCAGTGCAGCTTGTTTTAAGTAGAGCTTTTATCCAATCAGATTTCACCTCGGTAGAAGAGAGGCCCGAGGCCTGCAGACTCAAAAGTGCTTCCATGTGCCGTTTAAGTGAATGGGGACGATATTGTTGATTGTCATCGTGTTCAACCAATCAGATGTTTAGTTTGACATGTTGGGCGTATTCTTTGACGTGTCAGAGCCCGCTATCCCCATACTAGCCGGCCCACAACTACGTCACTATTAGTGCAGCGATTGGTCAGTGGGCGAGCATGTGACTATCATGAAACGAAACTTAACAGCAGAGGCTTAGTCGCGTTGTGAATCACATCACGTGATGCAGCTCAGCCAATCAAATATGGGCATTCTGATAAGCTTCCTGACTCGAGTACCACACACCGTGACACAGGGGGCTGAGACGAGGAAAGAGATTGCAGAGCAGTACGTTTAACGTTTGGGTTGTGAAAGTAAAATCATAAGACGGTCTCCTAAAGAGATGAATGGGCCGCGGCTTGTCATTAAGGGATGATGGTGGGTCCCACAGCCAGACCAGCTGAGAACCACTGTCCTACATGAGCACAGAAAACATTATATTTTCCTGAATTTAAGCTTCTGCATTTTCCAAATGCTCTAGCGTTATTCAAACGTATTGTAAGCCTCATACCGAACGGTTTAATACGAGTACGTACATAGTTACAGCCTTAGAAACGAATAATAGCTGTGGCGCCATCATGTGGTTATAAGGTGGTATTTCAGCTGCATGACAGCAGTGAAGGCCTGGGTATAAAATGCACGGCCCGTCACTGATATATATATATATGACGTTATTAGATTGTTAATACTGATACATCAATGTGTGAGCAGCATTTTACCGTTGTAGCTGGTTTAGGGGTTTGGTCCCCTCCAAAGTGTCACATGATAAATCTGAAGGGTCGTGAAATGATTAACGGAAGAGGAAAGAATCTCTCTCTATCTTCTACTTGCACTCGAATCATGTTGTTGTAATAAATCTTTGCTGGAGGTGGAACTTGACAACTGACACATGACAAGGAGCCTCAGCCACTAGACAAAAAGGTAAGCACCGGATTCATCTTTAACGATGACTTGTATTATATGAGTGCAATATGTATCGTGAGGTAGGAGTGAGGTAACTTGTAACCATAGCTGTCAAATAAATGTAGTGGAGTAAAGTTGTATCGAATGGATTCACTAAGTAAAGTACAAGTACCTCAATTGTTGAGTAAATCCAATTTCCACTACTGTCATCATTGGCGCTCCAGTGATTTGCAGTACATAAAGTAGAGAAACAGATTTGAAAAAGATAAAAATCGATGCAGCAGAGGCCGAGATATTCTGACTTTAGTCAGATTTTAGAATGTATCGGGTTTCAAAAACACATCTTACACTTGATAATGACACCTTTGAGGTTATATTCTCATCATATAGTACTCTCCACGAGTGGTAAACTCACTGGAGACCTACTGTATGACCCTAAGGATAAAATAGAAAGTTAAAAACAGAAGTACTCCCCGTCCTGACCCACCATGTGTGAGGTTAAGCAGGCTCAGCACTGCCATCATGTGGTTTAATGTGTTCTCACCCACCACACGCCGTAGATGGATCCGAATCTTGGTAATGAAGCACGAATACGAGGGGAGATTTTTAATATCGCAGCATATTGAATATGCAACATGATATAACGCTCCTTTGTGGATTATTAAAAAACAAGTTGAATTGTAATTTATGCAGGTTAGGAAATAACGAGATGAAACCAATTCACATGAGATTTAAAAGATAAAAAGCAACATCACTCTCACTTTTCTGTCCACTGACTCTAACACACCAGCCTGTAAGGAACCTCCTCATGACTCCTCCTGTCAGGGTTATGCATTTGCAGGTTAAATCCACAAGATGGCAATGCACATCATAGACATGTGCTTGTATAACTTTTGAAAGGGGGGGGGGCTACCGAAAACACAATCCCAACCCAGCACTCATCTTTTCAGAACATCAGAGAGACTTCTCAAGCTGTGTCACGAAACGAAGGGGAAACAATCACGGCAGCTAATGAGAAGATGTGCACCTGTGTACGCTAATGAGACGTAACGAGCTCCATTTTCTTAATGTCACAGATAATGGAAGGAATTACTTATACATCTTCATTCTGCATGCTAGATTTCCATAAGCGGTGCCTCTTTGACTCGTTTTTGGGGCAATTTGCACCCATAAAACACACAGAGAATTACGGCGATGTGCTCAATGAAACCTTACAGTACAGCTGACACTCATTAGAGCCGACTCAATTCTGCAGACTTTTGAGAGAAGCACCTGCATTTCCTAAAAAAAACAACCTCTGTTTGACTGAATTTAAACGACCACCAAACATCCCAGTCAGACAGGTTCAAAGGATGATGCTGTTTCCTCGGTGAAATCCCACCTGCAGCGTCTTTCTGCCTCTTTTTCTCTTTCTTTCTCTCGTCCATACAGGCCTTCATTAGTGTGGGCAGCACAACTCCCTCTGTTAGTTTGTTGGGAATTTTAATTCCACCGCGTCCCTCCCCGCATTCCAATCACAGAGGGCTTTTCTGGTAATTCTTGGTTATTTTATTTTTCAGCCGGCGTGCTGGTTGTGAAGGTGAACGTGATCAGTGTGACCAAACGCTTCAATAGCTGAGTGCTGAGTGGTTTGACAGACTGCGAATGAAGGTGCATGTGAGGGGAAGAAGCCACAGAGAAGGAAAAAAATGCACCAGAGAATAAGATGGAAGTGATATTTCTTAGAGAGTAATCATATTCTGCCTCTGTGCAAATGAAAATGTGGGATATTATGGTCTTTCTCTGAGTGCATTACTGTGAGTGGTGTATGAGGCAGCATTTTAGAAGAGGACCATAAAGACTGAGCACCATTAAAGATGGGTAGATGTATAGAGTCAATGTCTTTACATTCAACTGAGTGAAAGTGTATGACATGGAGTAATCTTTGGGTTTATCTGCTCTAACGCAAGCTGTGATTGTTAGCATGTCCAGCTAACTAGCTAATACCTACGGTACGGTAGCATACAAGCTCCAAGTTACTTCATGGCTGTTTGTAACTTGTAACCCACAAACTAATGTGGGGTTACAACTTACATTACAACATTTTTAAAAAGCCCTGTTCACAATGTGCACCGTGTTAGTATTTCATCACTGTTTGGACGCGTGGCCTGGATGCTAACAGAGTTTAAGCTAACGATTGTAGCTCTCTCAGTTCACACTCCAGAACCCCAGCACAATTGTTACACAACGGCGTTAAGTTTGCCAGACACACTGGTTTGTCAAGTCATCATCCTAAAAGTCTTTTCTCTTGTAATATTAAAGCTGAAAATATACTGTTTGAAAATAGGTAGAAGCGGCCTTGGACTTATATTTTATGGTTGTCATACCACACTGCAATACAGCGCTGTTTCTTTATTTCCATGTCTTCTAGATGCTACAGTGAGGATGCTGACTTTTTGCGTCTTTAGCCACAGCCTTTTATCTCGTATGTTATTTAGTTATTTATTATTTATATATAAGTATTATATATTAGTTATTTATCTTGTTATTTACAAGATTCTTTTTTTAAAACAAGTCAAAATTAAAGAGTTAGCTAGGGACAGCAGCTCATGTAGCTAACGTTAGCCTAATTAGCTAGCTAGCAGTAGTTGACATTTTGTCTGCTAAACTGGCAGAGGCCGGCTACAAATGAGAAGATGCTTTTGTCGAATCAAGACTTTCAAATGGTACGTCTGCTACTGTTACCGTGTACAATGTGTTGTCTTTTCACGATTAATTCCAGTCTATTTCAGAAGCATGTTTGTCGTGGACAAAAGGGATAAACCCCACGTAGAGTGATTGGTGGATCACATCAAGGTATTAAAGAAATGCAACAATTTAGTTCATTTTCATCTCAAATGTAGCCGTGGGTCCCGATTTATATTCTCATCCCTGTATACATTTCTTTCTTTTTCTTCTTTTTTTTACAGCAGTGCAAGCAAGCAGGTGGCAGAAAGAGGCGCGACATAAAATCTATAACAACCAGACAACGGGGCATTCCCACTCGAATCTCAAATTCCAGCCCCACTCCGTCTCGTCTCCTGTCTGCCTCCCTCTGTCGGGATGCGGGACCTGTTTCTAAAAGCAGGTGCTGTGGGTCCGGGGCCCATCAGTTTCCCCTGACAGTTTGGAGGTGAGGCGCAGTCAGCTGAGGCGCTCCATTGAGGAAGTCGCACATGTCATCATTGTGGTTAAGTGGAGGAGAGGAGGGGGAGAGACAAGCCGGATGAGTCATGATGGGACAGAGAGAGACGTGGAGGGGAGGGGGAGGGAGAAGTGTGTGTGTGTGTGTGTGTGTGTGTGTGTGTGTGTGTGTGTGTGTGTGTGTGTGTGTGTGTGTGTGTGTGTGTGTGTGTGTATTGAATTTGTATAGAAAGGAAGCTACAGAGCAGGTGTAGAGCAACTTATTATGTTCCTGCTCCTCGCTCTTCTCTTTACATGAAAAATAATGCACACACACACACACACACACACACACACACACACACATACACAGACACCAGATGTCAGCACAATATTAATTTAGTTAAATTACAATTGTTCAGGCAGAACTACGTACGGGCTGACTCAATGAAAATACACATAACCATGAGTTATTGATTTTGTGTTATGTGCAGAGGGCGTGAAATAAATTGAAAGTGTTACCGCGGCGTCAAGCGAAGTGCGCGGCGCCGACAGGAACATAATGTACACACTTAAATCCCCCCCCCCCCCACCCCCCCCTTCGGAACATGACTAGCAATTACAGATGCCCGTCGAAAAACGCAGGAGGATTCAATCAGGCAAAGTTGAGAACTCGTATCCACGTGGTATAGCTGGCGGGTGGTGGGAGGGGGGTTAATTAGTATACTTGGCTTTAACCAAGCGTGCAGGATGTTGAAGGGTTGAGGGATAATGCTTGTTTAGATACACGGGGCGCGGTGTCCGCAGATAATGTCTTCATTAACTATTGATGCGCTCGCACACGCGGGCAGATCGCCCCCCTGTATCCCCTCCAGCGAGCAATGCTGCATTCCCTGCACCTCTACACCTGTCTCCTCCTCTCACTCCGTCTCGTCTCCCTTTTTATCTGAGCATCGGGGTGAGGGGGGGTGCACCTCCCACACGTTTTTTTCACACCTGCACCCTCCTCCCTCTTCCCCCGCTCGCCATCCACTTCCTTCATCTCCGTCTTCATTCCCTCCTTCTATCTCTCCCTCTCTCTCTGTCTTTCACTTGAACATAAGCACAAGGAACACACCGCTCGCCCATCCTCCCTTCCCCCACCCCCCCCACACACACACTTTCCACGCAGCCATTCACTCCTTGCATTATCTTTCCCGGAAATTGCATTTCCAGCACAGCCAGGGCCCCATTATGAAGAGGGAGCGACATGCTGTAACCTTTTTAAAAAGCCATTAGTGATGCACCTGCCCCTCCCCCCCCCCCCCCCCCCTCCCTCCCTCCCTCGCAGCACCCCACCCCTCAGACCCCCCGCCGGCCCTCACCCTTCACACACGCTTCACCCCTCTCCCTTGCCTCACCCTCCCTGACCCCCTCCCCACCCTCACGGCAGCTGTAATGTCATTAGGGCCGCTTCCACGGCCATTACTCGGCCGGCTCCCCCTCTGGCCGAGCGCGGAGCAGATGCAGAGGGGGAGCGGCGCCGGGGCAACGGTTGCAGCGATAAGTGTGCAAAGGGTCAGGTGTAAAGGAAGGCCTGCAGGGGGACGGACAGGATGGATGCGTGGAGGGGCTGGAGGAATAAAGATGAATGCGCAGGGTTTAGAAGCGACAGGAACGAGAGCAAGAGAGGAGAAGGGAGTGCAATCGATAAAAGGTAAACAATGAACTGTCTATCTCTCCATCCCAGGCTCCCTCCGTCCGGCCCCCCCTTATCCAAACACAAACAGCAACTGTAACGCCAGACCTGGGTGTCACGCTCGCTACGCACAAATATGCAAACAGACACGCGGCGTAAACTACACACACACTCAGCGGCAACAGCTCAATACGCGCAGTCAGCGGCGAGGAGCACCATTGTTGTTGCACTTGTCATGTAGTGTTGTAGTCGTGGACCACACTGGCTGCATTATCGTCCAATTAGAATGCAGAGACGAGCCGGGGAGGGCAGCGAAGAGGGGAGTGGAGTGCCATGGAGCAGTGGAGAGAGAGAGAGAGAGAGAGAGGGAGAGAGAGAGAGGGAGAGAGAGAAAGAGAGAGGCTTGAGACAAGCCAGGCACACAGACAGACACTAAATCCAATTGCATGGGCAGTTCCAGGAAGTGGAGGATAGTGAGATGGAGGAGGAGGAGGAGGTGGTGGTGAAGGAAAAAGTATCCCCCCCCCCCCTTCTTCTTCTCTACAGCACACAGCAGAGCATTGATGCAGCAGCTGTAGCTTAACTGTACTGTACAAGCCTTACACAACACACCTTCAGCCCACTGACTGACTGTCAATGTGATGGAGGTGCTGCACTACGCCGAGGCATCGAAAGGGGAAACCCAAAGGACACAAATCCATAAAAAAAATAACAAAGAAAGCCACTGTATGTTTTATGATTCCGCCCACTTCATAAAAAGCCCACTATCACACGGGAGGGTGTTCATTAAAGTAATTATTGGCAGGATGACGGCGCTGTACACCGGGCCGCTCTGCGAGGCGACTGCAGTGAATGTTTATAAGAATATCTCACATGGGTCTATTTGTTCACGTGGCTAATGTGATTCTAATGCTCGGCAACGTATCGATCAGAACCGCGTGAGATGTTGGAGTAGGTTTAAATGATGGCCGGAGCTGGCAGTAAGGTTTGTAATCCTCCTCCATACAAGTCCCCTGTGTCTACTGGATGCTAACAGGGCTTGATTCACTTCACAGGAAGTCATGAGGGCACCATCCTCCCCACGCTCTCTTTCTTTATCTAAAAGAAATCTATCTACAGTGGTAGATGAAGCATTTACATCTTTTACTTGAGTAAACGTAGCAAATGTAGATAAATGTAAAAATACTCCATTACATGTCTAACTGGAAGCTGTTTGATATCTTGGGAAACATACATTTTTTTTACTCTCTTGCAGAGAGATGAGAAGATTGATACCACTCTCTGTACGGTAAATGTGAAGCTACAGCCAGCAGCCTGTTAGCTTAGCTTAGCATAAAGACCGGACGTCCTGTCCAAAGGTATAGAAAATCCACCTACCAGCACCTCTAAAGCGTTGCGTCCCGTGTGTTTAATCCAAACAAAATGCTGTGAAAATAATGAAGCATTGTGGTTTTATTTTCCCCCATTAATGCTAATGCTAATGTAAGCTAGCCAGCTTTTGGCTGTCGATGAAAGTGTCATCAATCTTTTCATCTAACTCTCGGCAAGAGAGCAAACACAGTAAATGTATTTCGCAGAATGTTGAGTTATTGCTTTAACCCGTTAGAGCTGCATCATGTTTTAAAATTATCTTCATATGTTTTGATCACAAAAACTTGCTCTATCTAGCATAGCTTAGCTTAGCTTAGCTTAGCATAAAGACTGGAAACTTTGTGGAAACCGTCCTGTCCAAAGGTATAGAAAATCCACCTGCCGGCACCTCTAAAGCGTTGTGTCCCGTGCATTTAATCCAAACAAAAAGGTGCGTAAATAATGAAGCATTGTGGTTTTATGGGCGTTTATTTACCCCCGTTCATGCTAATGCTAATGTAAGCTAGCCAGCTTTTGGCTATCGATGAAAGCGGTATCAATCTACTCGCCTAACCCTAAATACAGCGAATACAGTGAATGTAATTCCCAAATTGTTGAAATATTGCTTTAACCTTTCAAGATGCATCATCTTCATATGTTTTGATCGTACAATGTGATCTTCAAAAGTACCTATTAGCTGTCAAATTGAAGTGGTAGATTAAATATCCCCTTGAATTGCAGTGGAATAGAAGTATCAAGTTGCACACAATGGAAACACTTAAGACCTTTCAGCCCATATGAGCTTCTATTCTTCTATCTATCTATCTATCTATCTATCTATCTATCTATCTATCTATCTATCTATCTATCTATCTATCTATCTATCTATCTGTCTATCTGTCTTTTAGATAAAGAAAATATCCTCTCTTTCTATCGCCCATCTCTCTCCGCCTAACTCCATCAACCCCGTCCTCTCCTTCTCTCCTCTCTCTCCAGACACTGACACCAAATCCCACAACAGACGCCCTGCTGATCGATACCATGACATCATCAGGCGTGGACATCATCAGTGGGCTGTGGGCGAGGTGCTGACCTGAAAAACACACACACACACACACATGCAACAGGACCTGAGGGACTGAGCCAAGCTGAGCTTCCTCACATCCCCTCCCAACCCTTATAACCTCTTGCCTGCCTGCCAACGCTGTTGCTGCTGCTGCTGCTGTAGTAAATCTGACAGATGACAGGCCCTGGACCTCTTTCACACACACACACGTAAACACATGGACACACACCGAGCTAAAAGACAATGTGTACGTTTCCCCCCTTGAGTGGCTGATGGGTCTAAGTGCAGTCGAGACGAAGCACCGCACTCTGAGGCTGTCACACCGCACTGCAGCTGTCATATTTGCACTATTTCACCCTACTTATCAGGATAAATGGAAAACAAATATAATTGTGAGTGAAGCATTGGAGGTCGCTATATCCCTCCTCTCCGCTGGTCTGTCTTAGAACGAAACCTTTTCATTCCAAGCTTGACTGACTGACTGACAGAGTGATTGACTGACACACCTGCCTATTGGCCGACCGGGCCTGGACGCTACATGTCTACAGGCGGTTTTTTACGTCGGCGCTACTCTTGTGAAGCTGTCACCGGCTAGGAGGCTCCAGTCTGAGGCTGGACAGCCAGGATCAAAGAGCGGAGGAGTAAAGTCGATATCCACAAAGCTGAAAACACCTCCCAGTCTGTTTTGAGACGGCTGAAAAATGGGGGAAAATCGCTCCATGTTTGTGGTTGCGGGCCCGGCGGAACATTTCAGCCTTGAGACAGACGAACGGATTTGGGACGTAGACGGACAGGTGGGAGGGAGGGCCCGGGCGGAGATGGCGAGCTGTGATTTATTTTATGTAATAGAAACATCTGTAAAGTGTTGTGTGGCGGCTCGGCCCATCATGTACCTGCAGGACGGGGCTCCGATTTTACAGCAATGTCGTTTGACATCCAGGACTCCTATAAAACACATTGACACATCGGTAATGTTTTGAATTACTGTCTGCAAAATGTTAATGCTTTGTACTTGCAGGTTACCTATAATATACTTGCTGCGTATATACTGGTGGGTAGAGGGGAAGCACTGCAGGGAATAAGAGGGTAATAAACTTGTGTTTCGGAGGGGACTTAGAAAACAAATGGGACCCGAAGTACTTTTCTAATTACCCTATAGGACTTTATGTCTTTTCACAATAACTCCTGCTGCGTACCATTTCAACTGGGTAGTCGGAATTCACGAGTTCGGAAATTTCAGCTGGAACGCCGCCTGGCGACTCGGAAAGTCGGACAACAACCACAACAACAACCTCCAAAATCCAAGATGGCTGCCCTGCGCCTCAACAGTAAAAATGCTGTAGTAATATGTGTCTCGTTAGATCAATCGTACACACGGTACTGTCAAACTTCTATCTGTGGACACGTTGCTACCAGCGATGCCTTGTTATCCACTGCTTGGCTAACAAGGGCTAACCTGGCTGGAGCAAACCCTGTGAAGTTTTCCAACTTTTTTTTATACTAGAACGCGGTCAACTCGGGTTTGACGTCATTCTCAGCTCCGACTTCCGATTTAAATGGAATGCAGCATGTGACATGAAAAGGAGCCATAAGTGTATTTCCCATATCCACAGATCCATCCACATATATCCTATAACCTATATATGCACATAGACATGCATGCAATACACTCATAGTAATCCACACATGTACATCTAAGTATTTACACTGAAAAAACACCAAAGTAACCCCTTTTTGAATTTGCACATGCATTGCATACCTACACGCACGTGTGCATGCACAACAGAAAGCCCATGTATGAAACATACGTCTGCAGTGTCTGCATATACAGTATATCACACAATAAAATACTATGCATTCGATATTATTTCTATTTACATTTTGATATAGTGTGTGTACATTATATATAAATATTTTGGCGCTACAGCGTTAGAAACACCCTTCTTTCCAAATTCAGCTCGTTCCCCAGCAGCAATAATGTACGCTGTAACAATAACAATTCATGTTTTAATGCCTTTTACAATACACATATATCATAATTGTAACATAGCATGAGAAACTATCTCCCAAACCTCTTGTCTTTTGGCCCTGTACTTACATATTTGTCCTGGTGTAGGTACCCAGTTTGTATTTTAGTCTCACTCTAATATATACTAAATAATCACAAATCTAATCTAAAGTGTTACTCCTGGACTAGAACATTTATTTCCATATAGAAACAGAAGTCCGAGGCTGCTCTTGAGCACCTTGGACTGATATATCGTCAGATATGCTTGTCGGACAGCACTTGTGGAAAGTCTTTAACCAGTTGAGGGGGGGGGGACCGCTTGATTTATTTAACGGGTAATGTGTCTATTTCCAAAGCTATTTCAGTGAGCAGAATACATAAAGTGTACCTCAGCTCATTTGACATTATATTCAAATATGTTTCTGCCAACCAGGAAATGTATTCATTATATATCTGCGCCCTGCCAATTTTTCCAACCACATTTTCACTTGTCTGGGTCTGAGATGCCACTCGGATCTAATAGACCATTCAAAAGCAGTTATGTGGAGATTGTTTTTTTGTTTTTGTTTTTTGATTGGATAAGTCCCCTTTTGAATCATTCAATCATCGGACACTAACTGTCACTGCTTGCATTCAAAATATTTACCAGCCACATGGTCAGAAACCTCAGACTTCGCTCATAAAGCAGTTGGGCAAGTTCAAGCTCGAATGAATGTTTATTACCTTCGGGGGTTGCAACGGGACAATTTAAGGACTAATGTTTGTTTTTTCTGCCATTTGTTTCTTGGGGGCAGACGAGATTTATTCTACAGCGCTACAGTAGCATGAGTAGATACAGATTGACAGGTGAAGGGTCAATTCATTCGATTGACCATTTGATTCAATCAGTCTCAGTTGATCAAAGTGAAGCAGGTAAGTGGAACTGGAACCCCCCCCCGTGTGTGAATGTCTGTCTACATGTGTGAGTGTGAACAGATGAAACCTGCTGCGACGCTAAATAGGAAAATGGCTGGAGGGCTTTGGTTCCAATTCATGTTTGATCTGTCATAATTAAGTTTTTTCAGCATCTGAATTTGTGTCATGACTAAAAAAATTAAAGTGAAGTGACTGTTCTCCAAGTATTCCCCAAAACAACAACTGTCCAATCATAGCTTTTCATACCTCCACACTAGTATGAGCAAAACTCATAAATCATTAGCTTTTCCTGCTAACTAGCTCACTGCCTACAGTCGTAATCATACATTACTTCCAAGGCTGAGGAGCAGATAATAGCCCAGGCCTGTTATATTTTGTGAGGTCACAGGTTAAGTCCACTGTGTAGTATTTCAAGCTAGGGGAAGTAATGTATTCGAGGTACTTTTTTGTCATATTTGTTGCAATTCTCTTCACATCCCGACAGCAGTCAATAAATCAAATGCTCTGACAAAACTAAACTAAAGTCCGGTATCTGTGGCTGTTGCAGGACTGTAATAAGCCCGTCCGATCATTTCATTCTACCTAACCACCTGCCTGCCTGCGCGAATTCTGCGTGTTTACTCATTGCGCATCACCGGAGTCTTCCACAAGCTGCTAGCTTAACAGCTTTGAGTGCTAACAATAGCTGGTATTGTCGTTTGCATTCATAATGATAATTGGGGGGGGGGGGGGGGGGGCTGAACGGTTGGGCTTTCAACGTCGCCAACTTGTTACTTTCATTGGAAAAGAGTTCACAACAGGCCTGCTTGTGTCTGACGTCAAGGACTCATATTTTCCCAAAACAATTCTACGCTTAAATCTGCCACCATTATCATAAATAGTACATGTGCCGTGCAAGAGCCTGAAAGCTTGACAGGCGCAGCAACAGTAAAATAGCACGCGGTCAATTAGGGCTGGCGTTGCTTTGCCGTGTGAGATATGTGGAGCCTCTGGTCAGAGTGACTGTATCTCTTGATGTAGCAGGATGCCATTTCAGGCTGTCACCCACAGCCTGCTGCCGGACCAGATGAGACCAGGCAGCGGATCAGGGGGGGGGGGGGGAAGCAGCAGGGGGGGGTGGGGGGGGGGGTGGAAGCATCACACCTCTCCTCCAGCTCAGCGGACTCCCCATGTGTCCTTACATGTACAGTGGCGTGTAATGTATGTGCCTTTCACTTTAATCTCCACTGTCACTTCAGCCCGGGGCAGACTTGGAGGAAAAGGGAGATTTTTTTATTCTCAATTCGTCTCCTGTGCGAGGGCTTCCTTTTTGTTCCTTCTATTTCCCTGCCCTGTTCTGTCCTGTCCCTCCCTCCTGCCAGCCCATATTCTTGTCGCCCGGATAAGAAGGTACGGGGGCGCGACCCTGTCCTTATTCCCCTCTCTTTCTCAAACAGTGCACATCCAGAGTGTGTGGTGCAACAGAGTGAAGTAGGCCCATTGAGCCGCGGTGCTCCTCCCTGCATGAATGTCTGCGTTTCGGAGTGAATTGAGCTTGACTTTGAGTCCCCACGAACCCCCCCCCCCCCCCCCCCTCCCCTCCTCCATAGCAGGTGGCGCCACTGGCAGCGGGGCAGAGAGAGGGCTTTGATTCCTAAGCCAGTGGGCTCAGTGCATATTCAAACTAGGGCCTTTTGTTTGTGTTGCTGCGGAGGCCCAAGTCAGACTTGCATGCAGAGAATACAAATCAGACCTTTGACAGGAGCAGTTAACCTGCCGCTAAATATAGCTGCCCTGGGTCTGAAAGAGATGGAGGGAGCACGGAGAGAGAGAGAGAGAGAGAGAGAGAGAGGAAGAGAGAGATGGAGGGAGCGCAGAGGGCGGGAGCAATGTAGAGAGCGAACAAAGGGAGAGATGAGGTAGGGCGAAGAGGGAAGTGAGCATGGAACATATAGAGGAGAGAAATGAGGAGCCTTTCTTTCTTTCTTTCTGCATCCTTTGGTTTCTTTCTGTACCAAAGAGAAGGTGGGGGGTATAGATGGAAGCTGAAAAGTATATACAGCACAGAGATGCCTGCCGAGCAGTGCGTTGACGTATGCGAAGCCGGTGCGATGTGATGTGTGTTGAGGAGGGCGCGAAAAGAGAGAATAAATAAAGAAAATAAAGAAAGCGGGGAGCACGGTGGGGAGAGTGGCAAATGAAAGATAGGGAGAGTCTGTTTAATAAAGCAGCAATCTTGAGGGAGCGAGGGAGAGAAGGAGAGGGAATGAGAAATGTGCTCATACCACAGGGATCTGAGCAGACTGCAAACGAGGGGGGGGGGGCAGACAGAGGGAAGACAGGGAGGAGAAATTGGAGACCCGAAGAGGCAGGAAACAGGACTTACAACCGTCCTGTCTGGGCTCTGCGCTCTTGCTTCGGATCCCGAAACCACCACCTGACCGCCCGGAGGGGGTCATCTCGGCTCAAAAGAGGATGCACTTTTTTGCAGAATTTTTGGAGAATCGTGCCCACGTGGGAGACAATTCACGGAATATGTATTAAGGAAGCCACATGACAAAAGAAATAGCTGCTTTTCTACTATTGCGCCATTGCGAGCTAGGGGCTATCTCCAACAGCCGCGAGAACAACAAAAACATTTGCGTTTCTACGATCGTTGCCCTAAAAACTGCAAGGAAGATGCCGCCTCGTCGTAAACGTCACCCATCCTCACGCACGGCGCGGAGAACATCAGCAGACTCGTCAGACTCCTGTAACTTAGAACAGCCTCGCTGGAATTACCGTTAGCGGCATTGGAGCTAATCCATAACACAAGTGAGGTGTTGAATCACTTTCGCTGTTTAGCTCGCAACATCTACTGCTTCTAAAAGATCATTAATGATCTCACGACTCATTAACAGAAACTGATTCGGTGAACAAGATTTAACAATTTTATTTATCCTCCGTCCAGATAGTGAGCAGAGGCCTAACGTCCACACGTTTCACCAATACCGACGATTGTGGCCCATTTTTGTCGGTTTTTTTTTCGTGAACCGGGAGCCAGTTTAGCTCCTACGCCTATGAGATTGGAGCGGGAACGCGGCGTCGACACGCCATCTGAGACCGGAAGAGACGGAAGGAAACTAAACTGGATTTTGGAAACCCTGCGCACTCGTTTGCCTCGACAGTGGGGGTGAAAGCGACTGTTGTGCACGCGGCGCAGCATGTGATGTGAAATCGAACCGTTGACTGATTGACGGGCAGCATGCGGCAGTATTATGTAATACTACAGCTGTATCAGCCGCAGAGTGATAGATGGTCAGATACAGTGTGTGTGTGTGAGTGTGTGTGCGTGTGTGTGTGTGTGTGTGTGTGCTCTTCGCGCCTGGGCCCTTCTGAAATATAAAGTAAATCCGCCTTCAGTGTCAGCCCAGTAAAAACCCTGCATCCTGATACCGTTTGACAAATAATAAAACCATGATGAATGGTGGCGCAGTCCCACAATGTGCCCACCTCGTCAGCTATACCGAGCCATTATGCAATGACGGCGCAATATCACTTCCACACCACACTAGTACTGCTACTACTACTACTCCTGGAGTACACACTACCCCTACTTCCACTCGCTACCCAGGGAGCTGAGCTGTGTAATCCCCGGGCGGATAAGGCGAGGTTTGGGGAGATTTGGGAAGCAGAGATCCCGTTGAAGCTGCCAGTCCTCTTGCTGTGGAAATCCCACGGGATTGGATTAGGATGGATATAGAGCCAGTCACTGAGAAGTTGCTGTCAGGGAGCTGCAAACGCTCACAGTGGGGCCGTGCTACACACACACACACACACACACACAGATTGTGTGCTCATGAATGGGCAGGCGGGTGAGACTTCCTTTACTTGTGCATTAGGCAGTAATGCACTCGCCGTCTGTCCATCAGTTCCCATTGTGCG
This sequence comes from Leptoclinus maculatus, assembly GCA_032191485.1. Lineage (NCBI taxonomy): Eukaryota > Metazoa > Chordata > Actinopteri > Perciformes > Stichaeidae > Leptoclinus > Leptoclinus maculatus. The sequence goes on from JAVDOI010000002.1 coordinate 3,722,103, forward strand.
CCGTCGATGGAAAATAGCGTTGTTGTTTTTTTAAAGGGAAAATAAAAAAGCCCAAAGGGCCATCATTTTATGTACAATGATGATTTTGTAGCAAGGTAGGCGCCCCCCGGAACAGGAAAAAAAATGTCCATCATTCTGCCCCAGAATTTAAATGCGGGACCATCTGTAATTTTGAAAAGTTAATTAGCCTAACGCGCAACGCGGTCATGTTCGGGGCAAACGGCTCCAAAGTAACGCTCTCCAGGCAACCTGCCACCGCCTAATGAGTGTCTCCCGGTGAGCAGGTTTATAATTTGAACACTTTGGTGAAGGTTACATTTGAATAATTTCCAAGCCTTAGTTAGTAGACTATTGTTTAATGTGCTTATTGTAGCCTAATGGAATTAAGACGCAGGGACAAAAGGGGAGGAAAAGTGAGGCTGCACAAAGTCCACCGAGCCCAAAACAAAAAAATAGAGCCAAGTTAATATGTTTTATTTAGACTTAAATGGGATTCCTATTACTTTATTATTATTAGTATTATTATTATTAGACTTCCACCCAATAAATCTCCCAGCATCTGAGGCTGCCACTGCGTCCCGATCAGTGCGGTGCATCACATTCACCATCACCACGATGATGTGCGAGCCTGAATCTCAATCTGCCTCCTCTGTGAATCCTGAATCGTTGAGTCGCCTCCGCCGCGCCCCTTTGACCACGCTTGATTCGCAACAATGGGAGGACAGGAGGAGGGAGAGAGAGAGAGAGAGAGAGAGAGCGAGAGAGAGAGAGAGAGATGAGGGCAGAAGCAGAGCCAGAGATTCCAGGATCTAAAGGGAGGATAAAGGGTGTAGAGTGTCTGCTGCCTCTCGGATTTTTCTTTCTTCTTCTCTTTCTCCCCTTTTACCTTAATTTTTTTCTTATTTCCTACAAGGGAGAGGCTTTTTGGGAGGGGGGGTGAGAGAGAGAAAAAGAGAGTTATAGAGAGGGGGGCGTTTCCCCCTCCACCCCCCCACCCCCCCTCGCTCAGTATGATTTCCAGATATTGCCGATACACTGTCGTCGACTTGAGTTGCACGAGGAGGGATTGACAGACTTCCAGCCATGAATGAGTGGAGGGTGAGTATGGAATCAAATCCTCCAGAGGTTGACGCCGCCGCCGTTCTCTCCTCTACTAATCCGTTTGACTTAAAATGCTGTGTAATAGAATTAACGCATAACCCCGCAAGTCGCGCATATATGCGCGGCCAATATGGCCACGGTGCCGCGCGAGGAGCTGTCAGCTTTCGTCAGGTGGGCTTTTTCAAATGTTTGACCACCGTGTAGAGAAGAACGGCTCGCTATGGAAGCGGCGACGGGGCGGAGTGGAGGGGGGGGGGGGGGGGCTCACTGTATTAGAGTCGCATTAAATAAAATAAATGTAAAAAGCCAACGGGTTTCATGGTGTAACCTCACCACACCACGTCTTTTTTCTTTCATTCATTCATTCTTCTCCTTACGTAGTATTTTCCAACTTGCTCCGGAGCTTTTTCTCCCCCCCCCCCCCCCTTTTTTTTTCTTCTTCTCTCCGCAAGACTGAAGTGAGATAAAAGAGTTGGACGTGACTTCGCTTGTTGCTCGCGTTTGCGACGACTTTCCTATCCGCGTTTTACAGTGAACACGAGTGACTTTTAATACCAATAAAGCTTCGAAATAATAAAAAACACTTTAAGAAAAGTGGGAAAAAAAATGACAGCTCATTAAAAATGTATTCACTTTCAAATTTGGGCTTCAAACAACGCCGCAATCAAGTGTCACCTGGGGTTTTATTGCGAGGCCAACGCGACGCAGATGTGCGCGCGGACGTATAGGTCCTGCTTCAGCCTCGCGGGCCCTCGTTGATTCCACATTCTCTCTTTTTTTATGGCCCACAGCAGTGTCTCGTGCGAGTTTTTCCTGTCGGTTTCCGTGTGGACTAAACGCTGCACTTTTAGCTCCGCGTTTTGTGAGGCGGGAGCCGACGAGGGTCTGCTATAATGTAATGGCCTCTTCAATTGATTGCTTTCGGCTCGCTCCGATGAAATATTCAAGCTTTCTCCTATAGACCCCCCCCCCCCCCCCCCCCCCCCCGGTGAGCTGTGTAATTCAATAATCAGTGAATTCTTATTTCAATCCGCATCAAAGCAAATTCTGCCTATAGGTCCGAAATCGATTGAATTTACAGCATTTGCAATTCAACAACCAGCTCGTGTGTGTGTGTGTGTGTGTGTGTGTGTGTGTGTGTGTGTGTGTGTGTGTGTGTGTGTGTGTGCGGAGAGAGAACGTCAATTTGAATAAGTGTGTCCATGTGTGTGTGTATGTGCGCGTGTGAGCCTCCCTGCCTTGCCTCTCGGCGCGCGTGTGTGCTTAGCCCCTCGGGCACGTTGGCAAGCATGAACTCCCTGAACTCAATCCTTGTCCATTAAATTCCTATTGATCAAGCAGCAGAGAGGGAGAGAGACATAAAGTCCCCCCCCCCCCCCTCCCGGTTTCATGTAGGCTCGGCTCCCCCCCCCCCATCAAAAGGAGAGGGGAGGAAGAAGAGAGGCAAAGAAGAAGAGGAGAGGAGAAAAGAGGGAGGGAGGGAGGAAGGAAGGAAAAAAAAAACAGATTGGTCGAAGCCTTGGGAATCCATTAGGAGAGATGGATGAAGAGGGGAAACAGGAACGAGCTAGCAGTTGATTGCTAAAGCGCAGTTAGCACTTCGGACAAGGATGCTGTGTGTGAGTGTGTGTGTGTGTTTGTGTGTGTGTGTGTGTGTGCACTTGTGATTGCAACATGTGTATGCGTGCGCTTAAACGTGTCTGATTGCAGGCATCTCCTGCTTGCGTGCATACACAAGCGTGTCCATTTAGTTGTGTGTGTGTGTGTGTGTGTGTGTGTGTGCGCGTGTGTGTGTGTGTGTGTGTGCGCGCGCGTGTGTGTGTGTGTGTGTTGTGTGTGTTCAGGGGAGACTTCCATTTAGTAACGCAGCAAAGCAGTACATATCTCTCCGCTGGGAGCTGTCCTTGGTTCTGATCCGTGGCCCCCTACACTCCTCCGCCTGCTACCCACCGCCCACCCCCAGCACATACACATGCTTCTGTACACACACGCACACACTGCCACCCACCCACCACCACTCCCTCCCCAATCACCCCCCCCCCCTCCTCCCCACCCTGTTGATTGACATCCGCATGCTCTCCATTTGGCTCGCTAAAGGCCGCCTGGTTGTGTACACGTATGCGTGTGTGTGTGTGTGTGTGTATGTGTGTGTATGTGTGTGTGTGTGTGTGTGTGTGTGCACCTCGGCTAGTGTGAACTGGTGAAGGGTGTGTTTTTTTTTTTTTTTTCTCTTGTGTTTTTTCGGGGCGGTGCGGGGGAGGGACAGGGCCCATCCTCAGAGGGCCTTGAGCAGAGAGGATGCTGGGTAAAAAAAACAGCAAGCAGCGAGAGGAGGAAAAACAAAACATCTGTGTGGTAATTGGGCTCCCCTCAGTATTGTAACGCATACATTGACATCTGTTTGATAATTGGCTGCCCCAGCTCCTCGGCGCGCGTGTCACGCTAAATGCCGGTTTGGTAGGGAAGGAAGAGGCAGAATGGAAACGAGGAGGGGGTGTGAGTGTGAAGATGCATTTGTATTCCAATGTGGGGGTGGGGGGGTTGTTGGCATTGTGAAAGCTCCACAGGTCTCTCGTGCGCGCGTTTACCGCCACCGTCTCTTTTCATAAAAAGAAGGTCCCACATGGCTCTGAGCGAGTTCCCCGGCCTGCGTTTAGCCCCGACAGATCCAAAACAACAAAAAAATATACAATAGGCTACAAGTGCTAAGTGTGCTAAGTCTCAAGTGATTGTTGACGGCCTCTCGTTGCGATTCGTGCCACAGGGCCCCCAGGAGCGGTAGGTATCGGCGTGCTCCCCGCGATTTTTGTTCAGAGCCTTGGAAGGGGGGAGAGGCCGTCAAATTGCATAGATAAATATGTTGAATAATTGATGCGGTGCATAGCGGGGAGCTGTTTGGGGAGCGCCCCAGAGACTGCCGGTGCAGCCTCGCAGACGAGTCTTGTCTGTTTTAGACCAAAGCGGCGGCGTTCCGTCCTCGCAGGGTCCAACCGCTACGATCCGCTCGATCGATCCCCGACGCGTGGTTTCTGAGCTAACCCTTTCACAAAGGGTTTGTGAGCCGAACGTACACTCTAAGTCCCCACTAGAAACCACTTGCATCAATAAGGATTCATGTTTTTTAAAACTCCTTTCACTCGACTTTTTTTTGCGTCATCAGACGTGACGGTTTAAGCCGCTACTTAGAAAAACTAATTCCTAGTAATACCTTATAATTCCTACCTATTCTATAATCCTGCAGATCTATACTGAGTGTCAGAGCTTCTAGCAATGGGGGAAGGATTCGTTTGGGGGGGGGGGGATTTCTCTCTGATGACACAACGGGAGGTGGTTGGCTGGGGTAAGGGGGGAGTGTGGGGGGGGGGGGGTGGGAGCGGACAGGCCACCGGGACAGTTGAGAGTTGAGATGTGAGGTCCCGAAGGAGCCGTGGACGCGAGGGGGAGTTGCTCCCTCTCGCTCCGGCTCCCTCCCCTAATGCCGTCTAATGTGAGAGCTTACGGCGGGCGGAGGAGGAAGAAAGAGTTGTAAAGACACGGGGATTTGAGATCGCAGCCCCCCCCCCCCCACACACACACACACACACACACACACACACACATTGGAACCGCAAGGCCACTATTCTGCTGCAACCTCCCTATGAAGAATCTTACAATTTTTTGTCTTTCTACCACCTTTTTTTCCATCCTTTTTATTTATTTCCCCCCCCCCTTGGAAAAAAAAAAGTGTGGAATTTCACATGCAGAGGTGTTTAGAATAATAGCAGGAACGGCTCCTTTCATGTCGTCTCTTTTCAGCGCAGAGGAGCGCTCGGCGGTGTTCTCCGCCGTTTGATTCCGGGGGCCTTGAAGATGCGAGGGCAGGGGGGGGGTTTGGGGGGGGGGGATGTGAGGACTGCTTATCTCTTCCTGACACAGCCAATCATGTCATTGAATGACAGTCCGAGGCCCAGCTGATACCCCCCCCCCACCCCCCCCCCCCCAACCACCACCTCCTCTCTATCGGTTTCTCCTCTTGAAAATTACACTCTTCCTCCTCCTCTTCTGCTCCGTGACATTTCCCTTACTCCTGTCTCCCTCGGATGCTGTCATGTCGCCTTCTTCTCCTCCTCTCTCCTCCTCTGTATCTTCTTTCCCTCCTGGTCCCCTCTCATGACGGGGGGCTCGAGCAGCCCTCGCTCCCCGTTAGATGTACGCGTGACTGTGGAGCTCGCCGATAAACACCTAGGGGGGGGGGGGGGGTGGCAGTGCTCACATCTCCAACTTCCTCGTATCGCGCTCAGTCAGGGGTTCCAAGCATTGACAAAAACAAATTTTAAAAGCCCAAACTTCATTGCGCCCCGGCGCGCCTTGACAAAATTACGTGATTGTGTAAGTGCGGCGGTCCTTCGCGCTCTTGTCGCCTGCTGCTGCTGCAGACCCAGTTGACGTGGAACAGCAAGTAAACGCAAGACGGCAGAAAAAAACGGCAGTTTTCGACGGCGTTTAAGCGCAAGAGATGTTATCGCCAGTTAGCGAGGACTTCCGCACAACGCAGAGCGGTGCTTCTCGAACAAAGCGCTCGCCCTCCGTTTAGACGGACATAACTCCACCTCACAAACGATCCTCTTCCTTCTATTTGCCATTGATTGCTCGGCGCTCATCAGTCGGCGTCCTCTCGTGAAGAAAGCGTAACTTTAATGTGTCAATATGTCGGATAACACTTGTGGAGATGCGGAGACGCTCTGCCTCGAAGCCGAAGCGATGAATCGATTAGTAGGTCGACAGAAACTTTTGATAACTGACCAGGCGATTTAATCCTTTTCCGAGCAATGGTGACGAAATGCGTAACATTTTGTAGTTCCGTTTGCTGCTTTCTCTTTGTCATCATTGCCGAACAAAACAAGACGTCAGACGTCACCTCGTGCTCTGGGAAGTGGCCTGGGGCATCATTTCACTATGTCATTCATTTCGTTTCAACAATTATTGATTAATGAAACAAATAATTATTCAATACAAAAAAAGATGAGTTAGAACCCTAATTGTTTCATGAATCAGTCACAAAACAGTTGTGTTTTCTTTGTTTTCTTGCAGGAACCTGGACAGTTTCAGCAGCTTATGAAACCCCCACCCTTCCCTCCAGCTCTCTCCCGCTGTGTAGCGTTGAACAGGGGAAAAAAAAGGGGGGGGCAAGAGAGAGAGGAGAGAAGGTGGAGGGAAGTGAGGTGGCGCCACCGTTTGCTCCTGTCTCGACCACGGGTATTCTTGGGTTGATAATACAGATGTCGATGTTATTGCTTGAGAATACGCGTAGCTGAGCGGAAGCCATCACCACCGGCCTGCAAACGGATGTTAACAGACGCAGAACTTGACGTGGAGTGAGAGCGCACGCGCTTGCTCGCTCGGCGGCGGAGGCAGTCCTCTCCTCGAGTCCCTGCTTGTGGTCCCAGAGACTCCGCCCAGCGTCCTCTCGGCTCTCTGCAGGAAGTAAGATCCTTCCAAGCGTGCATCACACACCTTTTTAGCTCTGATTGTTCATCCGCTTGACAGATGCCCTTATCAGAGAGCATGGTTGAAGAGGGGAATCCAATAAGTGCACACGGTGGATGAGTGAGGGGGATGGGGGGGGATGAGGGGGGGGGGGTGAGGGGGGGGGGGGGGGGGGACGCGACTCTGCACGGCAGGACAGAAGGTCCAGCAGTCGCACTAGCTCCCGTGGCTCACCGCGCATAAGGTCACAGTCAAAGAGCAAATCCAATATCCAGACTGGCTGGCGGGCAGACGGGCAGGTTGGGGCACGGGGCGGCAACGCATTTAGAAAGTCAGAGATAAATCTCAGTCTACTCTCAGCTGTCCCGGAGGAGGGGCGGGGCAAGACAAGGAGACAGAATGGCAGAGACGGGGGGGGGGGGGGAGGGGGGGGGACAATGAGACTCGCTCGTAGCAGTACAGGAAACGCCTTCTGGATCTGATGGTGGACAATAACGCGTGTTGGTACACTTTCTGAGGTACTTGTCATCGACTTTCCATTTCCCGCTACTTTATACTTCTAACCCACTCCATTTTAAAAGGTATGGGTTAGGCAGGGTTGAGTAATCTTGAGAAAAATAGCAAGAGCACTCTTGCTATTATCCAACTGAATAAAAAAAAGAAACACAGCGCTGCTTACCAACTATTTTCCAATGAAAGTCGCTAGCAGCAGTAGTTATGAAAGTCGCTAAATCTAGCATGAAAGTCGCCAAGTCGGCAATCACTGACAGCCCGGCCCTTCAGGCCTCCCTTCAAAGCCACTCCCCCCAGAGTGATCGTTGTGAACGTAAACAACAAACATGGCTGTAGTTAATACTCACAGCTGTCAAGCTAGCAGCTTGAGGAAGACTCCGGTGACGACCAATGAGTACGCGCAGGAAAGCAGCCCGTCCAATCATGACATACATCATGAATTGATTGGACAGGCTAATTACAGTACTGCGACAACCACAGACACTTTAATTGTTCTTCGTTTTTTCTTTTAATCAGAGCATTTGATTCATTGATTGCTGTCAAGATGTTCTGAGAATTTCCACGAAAATATCCAAAATGTTTTTGTAGAAGATTAAACAACCCGACCTTTAATAGTATACATCCCTTCAATACATTTATCGGACAGCAACTTACTTTTTCTTATACAAAAACGAGCTTCTAAAACGCGATGCATTGCTCTGGTCCTTCTTATCGAGTCGTTTTCGTCCGCGAGTGAGTCCTTAAAGCGGCCGCGAATGAATATTGGTATAATAACAACAAATCAAATGATGATGAGAAAACAACGTGACAATATGAAAGTGATGCGCTGCAGCTCCTCTCCGCTTTAACGAGCTTAAAGTGAGTGTGTTTTAACTGATTTTTTTCCCCTCATTTTACTAAAACATGTCTTTAGGACTCAAATAAAGACAGAAAGGTCTTTATTAGAATATTCCAAATAAGATTGTTAAAAGAAGCTTTGCCTCGACCGGCTATAACAGTAAGCTTACACGCTGATAATGAACCCATAATAAAAAATAAAACACAATTATAGGGGTAATTTTGCTTCATAACAAGTACAAGTACATGTTGCCGATAATACTTTTTTGTTTTTTTTAATGCAGGTATTGTACTATTTGTACACTGTGGTACTACTTTTACTAAAGGAAAAGGATGTGATGGATCAAATCACCAGTCCAGTCGTTGTTCTAAGAGCTGGAATGTTGGTTAAGTGCACGAATAAAACAAAAAAACTATTCCGTTAATAATATTTCTTATTTCCGTGATTGTGCTCTCCCGTCTCTGGTACTCTGCGGGGTGGTCAAAATTATCAATTTCCCCTCTGTGGGATAGTTTGCGGGGCATTGGATCATATTAGTGTTATTGTAATGGGGTGTAATAAGATTATTCAAATCCCTCTATTTCTGGGGCTCATCCATGTAAAAGGGCCCTTTGACAGAAAACGGTGTCTGTGTGCTAAACCCTGGAAATTCCCAGCCAAGAGGATTCTCCACGCCACTCCCTAGAGACTCCACTCACATCAGCACCACTGTCTCTCCGTGTGTGTGTGTGTGTGTGTGTGTGTGTGTGTGTGTGTGTGTGTGTGTGTGTAATTTTTCTGCCTCTTCCTCCACACAGCAATTAAAGATCCAATTGATTTCCCTGCCTACACTGATTACCTGCTTCACTAGTTTGTTTTTTTCTATGATATCTGATTAATACTGAGACTATGTGCAGGGAGCTGACACGATAACATGAGCACGTCGCATTATAATACGTCAGTGGCATGAGAAATGGCCCACTTATGGAGCTGAAACAATGAATCGATTAGTCCGTCAGCAGGAAATGTGCAGCCACATTTTTGACGGTTAACTGAGTCATTTTTCACGTAAAAGTCTTGTGTGATAGGAAACTGAATTTATTCGGGTTTTGGGTAAAACAATACATTTTAAAGAAGTCATGTTTCGCTCTGGGACCTTCCACCGGACATTTTTCAAACTGTTATTGTAATAAAGTATTTGGTAGATGAATCAATAGTAAAAAAAACAACCATGGGTTGCAGCCCCAACCATTCATGACTTTCTAAAAATTGCATTGTGTTCTACTGGTATCCACATTGTGTCCACTCCTTCCATTTAGCTGCATGTAAAGCCACAATGTTCCACCATCTTCCACTACACATACCGCTTGTGACAGTATGAAGCCATGCAAGCAGCTCTGCAGGAACGAACCTATGTCGCATTTCCGCTGAACGGGTCGGCTCAACGCTTTTGGTTCCTTTGTACTTTTCTCCATATCATTGTCCACCGCAGATAGCACGAACTCAACGTAGGATTGTAAGATCCTTAGCTGATCAGCGTAGCGGCAACGCGCGGTTATCATATTCTTCATGTTCTCTGGATCCTTTCATCGGCAACCAAACAGAAGAATGTCTGTACTACGTCAACGCCACGTTTATTTGCGGGCTGTAATAAAAAAAAATCTGGGTCAAGTAAACAAAACAACTGTGGTCGTTATTGATGGTAGCTCATCATTCTGCACAAACCCCTGCAATTGACAATTTTGAAAAAAATTCCCTGTGTTTTAATCCTCTAGGATTGACTCTGCCCGCTTGGAACCAACACCGAGGTGGTTTCGAAAACAGTACCTTGCACTAACCACAACTTTCACCAATGGGAAACCAAAAAGTAAAGGTTCCAAGCGAGTCGAGTCAAACCGTACCGTGCCATGCAGTGGAAGTCACAGCGGTGCTTTGAGCTAAATGCTAAAACATCTTCTTTAAGTTTGTTAGCATGCTACTATTAGCTAATTAGCACTAAACACAGACTACAGCTGAAGTCAATGCATCATCAAAGATGTTACAATTCATCCCGAGGGGGAACATGAATGTTTGTGCCAAATTTCACGGCAACCCCGTCAAATAGTTCTCAAGACGTTTCACTCAAAACCTCAAATGCCTGTCTCATGACGGCGATAGAGGAAACTTGGGGGATTAGCAAAGTCAGTAGGATTCGTCCTCTGGTAACCATGAATGTCTGCGCAGAATGTTGTGCATCCATTTAAGGAGACTTTGAGATATTTCACAGGAAAACTGTGACCTGCTGTTGCCACAACAGGACAAGTTAGGGGGTCATCAAAGTGACAAGGGTTCAACCTCGGGGCACCATGAATTTCATGTCAACAGCAGTTGGGATATTTCAGTCTAAGATAGAATTGTTGACATGTTGATGACGCTGAAAGGAAAAGTCAGAAGGAAGCCAGAGTCTGTAGGATTCATCCTCTGGTGACCATGAATATCTGTGTAAAATGTCATCCTTATTAAACAATAAACCAATGTCGCCGTTTCTAGAGCCGTTCCGCTAGCATGGCTAAAATATATATCACCAGTAGTAATGATCTGTAGCGAGTATCTCTAGCACAACAGAATGTTATGTTGTTCCGATGCTCGGTTGATCTGCCTACACTGCATATCCACAGGACTGTATAATCAGGAGCACTGCCTACATGCCCACCACTCAAATCACCGATATTTCTTCATTCTTTGCTTCCCGTAGGGCTGACAGCGATAAACATGATTAATCTATTGTGTTCTCTGCACAACAGCTAGTTGCCTCTCAACAGGAATGCGGCGAATACGCAGGCCGACAAACAGTCGTTACATCTGTCAGCGGGCTGACATCAAAGCGACCCCCCCCCCCCCCCGTCAGAATCAACCTGGTCAACTGAAGCCTCTCCTCCCCCCTTTTTCTCCTCCATCCATGCCCCCCCCCCCCCCACCCTCCCTGTACTTCTGCCTGCACTCACCACAGCACCAGAGCAAGCAGAGACAATAGACCCTGAATGAATAAGCGTGTCTTGGACGTGGCCATGCGTCGAAAGCGGCAATTTCCCCCTCGATGGGTCACTCCATTGCAATTACCCTGTAATATTTATCCAGACAAACGAAAGGCGGCGTGCGCGCAGGAGTGATGGATAGTTGGATGGAGAGAGAGAGAGAGAGAGAGAGAGAGAGGGGGAAAGGGATGCTGCAGGTATAGAGGAGGATGGAGGGGGAGAGGGGACAGAGGGAGGAAATCACAGTGCAATAAGAGCCCTCTCATTAGGGCCTGTCTTTATCACTGTGCAGCTCCTGTGAGACGTGGCAGATGAGAGGAGGGAACAGAAGGCCAGGAGGAGAGCGGGGCTCAGATTAGGATCCTTATTGCTATGATAATCACTGTTTGTCATCCAATGCGCACGTTTCACACCTGTGGTAAATGCAGATGGGTTAGTTAGTTAGCGCCAGGGTCATGTAAGTCGGTGTGTGCGTTTGTGTTTTAGCAAGAGAGAGAAAAATAGTTCACTTATGTGTGCATGTGAGAGAGAAAAGAGTGTGAGAGGAACAGTGATACCAGCGCACGTGTGTGTGTGTGTGTGTGTGTGTGTGTTTGCATATGTGTGTGTATTTCTGGCGCATGGAGAGAGCGCTCGCGCGCGCACGTGGACGGCGAGTGCGGACGCATTTAGAATGAACAAATAGATAAAGATGGAATTAAATAAATAAGTAACAATCACATGCATTGCTCTCGGTGCCTGGCAACCGGATCCCTCCGTTGCCTTGGAAACAGTTGCTACAGAATGTGAGGTGATTGGCAACCGTGACAACGAGGAGGGAATAACATTTGACCCCGCTTGCTGACGAGGGGGAGGCGAGTTGGAGGGGGGGGGGAGAGATGGAGAGAATAGTAGATGGAGGATGATCAGAGCGTTTTTTTAAAAAGGTTTGTATGTATCCTCTGAAGCCGCTTCACTATCACTCCTTCCTTAACACACACAGCCTCACACCCCCTGGCTCACACACACACACACACACACACACACACACACACACACAGTCATTCTCACCGATACTGTAACACCATGCAGACACACATGCGCTCTAAGCTTTAACATACCAGCGCTCGTGCCAACTCAAACTCACACTCTGCCACCCACGACCACCACACACACACACACACACACACACACACAGAGTTGTCTTTAGGACCCAGCACATTACACGCTAAATCTACACTTCCTCCATCACAAGTCCAAGTCTGCACAGGGTGCGTTTTGAAATTTGCACCAGGATGTTTCTGCATGCAAGCGCGTGTTGTTCGACACCATACACACACTTTAATATAAACACACACACACACACTTTAATATAAACACACACACACACACACACACACTTTAATATAAACACACACACACACACACACTATATGGAGCGGACATGTATTAATCAGGGGGGCATTGTTTTAGCTCCTAAAGCTACGCTATGTGAGACAGAATGCAGTGTGAAATCGCAGCCTGCTCTGGTGCCAAGAGGAGAACCTCTCTCTTCCCCCCCTCTATATTTCTCCTCCTCCTCCTCCTCCTCCTCCTCCCCTGTTTCCCATCCGATTGCACTTTCCCTTCCGTCTCTTTCCATCCCTCTCTCCACTCTTCCCCTCTCCTCCGCCTGGCTAAACTAATAAGGGTGTGATTAATGGTCTGCTAATTGCTGTAATCTCGGTTAATTAGAGTGGAGATTCTTCAGTGGTGGAGTGCTCAGGGAGAGATGCATGTTGCACTGATCTGGAGGTGCAGAACTGGCAACAGTCCACAAAAAGGCAGGAGAAAGAGACGTACTCGCTGGAACGCCGAGTATAGTGCGGCGGTGCTGTCTCACTCCAAGGCTCCTTAGTACACACACACACACACACGTACACACACACACACACACACACACACGTACACACACACACACACAAACACGTACACACACACACACACACAGGATTGCTTCTGAACCGGTGAACAGGCAGATGTCTAACATACTGATTGTACATGTACACCACTGTACTACAGTGTACTGCATCTTGTTTGGTCGTCATAGAAATCATCTGGACGCCAGCAAATAACCGCTATTTTCGTTTTCAATTATAATCTGTAAGTTTTGAGTGTGAGTGAGTATTTTCCTTATTAAATCAATGATTTTTTAAAATTATAAATATAAAAAAAAATACCAACTGTCCAAAACCCAAATGTATTCAGTTAAATGTGACAGAAGAACACCTGCAAAAATATTCTCATTTGAGAAACTGCAAGCGGTGGATTATTTTGGCATTTTGCTTTTCAAAAATGACTTTGATAGATAGATTTTCACAAATTAATTTTTTGTTTAAATATGTTTTTATTCATAATTCTTATGCGTCTCACTTATAGGAGACAATATGAGGTGTGATCTGTCATGTGCTTCCTATTGGCAAATTGACTTCCGCAGTGTGGTGATCCACATTGTGTGGTGTGTATTTGGTGTGTATTTGGTGTGTATTTGGTGTGTATTTGGTGTGTATTTGGTCTCATTCGTCTCATGTTGTGTGTGTTTGTGTGTCTCTCTGTTGTGGTGTTATTGAGTTTTTTTCTCATCAAATGAAGGTGAAGGGACCGTACATGAATTATCGGGGTGGGGAGAGGGGCCGAACCTTCCACTTTAAAAAAAAAAAAAGCAAGGCCCTCCCCACCTTTATCCATATCTTCTTTGAACCGCTGACGAAGAGAAAATTTGCAGCAAAGCTCTAAATATCCTGGTAACAGTTTGACTTGCTGTGAACTGAGCGGCGCCTTTATGTCTCGCGGCACAAGAGGAGAATGAAATAAAACATAAATCTGCAATGAGAAAATGACCCTCCCCCTGCTTTCCCCAAATATAATCAGACTCCTTCAGGGCAAAGAAAAACATAACCTTGCCCCTTTTCTGACCCCTGGCTCGCCCTAACTTACATAAATAGATATAGCTGCATATCTTTTTATGTGTTTGAAGTTTTTCCTCATATATTTACATCCTTCCTGATCACAGATTTGAAGGGGCCGTCACCTCATTTTCATTGACCCGGGACGGAAAGAAATCCACAACCTCTTCAGTTGCCCTCTTTACAAATGTATGCCTTTTCTGAACTTATTCAAAAACAACAAATATAGTTCAAATTCTAGTTAAGAATTCCAAGGTTAAACATTGAAGGAAATAAAAAACTGTGGGAAATGTGTTGTACTGTGGTGTACTGGAACAAGCAGATCCAGAATATAAAGTTTCCGTGAGATTGTGCAGTTTAAAAAAACAACAACTTTACTTTCGGTCAAATTCAAGGGAAATATTGGGAGTATGTGGGTTCAAATGTAACAGCAACTATCTCTAACAATGATAGCTGCCTTGAGCGAACGTCATTGCAGGATAGCATAGTGATAACCTGCTTTAAAAAAAGTGCTCCTGTTGGGCATCTTTTCTCAAACGTAATCTTTCTTTAAATATGTTTGCATTTTTGGAAAAGGTGAGCTTGAAAATCTTCCTTCTGAAGGAGTCTTTGACCCACATACACGGGGCCTGGTGTGTCTTTCTGGGTGTGTTTTTAACTGAGAGGTGTGAAGACTGGAGCGTCAGCCCCGAGGACACGCATGTACCCGGTGTCACACGCACCGGCGCTCGGACACACACACACACACACACGCGCGCGGATTCTCACTTGCGCACAAACACGTACGCATACGTGCTCTGATAAGCATACCCCAGTCTCACACATACACACACACACACACAGATGTGGTAGTGTGGATGCACATGTGTAGACAGTGTCTCGCCTCTTATCCGTGAGGTGGGCTCCAGGTAACCCGGAGTGACAGCAAAGTGTCTGCAGGACGCCGTCCAGACGCGTGAGGAAGCGGGACAGCTGGACCGCCTCCCAGATGTGGCAGAATTCATCAAGCGCGCACCCCTAAGACACACACACACACACACACCAGATGTGGCAGCAGGAGTCACAACACAGAAGGCCCCAGCTGTGTCAAAAAAGAGAAAAAAAAGAAAGAAGCAAACTAGCTCTTCTTGTCTCACGGCGCTCGTCGAACGTCCCGGAGACGGAGGACAAGTGGGGTTAAATCCCCCTGACAATGGTTGTCTAAGAATGACGCATGAATTCATCGGCCTCCGTGTATCTTGCACATGTTTTACTCGTGAGTAGCTCTCCTCCTGCATTTTGTTAGTTGTGGCAGTAGTTAGTTTAGTTGCGTGGGCGTAGAATGGAATATAAACTTATGGCACCCCCCCTTCCCTCTCCTCCTCCTCCGACGCCTCCACACACACCCCCACGCACAAACTGGGACCTGGCACAGGCCGCTCCACTACCCGCTGGAGCCGAACCGCTTTACATTAGTACCACCAGTATTACGCAACGGTGGCACGAAGCTACATGTTAGAATCCTGCCTGGCAGGAGACGGGGTCGTGTCAAGTGGGATTTGGGAAGTTTAAAAAAAAATATTTCCTCATACATATATATTTCTCTCTCTCTCTCTCTCTCTCTCTCTCTCTCTCTCCACTTTTCTAAGAAACGCAGGCCGTCGGTTGGAGGATGGCGCTGATGTAACAGCCATTGAGTGAGAAAGAAAAGCTACTACTCCCCTTCTCTGAGGCGCTGTTACTGGAAAGGACAGAAACAAGTACGCCATCTTGTGCTCACTGTGGGAATAACGACGACTTCAGATCCGTTGGTGGTGGAACATTTGCAGTCAGTCTCTCCTTAATCACACAGTGTTCCCTTCACTTGAGAGTGTGTGTGATTGCTGCACAGTCACACTGTCGTGCTCAGGGACTGTACAAAAATGATTAGCGGTGAAGGGGGCGGTGTATATATGTCGTGGCTAGTTTATGTTTGCTGCTGAAAGGAGTGTAGTTTTTTGTGTTCTTCTTTTTTATATTTGAACTCAGCTTTCCTTTGTGAGATCTGAACAAAAGAGGTCAAACTAGTTACATCACAAAGATGTGCCATGATATGGATGTTTACAGTTACATGATCAGTTGCCCATTATCAGTCCATTGGCATTCATTTGAATTCACACACTCTATTGTTCACAGCAACCAAGACACTTCACTCTTTGTTTACTGACTTTGTGTACAGTCCCTTGTATGTCAATGCTTTGAGCAGCAATATTCAAGTGTATTTACATTTTTTTACATACCATACTTTTTATATACATTTAAAATACCATGCATGCACACAAGGTCCCCCACTGGGCATACCAGTTCTAAAGCACTTTATATCCCACATGCACCGTGGTGTAGCAGCACCTTTTGCATCATGGATTCCCTGAGCCAAAAGGAATGTATTAAGCCTAATATAAGGTGAAAGGATTTTACACCATTTACATTTTATTTTTAAACCCAAGTAGTAAGGGACACATTATTATTGATTGAATAATATCTGGGAGGGTGAGTGCTGCGGTTAAAATGTAAAACTCAAAACTTGTCCTAATTCACCTATACGGATAATAACCGTACAGGTAACCATGTCAAAGATATCATAGCAGACTGTTTATTCAGAAAAAGGCAATGTTAGTTGTATCATATATATATATATATGTATATATGGTGTGGAAAAAACACCATAAAACCCTTCTCCTACTGCTGAAACACGACCATGAAACTGAATTTAAATTGCATGTTTACTTGTTTGAATAATGGCTGTTTTTGTATAAGTACCTGAGATAAAGTGCTAATTAGTCTCCTCCTGAGATAATTAAATATTCTGAGCCTTGGTAAGTTCAAACATTACTCACGGGGGCCCATGGGAGGTTAATAATTACTGTAATTGACTAAAGACGGCAGCACAATGATTTATTCTGCCAAGCTTTTTCTTGGGATTGCAGCTAATGTTTTTGTTTGATAAAGGCAGCGTTTCAGAACTCATCTCCAAAGCAGTGGAAAAAAACGCAGCATTAATATATTAATACGGTACATGAATATGATTTGCATTATACTGTCACGCTGATGAAGATGCATACGTGTTTCTGCATGTGTGTGTATGCTAGAATATAGAAAAACATCGGCATACATATCCACCTGACACAGAGTCCCACTAATATTAGTACAGAACAACTCTTACAGGTTCATGCGGCACAAATACAAGCAACATTTAAATATTTAGGTTTCTGCTTTGGGCAGTTCACAGACTATTTCCTGTTCTCAAACGTTCTGGTAAGTCTTTTTTTTTTTTTTACTGGAACATATGGTTCAGTCATTTCTCATTTTTCAGTATATCCTGTCAAATTCAGTTCTCAGTAAACCTTCATCACTTCTCTTCTTTTTTTCCCCCACTGCTGTTTTATGCGAGCTATTCAGATAATTTCATTATCCTTTGTGGCCTTCTCCTGGGGCCTGATTGTGTTTTATAGGTTATCTGAGAAAAGATCCAATCAAGGCTCCAAATGCCCCTGACCTCGGGGCAGAGCCGTGACATTTCCTGTGTCTCTGGAGCTCCGTCTCGTGACTGCGTCTATTCGGGTGAAAATAAGACAGCGACTGCCGCTCTGCTTTTGCCCATTTGTCCATTTCTACAGAGGCAAACAAGCAAAGACTACTTAACCCTGTTACATCAGCAGCATAATCTAAATAGAGATCATCTCGCGATGGGAACACAACAGCCAGCCGACGCCAAACCGGTCCAGGAGCCGTAAACAAAGCGCTCCTGTAGAGCTACGTGACTGCATCTTGCACGGTTTGCGACGCCATCCTGCTGATAAAAATCGAACACCTGGCAACGTACACAAAAACACTTCTGTGTTAGCGCCTGATACACAGGGCCACATTTTGCCACGATGACTCACACACACAGACTCACAGAGTGAAAGTAATACCAGCGTTGCTTTCCTGGCTGGTAATCATGTGAATTCCCAAGAACCTTTCTGCAAGAGTTTCACAGTGCAGGGCTAAAGGGTCACGTACAGAAACATACCGTTTTCATGGAGAAATACAAATTTTTTTGGGTAAACTCCAGGCCATGGCTGGGTCATGAGTTCAGTCCCCCTAAGGCAACTCCCGCCCAAACACATGAAAGACAGCCTGTAGAAAAAAGTCTATTTGGTTTGTCTTATTTTTGCTCACTACTTGTAATAGAATAAACAAATACAGACACCTTTAATTGTTTATTTCTGGCCAAAAGCAGTAAAACATTAATATACTACTAGTCCAATTAAGGAGTATACTGTAATCAGACTATAAAATATCCACCATAGATACGGTTTTAAATCGTATAATGTAAACTAAAACTCCAAACTGACTTTTTTTTAGCCAACTGTTGTTTGCTAAAATGACAACTGTCTTCAACCCATTTTATCAGCTGAAACTAGCTGGCTAATTAAGCTAATGTTAGCTCCATGAGTTGGTTGAAAACAATGTCTCCAGCAGACTTTTTAATATTTCAAGCTGACTCGTGAAACGGGAAACCTAAAGGGTTCTTCAATACTGATATCAAGCTTAAAGGCTAACGGGCTAAAGGCTAAGGGGCTAAAGGCTAAGGGGCTAAAGGCTAAGGGGCTAAAGCTACTTGCCTGAGCCAAAATGTCAGCATCCTCTCCAGTTGAACATGCAGAGGACATGGAAATAAAGAAACAGCAGAGTTCTTGTAATGCAGTGTACAGCTAGTTAAGCCTTACATAGTATTAGCAGTATGATAAAGAAAAAACTACGATCAGGCTCTTATTTCATTCGAATATAAAAGTGTTTAGCTGCTTAGCTTAAATACTTGGACGAGCAAGAGGTTATATCTATGCTTTAATGTTCATATTTTCAAACAGTATGTTTCATTTCTACATTACAAGGCAGGTGAGGACAAATGCGCTTGGGGAATGTAACGCTATCTGAGATAGCAAGTTTGGCCTCGCTTGCTGGAGTGAAAAAACTTCCCGAAATCCAGTAGAGCAGAACAGACGTGATGCTGCCCTCTGATATCATCCAAGGCCAGCTCCCACATAGTTGAGAATTACACAGTGGATGCATTATTCATGAATGGGTCTAACCTGTAACCCCACAGAGTAATGTGGTAGCCTATGAAATGCCGCTGGCCTTGGCAGTGACGCTAGGCAGCGAGCTCGTTAACCCGCCATGCTAACGTGTGCAGTTTAAGTTAGAGCCGACAAACACACACTGTTGCCCCTCGTATTTTGGGCTCAGAGAGAAACCACCTCCCGAACTCTTGCTAGGGCTCCATGCACGCCGTGTCAACATGTGGAGGAATTCAAAACGTAACAGGCCCAATGTGCCTCCGTAGTTGCGGTTGCTAAGCTATGATTAGCTGAGGACATGTACAGAGACCATGACCTCAGTGTCCTCAATGGTGACTGTGGGCCTGGTAAACTCTTTTAACTGAGATTTTGACCCGGATATCAAAAATATAAAGCACATCAGTTACTGTAGGCCTCCAATAATTATGTGTTTGATTTGGAAATATAAATATAAAACCCCCAAACTGACTTATATTCACATGTTGGCATGTAGTCTTCATACTTACTTGCATGTTATACTTGCCAGTTGTGATTGTATTGTTATACTTGGGCTGTGTTCTTTAGTAGGCCTATAATGCTATCGTTATTGGGTTACGGTGGTGTGTTTGTATATTCACCTATAGCGTCAATACTTAAAGTGCTTTCCTGTGTTATTTATAGCCTATTGTATTTCTTTATAATGTATTATATAATGCCTACAGTCTGGAATCAACACCAGCCAGTCGGACAGGTTGTGAACTACTCATTCAGGTTTTAGGAGCAGAGCCCCACTCAGGATGCTCGTACATACAATGCAGCAGGACAAAGAAACACATTATGAATTTCTACAGTGAGTAAAAGCTATTAGGAGAAAATGGTTTTGACTTCTGACTTAAAACTATGTAATTAAAATAATTTATGCACCATTATTATTACAACGTGTGAAAAGCTTTTCGACAAAACTTGCTATAGTTGAATAATTATCTTATAATTCACACATATCACAGCCTTAGTCCGAACATTTGATTCTTCTAGAAATATTTGCCCTGAAAAACTATAGTCTGTAAATCAAAAGAGCAGATTCGGAAAACTTTTAAATAATGAGTCATTAATTATATTTCTTTACAATTTAAAAAAAAAGAAAAGTTATGACGAGGAGGCGAACATCGTAATGAGAAAAAATCACGATACGCCAAAGACAGAGGCCCAATCCCAATGTCCCCCCTTACGGACTCACGGACTTTGAGGCGCGCTCCCGCGAAGCCCGTGAGGGTTTAGGGATGTCCCACTGTCAACTCGTCAAGTGTTTGAGGCTCTCTGGCAGACATGTTGAGGCCTTTATGAACCCTTTCCGTAAGTCAGCATGGTATGCTGATTTAGCCTAAGGGAATTACCCACAAATCATTGCAATGTGACGTTAAACACGGGGTTACCAGTGGACGCATGGAGACGTAAAAAAAAAGGTAAACAAAGAGGACGGCTCACGTGTGTTCAGTCTGGAGTAATACATTTACTCAGAAACATTAAGGGTTAAAGATGGAACAAAAAATAAACATGAAATCAGAAGATATTTATTTATTCATTCGTCAAATTTTTGATTTTGTCATTGAAGCTGTTTTGACAAAAACGAGTAAATAGATTACATAAAATTACTTCTCATCTTGTGAGGAAAGAGCCTGAAGACGTTTAAATCAGGGAGTAGCCTACAAAGTATGAAATAAATACACACAATTATACATCATATTTTTTGTCGTTTTCATGGTAACGTGATATGTTGCAGCAAAGTGCTGTCTCATTCCTATTTACACCATTTCAAGCCCTCACAGTCTCTCACGCTCAACCACTTACCAGGTGACGTCAATTAAGTCCTTGAGGGTTCAGGGCTTAGGGTTTAGGGGGGACATTGGGATTTGGCCAGTAATGTAGTACCGGCCCACTTTAAGCTGTATACGAGCACACATATGTCCCCTTCTGCTCGGCACATACCACTGCAGGGCTGCTGTGAACCAATTAGCTCTTTGTCCTGGGCTACAAGCCAACCACCTTTCTCCTTCCAGCAATTGCCCTCAAGGTTGAAAAAAAAAAATCCACTTCACACAGACTTTATGCTTTGTTTATTAAACTGAACCAACAGGGATGGCACTGACCCAGAGACTCAGCGGGCCTGCTGATTCCTGCTGTGGCCTGCCCTTCGTCCTAACTTACGCCTCGATGAGAACAGCCCTCTGGCCTGCATTGAGATTAAGTAGCCTGCTGTATTAAATTACTCTCCTAATATAATAAACAACGTCGTTGTTGTTCTCATTATCATCATTACAGGTTAATTACAGTAAGTCATCGGGGGCACAAAGTCTCCTTGCTTGAAAATGTAAATTAAGGATTTGTTTAGTGTGTCTGACTTAATTAATTAAATCTGCCAGGTAACAAAAGCTTTTGAAAACTCTTTTTCTTTTAGTTCAGTGGAGAGACTTCCTGGTTTTCTTTGCGGATTATTAATTTTGTTATTTTGTACCCGCACATCAAAGGAATGCCTTGGCAGCCAAGTGGTTACAGCGCATTGTCGCAACTTCCTGTCTGGAAATATTCGCTTCACTTTCACGCAACCCGACAGGAATGGAAAATGTAACATTCATGTCATATGATAAACTAAGGTATAGTTTGACATTTTGGGAAATAAGGTAATTTGCTTTCTTGCTGACAGTTAGATTAGAAGATTGATGCTACTTTATTGTTGGTCGCAGCTGGTTAGCTTAGCTTAGCATAAGAACTGTAAAAGGGCGGGAAACAGCTAACGTGGCTCCGTCCAAAGGTATCTCAATACAGCTAGCAGCACCTCTGAAGATTATATGTTGTTTGTTTAACCCGTACGAAAACCTAAAACTCTAGAAAGTTAGCATAATAGCCGTATAACAATATATAACCCCCCCCTGACGCTTTTTGTACAGATAACAAACACGACATAAACTGTTAATTGGTGATCTTTAGAGGTGCTAGGTTGATTTTGGACACAGCCAGGCTAGCTAGTTTCCAGTCTTTGTGCTATGCTAAGTTAACCGTCTCTCGGCTCCAACTTGATATGAGAGTGGCATTCGATCTTCCCATCTAACTTTTGGGCAAGAAAGTGAATAAGCGTACTTCCCAAAGTGTCAAAATATTCCTTTAACATGCCTTTTTAAAGGGCCAGTTCACCCAAATGACACTTGTTTTTACAGAACAGATTCCAGAGACTTTACAATTCAATGCAAATCAAGTAATAACATGCCAAACCCTCTGCTTGCATGCTTGCTCGTGTCATACCATCTGACTCTATCTGAATGCATTGTTTTCCCCACGCATCATTATTTCACACTGCCGCTCCTATGATCGTCATCTGATCTGCTCTAATTAGCAGCTGATGTTTGGTAAATCCGTGAGCCTCTTCATTGTTGGAGAAAGGATTACACACTCCGTCGGTAAATCACAATGGAAATTCGTATCTCTCTGCGACACTGGCGAGGAAATATTAAACAGAATTTGGATTTTTTTTTTACTTTAAAACCTAATTCCCTCCTCTAAATTAGGCTGCATGCTGGCCGTGCACCGAGCGAGTATACCGCCAGCTTCATATATATCCGCCTCTAACACTATCTCCGTCGACGTGCACTCCATTTTTCAAAAATGCCTCCGTCTCCACGCTTATGTCTGACTCACTCAGTATACTTGAATGGAGGGTACGCTCTGGCTCTCGCTCTCTCTCTTTAAGTGAACGAACCCAAACAGTGATTCATTTTCAATTCAATAGAGCCAATACCTTTACCTCTCATTTATAATCAGATTCTGTGTCTATTTCAACCTCACGCAGAGGGCCCACTGAGCACTTGGTGCCACACAAGGTAAACCCAAGGCTAACCCACTAGATGTGAATTTATTTTTCTATACAGGCCGGTATGTGAGCGTGAAAAAACAATTCCTCCTTCGCTGTGCGAGTACGTGTGGTGGAACCAAACAGACGGCCTTGACTCAACACATCGCTCTGCAAGCTGACAGAACAAAGAGTTCAGACAAAGAACAAACCCCCCTTTCCAAAATATAAACAACTTATTAGCAGGCTGTAATGACCAGAAAGTCAACCTGTGTCAGTATTCTGACAATGCACCATATCAGTATCTGCATTTTAATTCTTTGGGTTACTCATGCGTTCACCTTTCCCTCCAGGTGTGCCCGTTTCCTCATACATTTCAAAGTCTATTGGTGACTGAAGGTGTTTCCGTGTCCATATCTGGCTTTGGAGACAAGAAAAAAGATAATAACCTCGTCACCGTGCTATTATTCTCCATGGTTCTATATGCTGCAGGACCAGACGGTTTCTCTGTCTTTTAGAGGACCAGGTGTATTTGTGAGAGGCCAAGTTGCTGTCTTGAATTGACTTGTTTGCTCTAACCAACACTGCTAAACTCAGAAATACTCAGTTTACAGTGATATAAAACAGACAAAAGCAGCATCTCCTAAGAGAAGCTGGAAGCAGCAATTTTGACCCAAATAATGAATGGATTATCAAATTATTTGCCCATTATATGCTTTATTGTACTTTTTATTTATTTGAACATATACACATATAAAAAAAAACACGACAATCAAAAAAAAAAGTTGTTGTTGCAGGAGAGGTTAAAAGCCAGACGTGGCTTATGAGGATACCTATTAGATATCAATAGTCATTATTAAATGGAAAAAGAAAAAGGATGTAATGTATATACCATCATTATATAACAATATTAATGTTGTATTAACAATGCATTGCAATATTATTGTGTACTTTTGTATGTTGATGCTTTGGCAACATTGTTTTTTTTTTTGCCACATTGAATTGCATGAAAAGATAAAAAACAAAGATTGCATAATTCATCATTTAAAGAAGTTTATGTTTACAAGTTGAGCTGGATCACATGATGTATGTTCTTTTTCACATTGCAGACCGCCATTGGTCAGCAGTCATTGCACTTATAGGAGACTAAAACTAGCTTGAGCCTCGTCATCAATCACAGAGACCACGAGACGTGCATTTGTCTCGGTCACACGTTACAACTGTGTGGTTGTATGATGATCATGAATGTGCAGTTACAGTGCAGATTGATTTAAAAAAAAAAAAAAAGGTTGGCCCGTGTTGCCACATAATGATAATATGACTTGATAAGAACTCAAGTTTCCAGAGTCTATTCATAGATTTTCATATCGTATGGATATAAATGGAAACCACCGGATGCCTGGAAGAGTAGAAAGTTAATTCAAACACAGCACAATGATTAATTATAATGTTGAATAGTGATTTGTAGTGAATGTACATTTGGTTGGCGTGGTCCTTTAAGTCTGCACTATCTACGGTTGGTGCATGTTATCATCATTAATATTACATATGGCCTTTGTTCCTCGTGGGTGTAGCCTCTGTCGGGTGGAGGGGGGGGGCTGGGGGCGTGTGCACGAGGGGTGGGTACATGTCGACGTCACCGGTCAGTCCTTACTGTGAACGCCAAAATAAAACGACTAAAAAAACTTTTCTGTCGGACTCATAAGTCGAAACGCATGACAGTGGGGAAATGAATCTGTGATGGAAAGCCATTTCTCCCCCTTCTCCTGGTCGTAGCGGCTCGTTGGGACGCGCCATTGTTCGCGTAGCAGAGGAGGCTTTTCTCCCCCCCCCCCCCCCCGCTCCTCTCTCTCCCCTTCGCTCTCTCTCTTTCCTTCCAGGGGTCGCAGAGCGAGAGCCAGCGGGCTGTGTCAGTTTAGCCGACTTGCTAGCTAGCAAGTTGTAAGAAAGTGGAGAAGACGGCGGCTAAACGGGAGCCTACCCGCCTACACAGACCTATGCGACGGACAGCAGGTAACCGAGCTCTCCCTCCTGCCTTCCACCTTAAATATAAAGGCGTGCTGCGTTTATCGCGCACAATTCAGGTAACGTTACTATGTAGCCGTACGAATCTTGGGACCGCTACATGCCTCTCGCCTCGTCAGTGGCAGCAACAACAGCATACGTAGCCTTCCCGTTTTAGCCGACAGCTTTGCCCCCTGAATCTCAAGTGGGTCGCGTGTCCCACCCGCCGGGGCTCTGCTTCTTGTTACAACTCGTTCAACACCTAACCCGACTTTCGTGTGTTTTTTTTTAAGGCTGTGTTTAACGTGTACGTTGACGGCGCTATTGTGGCGGAGGGTGCACAACACTCCTCCAGAGGGGGAGCGTCTCCTCGCTGTAAACAGTCTGTGTATGCTAACCGCAAAAACATCTGTCGGGTTTTAAACGGAGATAACCGTTAGTATATAACTGTCACGAGCCAACCTGGCCTGCGGAGATTGGTGAAGGCCAGGCGTGCCGTGGTTTTGTGCTACGAGAGCGGCTACGGAGAGAGAGAGGCGAGTCAAACCCATCGGTCTGGTGTAGCAATGCGGTAGACAGAGGGTGGGGGTGTTAGATTTCCGAAAGGACCGAGGAGGATGCGGGGGGGGGGGGGGATTGAACTGCTATTATTTATGTTTGGTCGATATGTCACCGGGGTCACGGTTTGCTGACAGCGGCAAGATCGGCCCGGTGGCACAAGGTGAGACGTGGGACGGCGGAGCGTAGCTGTCAACCGCAGTGAGGAGGCTCTCTGCACGCTGCCGCCTCCTCCTCCTCCCGCGGGGCAGTGTGAACCAGCTTGCCAGGTGAAGAATGCCACTGAATTATTGAGGCACATGCTGCAAATGATCAGCGTGGCCCAGGAATGTGCATAGCTGCTGCTGGAGACAATGAGAGGCTCTAAAGAGTAGTGTGGCTTCCCTAAGAAGAACTGCCTGCCTCAGCTTCCCCTGTTCAACATGATGGGGAACACTGGGAAGCTTAATGAAGTAGGAGCTGCACGTCTCGCAGCTGCTTTGATTTGTGGGAAACTTACATTTTTTTAAAGATGTCAGGCATCCTATATATTTTGAAATGCATTTTCTGATGTTTTGTTTTCTAAAGATCAAGCGGGAAATGGTTGTGAATGTTTCCTCTGGTGGCTCCGAGCAAAGCTGTAATCTTGAATGGTAGTATTTGAATTGATGGGTTTCGCTCGTGGCTCTTGTTTTCTTCAAACGACTCGTTGTTTGTTGTGCTTTTGTTTCCTTAAAATATAACTTAATTCATGTTGTGTAATGTACTGTGTATGGCTACAGTATATGAGGTTTCGGTAGTAATCGGTAGTAATCTTTACCTTGCACAACCCTAATCGCCACCTCTCCTGGAGTAAGTGGGTTTAAACGGCTCATTTCTGTAAATTCAGAATTTGAATGCATTCCTCGGGCCAGAGTCCAGACCAGCATAAGCCCGGTATGTTGTAACGGCTCAGGAACCAGTGAGAGGTCACGATGACTGTGCATTTCACCGTCCGTTGTGACCTTTTTCTAGGTGTCTGGACCGTTTTTGCTGTCGTTGCGGTTGTGACAGGTGTGGTGGTGGAAGCTGACAAACTAAAGCAGCTGATGACACTTTTTTTTTTGTCAGCAGCAAAAATAAAAGATGGAAACGAGGAAGAGGCGGTCACGATCTGCTAGCGATGTCAGCAGGATTTCTAGTCCCCAGTCCAAGTTGAGGGCCAGAGATTGCTCGGACTACGGTCCTTATTTTGTCTCTCTTAGGAATGAAGCATGCGAGTTGTTGACCCCGAAGCATCCGGTGGCTCAGGACACAGTCAGAAGTATTTTTGCTCTGGAACTCGATACGATTACGTTGATCTACAACTTTGTGTAATTCAAATAAATTCTTTCCACTTTTTGTCATTTTAACCAGGTCGGAAAAAAAAGACCATTGTTGACAAATTTGAACAGATTTCAGGCCATCTCCGCTGATCGCCTGTGATTTGAAAAAGACAGGCCTCTAGTTTGTTGACCTAAGAGGCAGAGTAAACAGATCTCTTCAGTGTGCACGCGCATGTGTTTACACACAGCTGCCTCACACGTCTACATCCTGTTTGTCCTCATTAGTTTAGATTTGTATCGGTTTCTGGTCTGCTACTTCCAACGCGGATGATGCTTAAATCTGCACAATGGGGAATAAACCAAATGTCTCGTATACAGACGATTTAAACACGGATATAAGCAGAATAAAGAGCATTGTTGAAGTAGAATAACTCCCTCAAAAAATGTGAACTCTGATTTGAGCCTGTGTCTCCATCTTGACAATCCTCTTTTCTCTCCCCGCTCAGCCTTTGTTTTTCTTTTCAGGGATTTCTAGTCGGCCTAAACAACTCACTGTAATCCTCTTGCAACATATGCATATAAATGGAGACCTTTCATTCCTGTCTAAAATGCTGTGCACTGTATTCACAACACCCAACAACTATTTTTCTCTCTGTTTTTTTGCCACTCTGTATTTTTCCTTTAACTGTAGCGCCTTTAATTCTCTCCCACCCTTCTATGAACTGCCCCACTTGTCTAAAGCTCTCATGTCACTCGCATTAGACAGCCCATGTCTTATTTATATATATATATATATATATATATATATATATATACCCCCCCCCCCCCCCACCCTCTGTCTCTTTCATTTCTCCTTTTCTTCGTGGACTGGATGAACCACACAGGGTGCCGCTTCACCCTCTCACCCAACCGCCGCCTCTGCTTCTCTTCTGGCTCCGCCCAGGATGACTGACAGTCCTCGACTGAACCTGTCCATGTGTGTCCCCCTCCCTGTCCTCCTGCCCACCCCCCACCCCTCTCCTCCCTTCCCCTTCCTCCTCCTCCTCGTGTTTAGGTGAGTGATGGAGACGAGAGAGTTGACCGTGGTAGCTGGCAGCTTCGTGAGTTTCCAGCTCCTCTTCTCGTTGGTCAGCCCGCGTCTCTCCACCGTCATCACCCCGGGTTACGGACGGCTGCCCTCCACCAAGCTCACGGAGTGGAACTCCAGGTGTGCCACTGTTTCTTTTCATTTTCTGTTTATTTCATCTGTTAAGTGCCGTAACGGTTGCAAACATACACGGCGAGCGTGGCTCTGCCGAAAGGAAACAAAATAGCAGCGCCTCTAGAGCTCCCTCTCTGACAGAGGTCTGTGCTCGTATAAAGAGCCCCATCTTCATGTTTACTAAACAGACACGAGAGCAGTATTAATTATCCGACTCTCGGCAGGGAAGCAAATAAGGGTATTTCCCCAAGTGTAAAACCATTTTTAAAAAGTATTATCCATCACCAGCTCAGGCTCGTTGTGACGTCCGACACACGATAATAAACAGCAATTTAATTCTATCCCATGGAAAGGTTTTCAGACTCCCCCATTGGTGCATTGTGCCACTCATCTCTTAGACTTTGTCAAGTGGGAACAGACACGTCACTGAGCTCTGTATGCATTGATACCTGAATGTAACAATTATTGTTTTTAACAGACTATCATTTTCCTTCCTATATTGGATGTGACAGACTTAAGTGAAAGGACACCCACTAGCATTTTAGGCCCGCTGATACAAAGAATGTAAACATGTTGGTCATGGTATCACTGATAGTCTCGTAGACCTGCGCCTCCCTACCAGTTCCTAATACCACGACGTCGTTGCGTAACATTGCAAAGTCGTGACCTCAAACTGACAACTGACCCGTGTTGAGTGTCTGTGTGTGTGTGTGTGTGTGTGTGTGTGTGTGTTCGTTGACTCGTCGTCATTCCACGCAGCTGTGAGGTTTTAGGTTTCAAGCTGAAGCTTCTGGGGTGAAGTTCATAGGGCGATGATTTGTAGTTGCATAACTTCTTGTTTAGCCTTCATTCATTCAGCTATAGTTAGCATTAGCCTTCCTCATGTGAAAGTACTCTGTGTATCCGCCAATGAATAGTCCAATACGAGGCAAAGGCCAGGCACTGATGCTTCACTTCAGAGTGGCCCTGCTGTTGCGTAACAGCCAGCTCTGTTTGTCAGCGTGTTGTTTATGTAACCGCGACTTAAGTGCAAGAGGAAGAGAGGGAGGAAGCGTTTCCAAAGAGGGAGCCGGGTCGACCGTCTAGTATTGAAGCACAGCCGCACAATCTAGAAGACTGTTGTTGATTTATTTGTCTTGTTCTCTTCTTAATTGTGACTACTTGACAGACGTATAATAGAAAGCTTCTCAATGCAGACACTGGAACTAGAGCTCGGCTGCATTGACACGTCCTTTAGCACAAGTTCCTCTATGGATGTTCCATTTTTAGACTCTTCACAGTGATTCAGAGGTACTAATGGACTCATCCGGTCATACAGTAGCCCGGCTGTAGAGCCTTTGCCCCAGCGGACAGTGAACTGCTGTTCCCCTAGGGGCTGCGTGACGACCGTGGAGGACCTGTGTTTCTGGCGGAGCAGCGATAAGGGCCGCTGGACTCTCTGAAGTATCTCTTCAGTCGAACAGATAACCACTCCAAAGGTCAGGGGGCGATACTGCATGAAGCCTGATAAAGAAGAAGTCACCGCCACGTGGACTCGGCGGATAACGCAGATGCAATTAAATACAAACCGTTATCAAGACACTGGAGACCTAATCAGCCTCCGCTCCGGGCTCCCGGTTCGATCCCTGGTCTGGGCCTTTCTGGGATCATAAAATTTGATTTCCATACGGGATCAGTTGAGGCTGGATGGAATATTGAATGGCAATGGATCCCCTCACAGCCGAAAGAAGAAGAAGAAACTGTTATTTCGTCATCATGTTTACCACTTTGTTCTTGTTTGTGCCCAGGCTGGTGTCGACTGTGCACGCTCTGGTCGTGGGGTTGTTCTGTCTGTACATCCTGTGGTTCGATGACGCCGTCAACGCCAACCCCGTCTGGTAAGAGGAACAGAAGCCGAACACACATTCCCTAAAAGTGGCTGCTGCTGATGCACCAACTCACGTGCAGCTTATTCTGGTTCTGACTGAAACGGCAATAATTAAACGTCACTAATTTAACAAATATTAAAACTGCTATTCCTATTCTTTATATGTTGAAAGGTGGTTGGCACTGATGGCCAAGATTAGGTTTCTCAAAAAATGGTTGCCATGGGCAACCCTTACTGTTCAGCTCCGGAACGTTTCGTTCATAAATAAAATATCCAACAACACTATAATCCAATGAAACACGGCTGGAGAAGATGTGACATGAAAACAAATACAGCCCTATAAACACAGACGCAGGTCTGCTGCAAATAGGGGGGGGGACTACCAACACATTATGCTCTGTCATTTTGGCAGGCGTTAAAAAAAAAAAAGGCTTTAGGCGTTTTTCGCTTTTAGGAGAAGCCTGTCTCCTCACATCTGCCTTTTCAGAGCAGCAGGCGACTCACAGGGGACGGGAGGAGACAGAGGGAGGTGGGAGGGAACCGTCGGGGTTGGTTAAAACCTTTTGGAGAGACGCGACAGCGTTCCCTTCATCAGAATGAAAGAGTTGGAGGTGGAGGGGAGGGGGGGGGGAGATGGGTCTAATATGTCAGTGTGAGTCTCTGGAGAGTTGTACATCCAGTAGATTTAGCCTTTGATTATTGCCTTTACTGTCCTCTCTCTCTCTCTTCTCTCTCTTCTCACTCTCTCTCTCTCTCTCTCTCATCTCTCTCTCTCATTCTCTCTCCTCTCTCTCTCTCGTCTCTCTCCACTTCTCTCTCTCTCTCTCTCTCTCTCTCTCGTCTCTCTCTCCTCATCTCTTCACTCTCTCTCTCTCTCTCTCTCTCTCTCTCTCTCTCTCTCTCTCTCATCTCCTCTCTACATCTCTCTCTCTCTCTCTCTCTCTCTCTCTCTCTCTCTCTCTCTCTCTCTCTCTCTCTCTCTCTCTCTCTCTCTCATCTCTCTCTCTCTGCTGACTGCGTTATCTGCACCAATGAGTTCTGAAAAAGAGAGATGGTGATTTCTCCCCAATAGCTCAATCTTTTTTTTTTTTTTTTTAAGCATGTCTCCTCAGCTTTCTGTCTCTTACTTCATTCTATTCTTACACTCTTCTTCTACTTCTTCCTTCTCTTTTCCCCTCTGTTTCGCTTCCTCTCCTGGCTCTCGAGCAGACTAGACTAGAACCCTCCAACAAGGCACCTTTTCATAGCAAACAGCAGCAGCCTAGTGCTCTTACCCACTCCTCCTCTCTCTCTCTCCCCCCCTCCCCCTCTCTCTCTCTCTCTCTCTCTCTCTCTCTCTTCATAGGAACCCCCCCCCCACCAGCTCTCTGTGAGCCTCCTCCTGCTCTAGCTGTCCGTTGCACTCTACATCTCTGGCTGTCTAATCAATGCAGCACACCTCGCTCAGCGTCGGTCCTGGGCCAGCATCGCTGATGGAGCGGAAAAAGGAGGGGGGGGTTAAAAGCCTCTTTGTCATAACCCCCCCCCCCCCCCCCCTCCTCCTCCTCCTCTCCTCTGCTAAACTTACCCCCGTCACCCACGGGCACCTATCTCATCCCCAGCAGTGTCCCTAATGCCTCCAAAGCTGATTTGTTGCAGCGAGTGGCGCAAGCGCTAAGTTCTCCCGTCAATCCGACTGTATTACAGCATCATTAAGACACGTCACACAGCCGCATTGTTCTCTCCCCGGCGGCTCTGCTCTCCGTAGCTCAGAGCCTGACCGCTACTACTACAACAACAACAACAACAACAACCCTGCATTGTTTTCAGACTCTTTCGGAGTGTCACTCTCTCTGGCAGCACACAGGCCTTTGGCTGTTATCATAATCCACTCGGTTAACGAGCACCGCGGCCCCGCCCCTCCGATGCATCTGATGCAATCCGTGCAGAATGAGGGTTCAAATTTCAGGGTCGTGTCGAGTTGAGGTCGAGTTGGTTTAGATATAATATTTAACTTGGAATATTCCAACACGTCCTATGAGCCTCCAGGTCGGGTTAGAAGACATCGGGGCCGCATGCAGGAACGTCTTCGTGTTCTTGTCCTTCACGTCTTTTACTCTTTTCTCACGTTTCAACTTGATAAATGCCACCTGTTCATTACAGGGTGTGAGTTTGTGATCCACGCTCATTGCACAAAATTGTCACCCGAAAGACAAATTCCACACCACAGAGTTAAAAGTCATGCGGTCAGAAATCAGCTCACAGAAACCAAACTAATTGTGTTTCCTCCTTAATTGATTTCAAAATGAGGGCTCATGAAATACCAATGCACCAGCCAGCGTGCTCTGTATATTTCATGCTCTACTCGGATTATTCAGATGAAGGCATTATAATTGTTCTATGAATATTTGTATTATTGTCCCCCTGCAGAGAAAAGCAGACTCTCTGTATATGAAATCTACTTCTCCATAATCGGTGTGTTTCTTACAGTAGGTGGCGGTCGGCACGCCTCCAGTCTGGAGAAACAGACCGTGAGTACCAGCGCAGGAGGAAAGCTGCGCTGCTGTGGACGGCGGCAGCCTAAAAAGAAATCTGTCAGATTAAGTGTACGCTATGTTTAGAATCTTTCTATCGCCGCCGGAAAGCCCTTTTTTCTACGGGCAAATAAAACCGCAAGACTCCTTCGACAAAAACAGTAACTTTACATTGCAGAACACTGGAGTTTGTTTAGTGTGTGACTCTGGGGAATCCGAACTAACCCTTTAAAACACAATAACTTAACGAACTAAAAACTAATGAACTAACTAACTCAGCGAGGCAGCGGTAGACTAGCGCCGCCCCTGTTCTGTGAGGCAAAATGACTGTTTTTGCCAGTACTCTGGTGTCTATAAGTGGTGTCTATAAGAGAGCATCGATAGCGGCTTCAGAGGGCTGTCTGACAGCAATGTGAAGCAGCTAAAATATTCCAAATATAGCGTACACTTAAACCGATATTAATGTCCACAACACTGCTACTCCTGTTTCTCCAAACATACACTGACTATGTACAAGTACAATAATAATGATATTAATATTTTTTATTATATAGCGCTTTTTAACCTCAAGTTCCAGATTGAAAGATTTACAGAATAAAAATAAATATCTCTCATATATATATATATATATATATATATATATATATATATCTCATTATAAAACGCCAGTAAAGGAACAAACACTTGAATTCAAATGAGTGGTTCTTGCATGAGGCCCGTTGAGTCAGCACTACTGCAGCACTTCCTGTGTGAAAGTCTCTCTCTCTCTCTCTCTCTCTCTCTCTCTCTCTCTCTCTCTCTCTCTCTCTCTCTCTCTCTCTCTCTCTCTCTCGTCTCTCTCTCTCTCTCAAATGCCAGTCAGTTAACCCTCCAGTGAGAGAGGAGCGTGGGTTTGCTGTACATCTAATGAGCTGAAGCTGGATCACACTGATGTGATTATCATGAAGCCTTTGGACTGTTGTTGTTGATGGCAGCCTGCAGACTCGGATATGTGTAGGGGGGGGGGGAGACATCCAATCTTATATTTGCCCGCTGCATTTCAAGTGCAGAGGTAAAGTGATACAACCGATCAGTTGACAGCAGGACTGTCTCTCTCAGACGTTAGATGAGACGCACAATCGGAGAGAAAGGCCGCGGTGCGCTTCACTGACGAGGCGACCAGAGACCGATGAGTATTTCACGTCGCACAAATGCAATCGGCATATTTTCATACATTCCACTCGTGTGCACTCAAAGTCAAAGTGTGCTGAACGGTATCGGGTGAAGTCTGCCGGATCACTTTTGACAGCGGTGCATTTAGGGTCGTCTGGGGGGGGGGGGGGGTGCTCACATGGGCTGTATATGTGTGTTTGTACACTATGTGTGACGTGGTGTCCTGTTACACAAGCGGTCAGCCGGGTCGTTCGCCATACGATACATTGTGAGCGCGGTCGGGTGTCCGTCTGAGCAGAGTTTATTTGTCACCAGAGCGCGTCGGTACCGATTGTTCAGAAACAAATCAAAGATCAGTTATGGACACACCACGAAGCCCTTTCTTTTTAATCAAGACCTACCGGTGCATCACAGTCAGCACATCAGCGTCAGTCATCCCCCAATCAGCTTTCTGCTCCATTCACAGTCGCATAAAGTCGTTTGTAAAAAATTGCATCGATCAGAGGCGCGCGGTGCGAGCGCTCTTAGATTTTCTCCGGATTGGTAAGCGGCTCCCTCTCCTCACGCCTAGTGTTTGAACGCACCCTCTCTCACACAGTGATCTGTGCTTTTTCCCCCACAGGGGTGACCCCAGTCTCGTCAAACTAAACGTGGCCATAACCTGTGGTTACCTCCTTTACGGTGAGCTATTTATGTTTGTTCTCCTGTTGATCATTTCTTTCTGTGACGGCTGCCAGTCAGTGTGTGTGTGTGTGTGTGTGTGTACGGGACTTTAAACTGACTTTAAGTTGAGCATTGATCCAAAAACAAAGTTTTTTCATACGTCAAAGGGAACAGTTTGAGTGATGAAGGGCCTTTTATTCTCCGTGCTCGCCTTTAGACTGCTGTTTAGAAATTGAAGGTTAATAACCACAGTTTAGCTTTTGTAAGCCTTCTTCTTTGTCTTCTACAAATGTTTCCGTCACGTTCTCACCTTTTCCCCTTTTCACTTGTGCAGTTGCTTCTCCTTGAGGTAAATTGATTAGAGTCTCAAACACCAACGCGACGCCGGTCATTTTTTAGATTGAATGCATTGTCGGCTGCAAAAAAAGAGGCCCAGCGATCTGCACTTTGACAAGAGACTTTTCAAAGATAGAAATATTGAATATGTCAAAAGGAACAATACCGGTGGTATTGTCCTGTTCGTGGAGTATTTGGTCTACCCCTGTACACTCGACTCCGACTGTTTTTAGAAAGTGAAGGTTATGACCACAGTCTAGAATAAATGTGTTCCACGACTGTGCCGTTCTTGCTCTGGTGTTGTGGTGCAGTCGCCCACAGAACCGTAATCGTTGTGACCGGCGTGCCCCCTCTGTCCTCTGTCCTCTAGACCTCGTGCTGCTGGCCTGTAACTGGAGAACCATGGGGGACGGCTTTTTTGTCTGTCACCACTTGGCGGCGCTCTATGCATACGGATACGTGCTGGTGAGTGTTTGAACTTCAGAAGCATTTGGAGACACTTGATTATTCACACATAGTGATGTGTTTGTGTCACGTTGCTCGTCTTTGCAGACACGAGGCGTGCTTCCCTACTTTGCCAACTTCCGCCTCATTTCAGAGCTGTCCACGCCGTTTGTGAACCAAAGGTGAGTCTGAATAACCTTGTATTGGTCCACACATCGTGACAGATGCTCATTTCTAATCGTCACCTTCTCCCCCCAGGTGGTTCTTTGAGTCGTTGAAGTACCCGCGCTCGCACCGCCTGGTGGTGGTGAACGGCGTCGCGATGGCGGTGGTGTTCTTCCTGGTGCGCACCGCCGTCATGCCGTCGTACTGGAGCAGCGTCTTCGCCACCTTCGGCACGGAGGACTTTGCGCGGCTGGGCCTGGCCGCCCAGGTGGCCTGGATCACCTCCTGCATCGCCCTGGACATCTTGAACACCATCTGGATGTATAAGATCGCCCGCGGCTGCCACAAGGTGCTGACCGGGCGGAGCGGGCGAAAGCCCAAGGACGGAGCGGAGAAGGAGGCCCCGGCGGACGGAGCGGAGAAGGGGGCCCCGGCGGACAGGAAGCGCGTCGACAACCACACGGACTGAACTGGTGCAGAGCGCTGGATGTGTAGACACGGACACGAGCGGGCAGGTGAGGCTGGACACCCAGGAACCCTCGCAGCCTCTCTCTGTTGCTCTAGCCTCGGCGTTCCTCCCACCCACACCCTCCGATCCACCAATCTCAGCCCCTTGATCTCCTCTTAGTCGGCTAGCGGACCGGGCCAACAGGTCCTGACCCCGACACGAGACAAAGAGACCGCTCTCTGACTCCCTCGAGGGTCGGCCCTTTGCGGCCTCGGTGTCGGCCTGCCCGGGTGACGGGGTCCCCGGTCGCAGACGACGAGCTAGAGCTCGCAAGCACATTTTTAAAAAAAACGTTTTGTCCCCTCGCCACCACCACCACCACCATTCCTCTCTCACCTCCTCTCATGCTTCGACTTCAGCCAAAGCCCAATCCTCTGAAGTGCCTGCGAAAGACAGGAAAGCAATAAAACGCTGGAGGAAACGAGCTCGCCAAAGTCCAACAGAGCTCGAGGCCCCTAATTTCAGAAGACGACCGCCTCCCGCTCCGTCCGTCCGTCCGTCCAGGAGACGGCGCCTGCGGGAGGGGGGGGGGGGGCGACTCCCTCGCATTAGATCCAATACGGCGTTTTTGTGAATCTACAGGGCTCTTGTCTTAAAACTCATCAGACCTCACAAGTAAAAAAAAAAACTAAAAACAAACAAAAAAAAGAGACAGAAAAACACCACAATGCCTCTTCTACAGTATCACCTGCTGTGGCCTCCGTGTAACAAGTGGCGCCTGCCGATATCACCAGCCATGCCCCTCAAACTCCTCACAATTTGGATTATATATAAAAAAAAATATGCATGCAGAAGAGAAAAAGACGCACTCTCCCAACATCCTCAGCTCCTCACAGGACGATTTTGCCTTTTCAGTATTCATCGTGTCGGCATCACTGTGTAGTGAAGTCCTATTTGCATCATGGCAACCCTCTGCCTCACTGGACAGGGCTCCTCCGTCCAGCTCGGAAACGTTCGCTTTTTGTTCTACCTCTCCCCCGGCCTTACAGAGACTCCGTCAATCAACTTTTTTGTTGTTTTCTTTCTACTGTAAAGAGTGATTTTAGCCTTTTGAAATGTTATCTGTTGTGATGTCACTGATTCAGAGGGACGTTCCTCCTCCCTCGCTCCCTTCCTAAGCGTCCTCGGAGCCCCCCCCCCCCCCACACACACACACTTCCCCTCATCTCCTCTCGTTCTCAGTGACTCTGAGACTAATTTAGGGTAGGAGTGGGGAAAAAAAAGTTTGTGCGAGCATAGGGTGCAAACTATTGACGGTATCTGACGCCCTTCTAAAACACTGACATGGTGCTCCTTTCTTTTTGCAGAATGTCAGCAGTAGGAATGCTAGCAATATGACATTTTTCTAATAATTAATTCATAAATTAGGACGCACCAATCTGTGACAGTCGCTGTCGAGAGCAACGTGGCAATCTGCATGTTTTTTTTGTTTGTATTAGTTTTGTATAAACTGTAAATCATCACTACACAGCATGGTAAGATTGACGTATTTCTGCGATGCCTTAGCGAATAATCAAGATAGATGAGTAACATCTAAATATGAATTAATCTAATGCTTAAACTGGGGGGGGGGGTTTGTCTTCCAAAACAGTGTTTCTTTCCTCTCGGAGCGTTCTGAATGCATGCGTGTTTTTTGATTCCTTTCTCCTCCTGCATGTCTGTACAGTATATACACACAGGCGCTGTGCGGGGGCACCTTCTGCACACCGTGTGGCTAAATCATCGCCACATTCTCCGTACGCCACTCGGCACTACTCGGTTTTTTACGAATCCACGAGGCCTCCGCGGTCAGCAGACGCTCGTGACCACACAGCTGATATGACGGACAGAGATATAAGAGGATGTTTCAGATCCACGACAAACTGTGCTGGCACGTGTGTACTCCTGTTTTCCTTTTTTTGTTTTTTTTTTACTTAAAGGCGCACTCCACCGATTTAGCATTGGGGACTCAGAATCAACAGATTTTTTTTTTTCCTTCCTCTTTTATGAGAATCGACACATTGTAGCAAAGTTTCCATCCAAATGTAGCGCAAAAACTTTCATTTTCAATTTTCTGACCAACAGTCCAAAAGAATGACTCGTGCGTAAACTATTCCGCCAAAACATTTTTTTGCAATATTTTTTATTACCAGTGTTTTCAGCCAGTCAGGTTTTTTTTTGAATGTGGGAATTAAAAACGCACATACAAACCGGTGGATTGAAACGCACATTATTGTCTTTTTATTCCCACACTCTCTCTTTCCTTGTCGAAACCTGGGGCCCGAATTACCCACAATTCAATCCGACCGCTGACCGTTCTGTCAGATATTCGGGTGCGCTAGTAGCGGCTAACGTAGCGCCGAGGCCCTCAGGAGATGAGGCCGTAGCTTCTTTCTTTTTCCCCACATATGTAGCCTTTTGATGTGTAAAATTGGTGGAGTCCCCCTTTAAGTCTTTGTATCTGTAGCTGGATTTTCACTGTGGATCTATAAAGCACACTCCCTGTGGAGCCATGACTCAGCGATCTCCTGTGTTTCTGTCTGTCATCACAGAGGAGGGGCTACAGTATCTTGTGCCTTTTTTTTTGTTTTACCCCCAACACGGTGGATGCGGTTTGGATCCAGCATGACTTTCTAATGTAACTGTGATGTATCGCCCCTGTAGTCCACGAGTATACTCTTTGTATATAATTTTATAATCTGCCTGCACAACGATTAATCCGGCCAAGTATTATAATCCAAAACTGACCCCTCTCTTTTCGGGGAGTTTTGATGTGTTCATTTTTGTGCTCTTCCCCCCCCACACACACACACACACACACCTGAAAACGTCTCTAATGAATGTCGTGATGGGTTATTAGTGGCATTAAGATGGGCTCACAGTGTCCTAGGCGATCAGAATGGGAAGCTCTATATATATATATATATACATATATATTATTATTTTTAGACTTGGAGAATATACAGGTAGTCGATCGGGGGAAGGCGAACATCTCTTAACATTTCGCCGGGCGTCCTAAACTCAAAGCTGTGAATAGTTGTAGAATAAAAACAAACTGTAATATCGGTGGCATAGCTGTGTGATAATAGTTTGACTCCACTGTGGGAGATCTCACTTCCCGCGGCAGCGTCCTGCACTTTTAGCCGTCTGTAGAGTTCAGACCCGAGTACCAGGGCTCGTGCACAAAAGTTTTTAAAAACTACATACGTGAGAAATTGCGAATTTTTTGTCCCCGGTTGGCCGCGGACTGGACGAACTGAGAGGGTTTTTTTGTATTTCGTCAGGGTTTTCTACCGAATTCATTTCAAGACCTGATGTTTGTGCCGTATCTCACCCTGGGGATGTTTGGAAGACTCGACGGAGTGATTTGATGAAGAGGCTGCTATTGTACGACCGTGATCTGTATTGTATCAGGTTAGAACAACCACATTGCCTTTGTTTCTTTGGGGAGGCCAATGTTCATTATATAATATAATGAATATATTTAAATATATATACACATGCATATATATATATATATATATTATAAAGGTATATACAAATGTGTATATATCCGTGATCAAGTATTGAAACCAGATGCACACTGTACTAATTCAAACCTCTGGTCCTGTTTTGTGTCTCATTTGGATGACGGGGCGTCTCTTCTTTCTTAGGTACGTTATAACAGAGCTGCATCAGAATCTGGTACTTAAAACGGTGTAAATACACTCTGTCGGTCTTCTCAAAGTCACATATGGTACT
The DNA here is from genome assembly GCA_032191485.1 of Leptoclinus maculatus. NCBI lineage: Eukaryota > Metazoa > Chordata > Actinopteri > Perciformes > Stichaeidae > Leptoclinus > Leptoclinus maculatus. Next base: position 3,761,250 of record JAVDOI010000002.1, read on the forward strand.
TTGGCAACTGTTATTATTTTTGCCCCCCATTTCTGTTGTTAGATCTTTTGATGTCAGGTTTGATCCGAGGGCGTACAATGAAAAATGCAACGGGTTGAATTTCAGTGCGGCGACCATGAAGGTATTTGTATAATGATGACTGGAAAAATCGCACACAAACCGTTGGCAAATCACTTTTTCTTCTTCTTCTTTTGAATGAATTGCCAGTGCGGCTTGTGTCGTAACCCTAACCCTACCCCCCCCCCCCCCTCTCTGTTTTCTTCTGTTTTTATTTTGTCTTTTAAATCAATGCAATTTCTTGTTATGATCTGTCTTCTTCTTTTTGTTTTCTGGAGATTTTAAATGTGAAACAGCCTACACTACACGCAGGCCTTTGTGTTGTCTGAGCGTTACCTTCGTCCTCAATGACCACTACTAATGATCATGTAACTGTAGTGCTGGAAGCTGAGACTTGTACTTGAAAGTGTTGCTCTTCAATAAAGTTGAAGGCAGGAGGAAAACGGTGGCTTGACTCTTTTTTTTTTCACTTTGACTTTACAGTTGAATGTTTATACCGACGCTAACCTAAGTTTACTGTTTACTTTTTACTCCCAATACATCACATTCCTCGGTTGAAGCCGTGACGTCAGGACCGGGAATAACCGCCGGTGCTCGGTGTAAATCATCCGGACAGCGGCGCACTGAGCTGGTCCGCTCATTCGTCAGCTGGAAGGCTGCTGGTATGACAACCCGCTACTGGTAGTTGGCACCACCGCTCCACGTTATTCTCTTCTTTTGAGTTATGCGCGTGTGAGATATTTTAACACAAAAAAGGGGGAAAGGTGAAGCACAGACTGAGACCTTCAAACCGAGATGAAAGGTTGAAACGAGAGGATTAACAAGGAGCGTGAAAAGGGAGAGATTTAGAGGGGGGGTTGAGCCACAGTAGGTCTGTGATTGAAACCATCTCGTGCGCGCGCGCGCGCCAATCAGTCAAGGGGGGCTTTGTTCAGAGACCGTGCCTGAGGAGCTTTACCAAACATGGTCACATAACTGAGACTCAATGAAAATGTCCTCCTGCTCACCTCGGCCACACATTCGTGGTTGTTGTAGGCTCGCCGGTCGACTTAACTCACCCACGCGGGGGAAGGGGGGGTGGGGGGTGGACATCATCACCTGCGCGTGGTGTAGACACAGAAAAACACACCTGCGTCTTACAAAAAAAAACACACACACACACACGCATATACAGAGTCTGTCATCACCCGGTTCGGATTCGACGCGGTCACAGAGAAGCACGTGAGGTGCGCACACAATCCGTGTTTCCGCCGTTCTCGTTGTGTGGCTGATTCTGCGAGAGAGAGAGAGAGAGGGAGACACAGCCTCCTTCTGGGGTTTGCATTCCCTCATCTGTGTTTGTGAGGCGTTTTAACTTCATTATTCATGTCTGTAAATGTCATGTAGCTTCTCCATTTTTTTTTTCGCTTTTGGTTTGCTCCACGAGAGTCGCTACATTGAGCAAGTTGTAGTTATGTAAAAAATAAATAAATAGATTTGAGGGATATTCCTATTTCAGGAGGAATTTATACTGAAGACTGTTCCCAGACTTAGGGGAAACAAAAACATACCGAAAAATCCACATTCCAGACTTTTGGAGAGGCTATAAACGGAGCCGATTTTACAAGGTACTTAAAGCCTCGGCCAGAGTCGATGGTAACGACTTTTAAACCAGTTTGTTAACAAGCAGCACCTAACTGTTACCAGATTCCTCGCCCAAAGATGCCACAAGCCCGTGAGTGAGGGCCGAGATTCGAACGCGTGACAAACACAACTGAACGCGTGTAAAGTTTCTGTTTCGTGCTGCATTACGACTCCTCAGGTACTAACTAGAAAGGCTTTCTTCAGGCTTGTCTGAAGAAAATGTAAATGTGCTGAAAAAAATTAAACAGGAGTTCAAATGCAAAGTGCTAAAAGTTTAACTGTCAGTGCTGAATGAAGTTGAAGTGGAAGAGATGAAAAATGTTGAAGCTTCTGTTGAAGTTCAAGGACTGAAAAATGTTGAAATGTCGGTCGAAGCATAAGTGATAAATTGAGCTGGGAAGTGTGAGCTATGGATGTCCTGAGAGGAATCGGTGTCGACGCAAATGTATAAACAAAAAAAGAAAAGTGATGTCAGTTGAAGTGGAATATGACAGCAGTTGAAAGAAGCTGTGTGTGAGCAGTGAACGTTTTGGCTCGAAGAGTTAAGTATGAACAAAGGGTGTTATTTGAGCCGAAGAAGTTTAATTTCAACCAACCTTTTGTTGAAAGGCACAGACCTGAGAGGGTTTGAAGCGTCGAACAGAGGAAAGAGTGTTTGTTGACGTATAAGTTACAGTCCAGTCTTTTAGCAGACACTTTTATCCAAAGCGACTTACAATTCAGATTCTATCACACCTACGGGAGCAATTTGGGGTTAAGTGTCTTGCTCAAGGACACATCGACATGCGCCTAGCGGAGCCGGGGATCGAACCGCCGATCCTCTGATTGAAGGACGGCCCTGCCTCTCCACTTAGTCACGGTCGCCCTAAGTTTTGAAAGCAGTTAAAGAGTAAAAGATTGGTACTGTTGACATGAAAGCGTCAAAGTGGATGTCAGTTTAAGAATAAAACAAGTCAGTTCAAGTCTCACATTGACATGTAACGGGTGAAAGTAGTTGAAGTGTCAGCTCGGCCGCACATTTTTTCTAGATTTATTTTTTGTAGACAGAACTTTTCTTGAAATTTCATCTTAAGGGTAAGTTAATGGAGTTTAAAGAAGGCATTCAAACAGTTTGAAGTATGTTGAGGAAGTTGAAGGACAAAGTGTAATCATGATAATTAAAGTCTAAATATGAGCATGTATCGCTGAAGGCGAGCACACTAACTGGACTTTGTGACTGAGCCGAGTTGACGCTTGTGGTTTTATCGGCCAAATCCAGGTTTGTTTGACGCTTCCTGTCCCACTGTAGCGACAGGTTGGAATTACGATGCTGTGAACTCAGCCTTCGTGACTCCCCCTGAGCTGCGCAGGATCGTGAGGCCTTCTACCATAAATAGCCAGACAGAGTCAGAGTGGGGAGAGGAGTCGGTGGGTGGGTGGGGGGGTAAACGGCTTACTGTAGAAATGCCCTTCTGAGTTTCTCAAACGGCACTAATCTCCCTCTCCATCTCCTCCCCCCTCCTTCCCTGTCTGTGTTTTTGCGTCTTACTTCCTAAAAAGTTTCAGTCCTTAAAACTCTCCGTCTGCAGCTCGTCAAATTTCATGACTCATGATTCGTCCTCAACCTCAAGCCTCCGTAACACCACGCGTCTCTTCATTCAACCAGTCCTGTCCCATTATCCTATTATCGTCTTATTAGAAATGAGCAATTGTAAATCATCAAACGGTTAAACTGCTCCTTTGTTTGCGTTGCTGGGTTGCTTACGGGTCGTGCCATCCGAACTAAGCTCTCGATAAACGTGATCTCATAAAACACCGACTGCTATTTAAAGTGAAGGTATTGTAATACAAAGCACATTATCACAGACTTTCTCCCTCCAGTTGATAAATGCAAAATGGGACACATTGGCTGTCTTTTCCCTAAACGAGGCCCCTTTACTCATCGGCTACCATCCGCATGACGTTTTGCAACACAATACATGTATCCAGAGGTAGCCTAATAGATAAGTGTCACATGGACTTGTAGCCAACGTAAACAGCAAAGCCCACCGCAGCAGTAAACATCTGACTGTAGTCTCTTATTTTTAGTGCGAGGGATTTCTCTTTCACTAGACGTTACATCTCTATCCCTCACACGGTCCACTCAGGCCCCTCCCTTCTCCCATCATGCCCAAATAAAGTGTCCAAATTCCATGTGTGTGCTTCTTCTTCTCCTCTCAGTGAAATGTTTACAAGACCCTCGCCTGATGTGTGTGTGTGTGTGTGTGTGTGTGTGTGTGAGGGAATGCGACTGTGCATAGACGAGCATGACTTTGAATTTCTTTGTGTGCAGAATTGTATATTCCGACAGGCTGCTTATGGTAATCCGCTGTGCTTTGATAAAATACGTCAATCTTGGTTCATTACTAAATAGAAAAATTAAACGTTTTACTATATTGCAATGGTATGAGAACGGGAGATTAACCAGTTTACGAGGTCTGTTACGATGCTGCTGCATTTCTTTTTAATTGCACTTTAACTTGATTATTAGCAGGTTATTGGTGCGCTGAGCTCATCAGGGCCATAAAAGACTGAGATCATGTGTCTAAAATGCCAACTGTGCCAACAGCATCAACGTGAGAACATCAGTTTGACCTTTCACTTATACTGTCTTTAAACAAGCCTTCTCCACACTTCCAGGAGATCATTCTGGTGGAGAAACACTCAATTTCTTTATTATATTTAATATTTTTTATAAATTTCAGGAAAAAAAAAGAGTCAAATTTCAAGATATTTAGTCTAAAATGTTTCTAAATACGCCTTCAAATCCCCGCCATGTGTGCTTACAGAATATCAATTGACGCTTCGACTTCTGTCAGTGTTTACATACAAACTGAAACTCCAGCTGCGTGCAATGCACACACGCGCCTCTGGCCCTTCAGCTTCAATGGAAATTTAAATTGCTTTCAGTCAGGTGCAGTGGCGGCTGGCCCATAGAGGGCGCTAGGGCACGGCCCCCCCCCCCCCAGAAAATAAAATAAATTATAATAAATTATACAAATTGTCAATATTTGTGTTTTTGGTATGGAATGCACCCAGTAATATGTGTAAAATATGATAGCTGCGCAAAATATATGCTTTTCCTGCACGTCCTCTCCGCCAGTCTGCATGTCTCAAAAATGTCCCACAGGAGGCGGGTCTATGAAGCAGTTCAGCCAATTGCTAAAATGTGTGACATACAATTTAGCCAATCAGCTAGTCAAATGCATTCAGCATGGAGCCACATTTGTATGGCCCGAGCTGCGCTTCCTCGTCAGGACTAGTCTCTACAGGCGAGCGCGAGCGCCAGTGCGAGCACTTCTCCTCCAAGAACCGTTTGAGAGGAGAACTTTGGCGGAGAAAGAGCTGATATCAGATCAGCCTGACCTCACAATCAGACAGCAGACTAGCGGGAAAGGGAAGCAGTACATGAAGCTTCTCTAGTAGCTGCACACCAGACAGGTTTGTCTCGCTGGATGACGTCATGCTAATATCTTAAAACAACGGGACAGATCCAGCATGGACAGTTAGGGAGTGAATGACATGAAGCACCTGTCTGAGAAATGGATATATAGTTATAAATATATATATATATATATATATATATATATATTATATATATACATACATGGATAACTCTGTCAAGCTAGACATATTAGGCGAAGTGAACATCTTTTCTTGTAGTTGTCCTCTGTCTAATTTGCTTAACCTGGTCATGGAGGCATCAACATTTAATTGAGACCTGTAATTTAACAGTGAAAACTCATCATAGCTTAATTTAACACCATTATTCCGAATTACTCTTCATGTTTACTTCTCCTGATCTTTACCTAAGTATAACAAGGTCCATAGGGGCATCTCAATAAATAAACATGTTCTATTATATTTTATATATATATGTGTGTGTGTGTGTGTTTTATATTATACTGAATATTATTATATGATATATATATATACTGTATATATATATATATTATACTGAATTCCCTGTGAGGGTGACAAAGATAAGATGTCCTGACGTGTTTGTCAAAGTGTTATTTACTGCTTTTTTCACGTTGGAATAAATGTTAAATATTTAACTGCAAAGTAGTAATGAGTGTTTTATACCTTCATTTTTTTGCATTAAATCATTCTGGGATGTTTGCTGAAATTGATTGTATGTGGCACAGCCCTACCTAGAACATGTCCCACCAGCCGCCCACTGTTCAAGTGCTTTTATCTCTTACAGTTCAACTGCTTTCACCACTTGCATAACTGACACTTCAACTATTAACAGTGCACGCACTTCAACTATCTCTGGTTCACTTCAACTGAAATTTCACTTGCTTTCAACATTTCAACTTATCTTAGGAGTGTATTCATCTCTTACTCTTTAGGTGACAATCAACTTCTTTCGATGCAGAGTCATCAGCTGACATTTGAACCTCTGTCGCTGCTTACATACCAACTGACACTTCGACTATAAACAGTTCACACACTTCAGCTCTCTCCAGCACTTCAACTACAATATCAATTGCTTGTATTGTTTGCAATTCAACTTTCCTTTCCGCTGCTTTCAGCTCTTTCTCACTTCAACTGTCAGTTGAACTGACAGTGTCTTTGAGCGAGTCATTGAACCCCAAGTTCACAGATAAGTGAGCACGCTTCAACTTCATTCAGAAAATGTAGCCTTTTCTTGTTTTCGTTTTTTCTTGCCTTATTCGTTTGTCCATGTTTACTTCCTGTAAATTCTATCTCACAGTGCCAGCATATATATCTGATGGAGAAATATATATATACTACTCAAATTTAAAGATATTTGGTCCATAAAAATCAGTCTTCCACCATGTGTAATTACAAAACATCCACTTCCTCTCCAGACATTAAAGCCCCATAAAGTCCCAGAAACATTAAGGAGTGCATGGCCTCACAGGTAGCTACACCCTTGGAGCTCATCGTGCCGTTTTCAGTTTTACTTCTCTCAGTACTCAACCTATTGCTTCCTCAACACGAGGGATAAGATATCATGTATATTTGTTAGTATCCCGTTCTCAGATTCATCGATGACGCCACATGCTCCGGAGTGCATTTGATGCTCCAGGATCAATATTAATAAAGTACTGGACTCCTGAAACTGAAGTTGAAATGTTCCATATTTCCTGCAGGAACATTGACGTGATGTCTGTTTGTTTTTTCAATTCTTGAGTCACTTAGCTATCCAAGAGTACAGTGAAACATCACAGCCGCAGCGTGCTACACTGTGCACATAGCGTTGTCAATGAAAGTCACTCATGCAGACCGTCATTATTTGGAGTACTGACCGACTGAAGCCCGTTGCATTGTCGCTGTGTGTGTCCAGTAGTCTTTCATTGTCTATCGCCACCAGCGCAGCCACATATGGGTCCCTCTGTCATCCACCCCGGGCCTTTCTGGAGCGTTCCTCTCCGGCATGCCTGCCATGTGTCTGGAAGTGACACACACACACACACAAATAGTGAAAGCAGGGGTTGAATCATGCTGTCATTAGAGCCCCCCCCCGCTGACACTCCACTCCACAGACCCCCTGAATCTGCTGCATTCCTTTCCTTGTCATCCGCCTGCCTATTGGGGGAGAGGGAAGCAACGCACTGAAGTAAAACAGGAAAACCACCTCATTGCTCGCAGAGTTACGTCAGGCGCTCCACAGTAGCTTCCACGCACTGTCAAACGAATGTGAAATATGCTGCGTCAGTCCCACAGGAGTGCATATACAGTATATATAGATATATATATCTATATATAGATAAAATGAAAAACAATATGGGATTTAAGTTGGAAATTCAGGAAACTATCTTCCTGTGGTTAGACACCTCAGACGTCCCTGCTGGTGCTCACCTCTCTTTAACCACAACATCATCATGACATCATTGTGACATCATCCTCCTCCAGTTTCCTGTTTTCATTTAAATGTTTTATTTCTGTTTATTTCGTTCTTTCATTTTTTTAACCTTTTCATTTTTAACTGAGAGCCATTCACATGCATTTGTCAAGATTCTCTTTATGGTAAAAACAAATGCAGTGCCTTAATTGTGAGTTTTAAATGATGAATCCCAGGACATTTAAAGCGTGCGTGGGCACCACAGTGCTTGGCTGACAAATTGTGAGATCACACATGAAAGATACCGAGCGATAATCTGTAGTATGGAACATGGATTTAGCAGCTGTTGTAGAGCTTTCGGCCGTATCCCACATTATTCCCCGGCAGACGGAGGATGCCCAGTTGTTGTGGAACTGTAGATGTTGAAATTTCCATTTGGACCATTTCGTCCACGTTGGCTTAAAGGTGGGGATTAAAAACGATCATTTGATATGATCGAAAGCTCCAAAACAGCTTTTAAACGGACCTTGTGGTCAGATCGTGGGATTGCTGCCGCCGCTGTTTCCAAGGTCCACAAAGAACTGACGACACGGACGAGAAGTCCCTGTAGTTCCCGAAGGAGTGGAAATTTGAATCTACGATTTCTACGACGACATGAGCAACTCCATCTGCTGAGGAAGACTGTGGGGTGGAAATCGAAAGTTTGTCAACAATCTAACCTTGTAACTCCACAAAACCTGACCCATCTCTCAGACTTGATATGAAAGCTGAAATGTTAAAAGCAATCTCAAACTTAAACATTAAAAAAAGTTCTCTGCATTTAACCCATCCCTATATAGGGAGCAGTGGGCTGCTATTGAGAAGCACCCGGGAAGCAGTTAGGAGTTCAGTGTCTTGCTCAGGGACACTTCGCCACAGGACACGTGGTAGCCAAGGATCGAACCTGGACGACCCTCTCTACCCCCAAAATGCAACAATACTACATTTCAGACATGCACAGTTCAAAAACGACCCAATGTAAATCTTAGCTTTTAGGATAACTTCACACAAATATATATATTCTGTAGCCATACTGGTGGCTAAAGGCTGTATGTTAGATGATAACAGTCGAACACTTTGGTCCTGACTGAAATATCTCAACAACTATTGGATGGATTGCCGTTTGGTACAGACATTCATGGTCCCCAGAGGATGAAGCGTATTAACTGGTGATCCCTATTGACTGGTGATCCCTCGCGTTACCCCTCCCCTTCTTTTTTCGGGGTCAGTTTTCAACTTTATTTAACAGGGGACAGTGAAGAAATGGGGGGAGAGGGATGTAATGCCGGAGATAATATGCAACAAAGGTCCCAAGATCGAAATCCAACACGAGACGCTTCGGTTTTAAGGCATGTGCTGAAACCACTCGGCTACCAAGGCGCTCTGAGTTTTCCTTTTTTTTTGCAAAACCAGCAGCTCAAGGTGTTAATTATTCAATAAAAAAGCTCGACATCTACCAGCGGGATTGTGTTGTACAGACGTGGTTCATGGTTTCCAGATGATGAATCTGAATGACTTTGGCGATCTGCTCTCATCTGTGCCACAATAAGGTTTTTGGTGTTGAGTGAAATTTACCGCAGGTATCCAAGGTCCCCAGAGGATGAATTCAACTGAACTTCTCATCTTGTCCCATCGTCAGGTCAAACTTTTGTTAATGACCAAAAATAAAAAAACTGCAAAACTAATGGCATTCCTGTCAACTTCATTAAATATTAGCAGGTGCTAACAGGGTTGCTAACATTAAGCTCAAAGCACTGCTGTGCCAAAGTGTAGCCTTTCGGTAATGATTATTATTGTTGTAACTAGTATTGTCACACCCATTATTATAATTTCGCCCAAGCAATAGTATTTTTATATGCTGTTTCATTTTTTCAAAAACATATTTTATATAATTGTAATATTTCTAGTTTTACTCTTAGGTTTATTGTTACATTTAATAAATCACAGGATATAATCTACAGTGACATCAAATGGGGGAACTTGTTTGTTATTGACTATGAAACGCGTTTCAAGGCCATGGCCGAGATCCAGCTGAACATATCAATGACATAACTTCAGCAAAGTGCATCTGAACTCCGGTGAAAAGCATCCCCGACCGGCCTGAGGGAAGATGGAAAAAGTGACACTGATTAAATCTAATACCCGAGCGGTGACATCACATCCCCCCCCCCCCCTCTCCCCCCCCTCAGAAAAAAAAGAGGAGGCTGCGTCCGGATTGGACGGCGGGCCCGGGCCAATCAGAGAGCGCACACATGGGAAGAGTTTAAAAAAGATTCAGAAAAGTGTCGGAAAGTTGTCTCTTAAAAGCCTCACGAGCAGGTCCCATTTGCACTCGCGGCGAACACTTATTATTATTTTTTTTTAATTTTTGAAATAAATAAAGATACCCACGGACGTGTTCGGGACTTTTTCTGTGCGCCCCCCCCCCCCCACCACCGCCTCGGACAGAGTTGTAAACCTGCTTCTCCATTTTTAAAGCGCCTCCTCGGCTCCACTGTAAATACACGAGACTAACAGGATGACAACACACTTCAGGAGCGGACCTGCCTTCGGTCTCTCTGCCGAGGTCAAGAGTAAGGTAGGTTCACTTTTATTTCACATTTTCTATGAAGTGTAGTATTATTTATGTACCGAATATAGACGCGTTGCAGCTGGAGCGTCGAGTCCCCCAATTAACGTGGAGGTCAAGGGTCAACGAGGCATGATGACGCACACCGTAAACACTCTCTGTGGCCTTATTTTAAATTTTTTTTGTCTTATTCATAAATTATAACGAAATTAAAGATGAAGGTGGGGGTTTGTGGGCAGGTGGCAGTTGCTAGGACACACTGAAGTCCTTATATGGAGGTAGTGTGAGAGGTTTCTGCATGAAAGCTTTGGTGTGTGCTAGTTGTCGTCATGTTGGCTCGTGCCTCTTTAGTTTAACAGGTTAGAAAGGACATGAAAGCATGCTGAGTGGCTGTAACTGTTACCCTTAAAAGGAGCCTGTGGTGTATTTATCCCCTCGTTCCGGTGTGCTTGGCTAACAAACACGTTGACAGTAGATCACACAGTGAGGGAAGTGATTGTTTTTGAGCTGAAAGTGAGTCTCGGTGGCCAAATAATTAGTGTGATCATGGCAGACTTGTACTGCATGTGCTCTGTGTCTCCTCTGCCATTGATCTCCTTGGCTGTAAGACATCACACTCGGGGAAATGTGAACGTTTAATAAGCTTGTTGGTATTGAGAGATGAAGGTATACCTCTAATGTTTGTTAATGATTTAAAGGGACATAATGTTGGCTTGTATGAATGAATGAATGAATAATAATGTGTGTAATGAGTGGGTGACATGGGGTCAATAGTGGAAGACGCACTCAGATATTCCTTTTACTCAAGAAAACGTAGTTGTACCACAATGTCAAAATACTCCATTACAAGTAAAAGGCCTGCGTCCAAAATGTTACTTCCAGAAAAAGTGGAGAAATATTGCTCAGGTCCGTGTTAAATTGTTGCATATTATAATAGATTATTATCTTTAGATGAAGATGCAAGCAGCGTTTTGATGTTTGCCAGGAGTCCAGTTGGAGCTAATTTAAACTGTATATGCTATGAAAAATGCGTCGAATAATATGTTCCTACGTTAAGTATCAATCCGTAAAGTACTATAGTGAAGTACAGTGTGTCCCTCTGAATCGCAGTGACGTAGCATCAATAGAAATACCTCAGATTTGGACCTAAATACTTGACTAAATGTACTTTATAGTTCCCTGCGTGGTGTCGTGCCAGCCGTATTTCCCAGCATTCACGCTGTCACCGTCCTGACGGGAAGTGTCAACACAGCCATTGTGAATATGATGCAGTTATTTCTCTGTGTGGCGACAGCAGTGACTCTGTACAGTGGGGTGAGTCAGAGCTGCCGACAGCCTGCTCAGGATGAGAAAGGTCAGCGTTCCAACTCCCAGATCATCACCACCACCATCATCATCATTGTTATTGTCCTGGAGGGATGTCGTCTTTTCCCTGAATAGTGCCGTCTCTCATCGGGGCTTTCAGTCCCCCCCCCCCCCCCCCCCCCACACACACACACACACACATGGAGGTGCACTACACTCTGTGAAGCCCACATTCCTTTCATTACTGCTATTCAGCACTCAGCGGGCTCTCCGTCCCAATTGGTGTTTTTTTTGCCGCCGGTGCGTCGTGGCTGTTTTGCTGCTTTTTTTTTTCCTCCCACAAGTCGAATATACACACAAGGGTAAGAGGAAGAAGTATTTCTGTAAGAGTAGGCGAGGGAATTAAATGTTTCGTTTGAGCCTCCGTGGGTTCACGCAGGGATGGTAATTTCCAGCAGCGTGACTTCAGCGACGACGCAGCAGAAAAGACTTGACGGGTACGTCGGCGTGATCTAATGGCCTTTTAAGGACCGACCGGGCTCTGCACTTGGAGATTGAGAAAGTGTCCCTTCTCTAAACAGTTTACATCACAGTCCGGAATGACAAAACACTGCCCTGACAGAACGCAGGTGCACAGGGGATGGATGGCGCAGACGAAGCCGTGTCAGCGGCTCGCACAGTGGATCCACTACATGGCGAAGACGCGATGTCAGACTGTGTCTTTGTTCGAGTATGAAGGGATTCATGTGTATCTGTTTTAAACAGCCTGACGGGTAGATGTATGTACCCTCTACTCTGCGGTGGACCCCACATGGTAATATGCAGTAGTTCAAATGGCCCCCTGAGATTCAGCATAGGCTGTGTGGACCCATACTTAAAGTAAGGCTATGTAACGTCTAAAAGTAAAAAATGAATTCATAATCCACCATTACTCAGTGCACTCAGGTGTTTTGCTGCTACAGCCATAGTCTGGTGTGACCAGTGAAGCTAATGAAGTGCCGTTACTTGCATTCTCTCTAATGACCAGCAGGGGGCGACTCCTCTGGTTGCAAAAAGAAGTCCGATTGTATAGAAGTCTATGAGAAAATGACTTCTCACTTGATTTATTACCTCAGTAAACATGAGTTTATGGTCTCAATCTCTAGTTCCAAGTCTTCTTCAATACAGCATGCTATTGCCTATGCTTTAGGGCGGGGCTACCTTGTGATTGATAGGTCTACCAGAGCCGTAAACGGTGTCTCTCCATCACTCCTCCTCAGTCCAAATATGGTCACTTCTGTTCACTACTTGCAAAAAAAGCCAAGATCGCTGAACTCGAGGCTTCGAAACGTCAGTCCACAAACCAACGAGTGACGTCACGATGTCTCTTCTTTTAGACAGTCTGTGGGTGTGACCAGCGGTTTATGGTGGCTCATGCTACCTAATCTCTGCTATCTTTAGATATGCCTGTGTAACTGACATTGCGTGACATTACGGAGGGAAATCACTGACTTTATGAGTATTCTCTACTGTTACACAGACAAATCTGTGCAAAGAATCTTGTTAGTAAGTAAACTCTCAGTCAGAGACGAGTAGCTTCTTGTGCTACTGTCACACTTTGTTTAAGCAAAAGTGTCAGTCTTGTTTTAGGTCGGAGTATCGCTCACAAAAACCACCCCTTTTCTTCAATACCTCACTTAAAGAATTATAGATAATGCAACGGTTTAATTTAACAAAGAAGACGAAGCTTTCAAATGTAAAATGTCGTCTACACACGAACCTCTGCACAACAACTTTGAATAATTAGAATACAGTCAAAAATCTGCAACATTTTGACTTGAATGAGGAAATAATTGCTCGAAAGAGCGAATAAACACGATCATGACTTCAGTGCAGGCTTAAGGTAGGCCACTTGAACAAATACACAAGTACGCTACTGAAGTACAATTTTGAGGCACTCAAACACTTTATTGAGGATTTCCATTTGATACTTCTTGATATTTCTACACTATGAATGAATATGTCTTTTTTTAATCTCAGAATCCAGCTGAGGACCTGTCGATCCTTTCCTGTCTCGCTCTATCAGACGTGGGTTTGTCTGAGCACTCGACTCGCTGTAAAAGGGCAGATTGTGGAAAACCTGGTGGGAGAGAGGGAAAGAGAGAGAGAGAGAGGGAGAAATATGAGCCGGGCCGATCGGGGAAGACAAGTCGGTCAGAGGGAGGAGTGTTTTTCGGGGGGGAAACTGTTTCTCCCAAGTTTGGTGTGATGGCCTGGAAGCTGCGCGGTCCCTGCTGCTTTAGAAATACTTGTTTGTGTTGGCTGCCGATCCCAGACTGTGAAGACTTATCGGCAGAACATTCAGGAGAAGGGGACGAGGGTGTGTGTGTGTGTGTGTGTGTGTGTGTGTGTGTGTGTTTGCAGTGGGGGGGTGGCGGCAGGCTCAAGAAGCCTTGAAACCCAGTGCCAGAATTCAAAGTATTAGGGGGCAACGTGTTTGTGCCAATAAGGAAATCCACGGAGAGGAGAGAGAGCGGCCGGCGCGTTTCTCCATGCAGGAATGTCCACGGGGCTTTTTCATTTTCTACGCCTCATCTCAAAGTATTTCTTTATTATACAGTAAGACTTTCAAAGATGGCACAGATTAGGATTGGTGCCGTCTCTTATGAGAAAAAGTGGGTGAGACCAAGACCAGGGTTATTTTTAGTTCCTGAAAACCTGGCATGGAATATGTATTAAACTGAAGTAAAGCCTTCAGTGGGCGTGTATCTTTTTTAAAGATTTGTATATTGTGATGGACATTGTCTACCTTCTTCTACTATTGCACCACCCCTCCATAGAATTTCACCGTATTTTCCCCAATCATTATGAAAAAGGGTAACGACATATTTTATGTGTGTATATTTTCTGGAATTAACTAATTGATTTGTTACCAATTATAGGGGAAATGAAACAATTTCCAATTGGTTAATTATCCAATTAACTGCTACCTGGAAGTCTTTTTTCAGTGTACCGGAGAACAAAGAATAAAACAAAATATAGACTAATGAATAAATATTTACTGTTGTTTTAATAGAGCTTTTCTTTTAAGTAGATCCCTGCTGTATGTTTCCCTATATTTGGTAATGAATTTCATAGTTCTTTCTTTTCAGGACATTTTTGAAAATTACGTGGAAATTATATACAGTTTTATAAAAGAAAGTGTTTCCATTTAATAAAAACATGCCACATTTCAAACGTATGGAAAGGATCTTCCACAGGACAATATTTGACACGGTTCGATGCCCACATTGACACTTTTTGTTCTTCCACAAGAGAAGAATTGTGAGTCATTCTTTTTATTTTTTAATTCATCGCTTAAAGAAGAAGATCGCTAGGTCATGGAGAGTCCGATCGGCTGAAGTCAGCTGTCGTTTTGAAACAAAACTGAACATAAAACACACAAAAGTTCAACCTCAAGTTTGACCTCTCTGACCTCTGTCTCCCCCCCCCCTCAGCTTGCAGGGAAGTACGACCACCAGAAGGAAGAGGAGCTGAGGCTGTGGATTCAGGATGTGACGGGCAAGAGGATAGGAGAAGGCTTCATGGAGAGTCTGAAGGATGGAGTCCTGTTGTGCGAGTGAGTGAATGGAGACAATGAGAAGGATGCTTGTAGCACAGGAACATTAAATCAACCTTTTTAATAATACTGATATCTCTATTATTATTATTATTATTATTATTAGAGATTGCTTCATAAAAATGTAACTTCCTTGAACTTTGTGTCTCTTTCTTTGTAGACTCATTAATGTGCTCCATCCGGGTTCTGTGAGAAAGGTCAGCAGCTCCACTCAAAACTGGCACCAGGTAATGCATCAGCTCTATGGAAGTTAAAGTAGCCGCCGTATCAAATGATGCAAATCTCAACTGAAAACAAGCTTTGTAAGGCTTGATTGAAGCGCTCTCCAAAAATCCCCCCCCTGTGATATTAACACTTGATAATGAACAAAGGAAAGCACACAGAGTCCATAATCATGAGGTGCACCGCACGAATGAGATACTTTCAATATTTAGCAGTCACCACCAAACTGTAATCACTGCGTTACAGAAATAGTTTGGACATTTTGGGAAAATAGGCTCATTCACTTTCTGGCAGGAAGTGTTCAGACGGAGAGATCGATACCGCCATCGTGTCTGCCTGTTGCATATGACGTTATCGCTATTAGCTTAGCATAAAGACTGGAAACGGGGGGGCAAACAGGTAGCCTGGCTCTGTCCAACTCTCTACAAGAAAGCAAATAGAAATATTTCCCAAAATGTCAAACTATTCAGTCGGCCAATTTCAGTCTCTGCTCAGGACTTTACGTCAGATGTCAAAATAGACGCTCTTCTCAACCAGCTCTGTTGTCTGTTTTTTTTCTTCCTCCAGCTGGAAAACATAGGGAATTTTGTCCGTGCGATCACAGTGTACGGCCTGAGGCCAGATGACATCTTCGAGGCCAACGATCTGTTTGAAAATGTCAACCACACTCAGGTCCAGAGCACGCTCATCGCTCTGGCTGGAATGGTGAGGACACACACACACACACACACACACACTCCATCTGTTGTAGGAGAGATTGATGTTGGTGCTTTACTCACAATCGTTACTGAATGAGAGAATCGGGTGCAATCAACAAACACTAGAGTAACTGTTTTCTAATTTATAGCCTTAAAGCCTTATAGTATTAACAATGATGCACAGAAGTATATCCTGATAATCACATACATGTTGCAGCCACCAGCCTACCTGTGTGAGTGCTTTGTGCTGCGTAGACCAGGACTACAATATGGCAACGGCAGAATAATAATAAAAACAATATGGGTACGAAGAATGCACTCTTATTACCACTGTTTTCCCTTCTGTCTCTGCCATCTCTCTCTCTCTCTCTTTCTCTCTCTCTCTTTCTCTCTTTCTCTCTCTCTCTTTCTCTCTCTCTCTCAGGCCAAGTCCAAAGGTTTCCACTCCAAGTACGACTTGGGAGTGAAGTACGCTGAGAAGCACCAGCGGCGCTTCGCTCCGGAGAAGCTCAAGGAGGGACGCAACATCATCGGCCTGCAGGTCAGAGCAGCGGAAATAATAGATAAACCTAGAATCCACTGCTTTTTATGTCCACGCTTTCTCACGGGGTTGTAGGCGCATGCGTGTCCAGAGATGCTCTGCTGGCCAAGTGGGTTCGTATTGAACCCGCTGCTGGACTTCATGCTGACTATATCTTCACAGAAACCTCTTAATTGAGTCTTCTCTCACCCGCCCTGCATGTGGAATAATAACACACTCGTGGGAATTTTTGCCATCATAGGTATGATCTTAAATAAGTTTTCTGTCGTACCGATGCTGCCCAAAGCGACCTCTGTGTCCTAAGACCATGACCCAATCCCCTCGCTCCCGGACATTCGTGAGGGTTTAGTTCTGTCCCACTTTCAAATGTTCGAGTGTTTGAGGGCTCTTTGGCAGACATTTTGATTAACTTATGAACCCTTTACGTAAAGTCCGCATTTCTGCAGACTTTGCCTGAGGGAATTACCCACAATTCATAGCAATGTGACTTTAAACACGGGGTTACCAGTGTAAGCCGGAGACGTAAAAGTAAACAAAAACGAGTGAATGGACTATTTGACAATGACCTCATCTCGTGAGGCAAGAGCCTGGAAGACGTTCAAATCAGGGAGTGAAGAATATCAAATAAATACCCACAAATAACGTGATCTGTTACAGCAAAGTGCCGTCCCATTCGTATTTACATCATTTCAAGCCCTCTTAGTCTCTCACACTCAACCGTTTACCAGGTGACGTCAGAAGAGTCCCTGAGGGGGTTCAGGGTTTAAGGCGTTGGGGGACGGGGGACGGGGGGGGGTGTTGGGGCCAAAACGTTGTGTGTTTGCAGCTCTGTAACTCGCTGCGTTTCGCTCCGTCTCCAGATGGGCACCAACCAGTTCGCCAGCCAAAAGGGCATGACCTCCTACGGCACACGGCGCCACCTGTATGACTCCAAGATGGCCATGGAAACACCTTTGGACCAATCTACCATCAGCCTACAGATGGGCACCAACAAGGGAGCCAGCCAGGTGAGTTGATTATTCTTATTCTATACTTTGTTGTCGTCAACACATCCCATTAAAAAAAAACACCCGGACGCACGCTGTGGTGCGATTAGGAGTGCATGCAAAGTATAATTAGCAGAGATGAGTCTAAACAGTTGGTTGACGTAGTTAGCTAACATTAGTTAACAAACTGTTGAAATAGTTAAAATAGCTAAAAGCTTTACATAAACAGCTAAAACCATCATGATAAAGGAACATGTCACCAAGTGCAATGATGTGGATCAAGGAATGGACACCAACAGCACAGAGGAAGAAGATACACAGATAATACTTGTTAGTAGGATCAATTATTAGTGTTGTTAGTTTTGGTCTTTTCGTGGGATTAGTTAACAGTAAGAAAAATACACGTCACCAGCTTTATTCTTTGATTTAATTAAGTATACACTACTGTTCAAACGTTTGCAGTCTCCTGCTACAAAAGCTTGATTCGTTTTAGGTTAGTTAAGGTAGAAAGTCCTGTTAATAATTATGATTTTGTTTGTTTCGTACACTGAGAACAAAACGCTGATAATTCAAAGATCCCTCTGAGCAACCGTTGAGTGAGAATAGAAGAAATCACCGTCATTGGTAAAAGAAACTGGAAGCTCAGCATCAAAATGTGCGTGGCTTTAAATAAGAACCGGTTCCTGTTTTAGTGTCTAATGCACAATAATTTATCTTATAACAAGCCTGAATATTAGCAGGTTAGCTTTAGCAAAGCTCTCAAACTTCACAATAGAAATAGAAGGTCAGCTGAACAGTTTAAACCTCTTCCATCCAGGAGAGAAGAAAAACACCAATATAACAGAATTATGAACGGTAATGTATACGTTTATGCCCCCCCCCCCCTTCCGCAGGCGGGCATGACAGCCCCGGGGACCAGGAGGCTTATCTTCGACAAGAAGCTGGACCTGGAGAACTGTGACTCCACCACCATCTCCCTGCAGATGGGCACCAACAAAGTGGCCTCTCAGCAGGGCATGACCTCCTACGGCCAGCCCCGCCAGGTCTACGACAACAAGTACTGCACCAACCCCACCGAGGCCTCCTGCAACAACGGGAGCGAGGCGGAGTTCGACGGCTACCAGTACTCTGACTAAGAGAACCACAGCCCCCCCCCCCCCCCCCCCTCCCTCCCCTTTGCTTAACTTCAGACAACCAACCACAGCTGTGACGATCAAACCTACCAGACTGTTGTTTTTAACGCCGACCGACGTCGTCTTCGTTCCACGTCTTCTTTCTAAACGTACTTTTACTCTTAGGAATTTATTGTTCGTCTTTCCGCGAGTAAAAGGGAAAAATAGTGTTTGCACTGACCTTACGTCAAAAGATTTCATGCAGCGGCCAACCTCTGTATCACGTTGCTCTGATGGATTTTGCTAGAAATACCCAAGCAACACTCTGATTTAATGACCTTTGCTATTTATAGATTTGTTTTTTGCTACAGGCTTTTATACTTTCATTGTAATTAGAGATTTTTTATTTTTTTTTTAACTGTCGACACCCCTCGCCTCACCTCCCCACCCTTCCAATCCAGTTTGAGCACTGACGAAGCAGAATTTAAAGAAAACAAGTGGCGTTGGTGCTATTGAACTTTTTTGACCCATCCGGAAACCGGGAGTCCACCTCGGGACGACACGGAGAGCTCCGGCGGTTTCCCGCAGACTGAGCCGAGGGCCGGCCATGCGGGAGGACTCGTAGCTTTGTGCGGACATTGCTTTGTTTTGTGAGCACCCGCGCTGTCATGTTCACGAGCCTTTTTACGGGGCTAATTTATATTGCTTTGTTGCGCATGTGTACCTTTTTAAAGGGGGTAGTGAGGGGAAATAAATAGATGCTTTTCGATGAAGTACAAGAGCAAATAGGTAGGTGTTGTGATATATATATAGTTTGAAGTTAGGGTACACTTAGTCACCAGTAGTCTTTGTCCTGTCGTTTCTTTGGCTTTTGTGCCGCTCACCTTGTGCCTCGTTAGTAAGCAGTGGTGGAGTTTAATGAAGTACTTCTGCTAAGTACAAATTTGAGGTACTTTGCTTGAGTATTTCTATTTGAAATGGACTTTTTAATCCACTGCACTTATTTGTCAGTTATAGTAATTTTACAAGATACAATTTTACAAATGAGGTTATAATAATAATAATAATAATAATAATAATATAATAAGTAGAATAACACTCACGGGGGTCATTTTTCTGCACTGAGTATCTTTAAGGTACTTTTACCTTCGTAACATCTCTAGGGCTGTACCGAACAGTTCCAAGCTTCATTCCTAGAGTTGACATTCGAATTCTAAATGAACATTTTTTTTTTTTTTCTAAGTCTGCACATTTCTGCACAGGCTCCACTAATATTATTAGAATTATACTATTTGTAGTGGTAGGATTGTTTCCGACTCCTGTGGTCCAATCATTTCCAGTCTCTCCAGAGTCGAGTCAAAATGTATTGAACAATAAGATGGATGTAATTATTTACAAAATTCACATATTTATCCTTCTAAATATTCCACTTTAATTCATATCTACATGTAATCCTCTGAATCACTTCATTCAAACTGAGGATATTGAATTTTTTTTTTTAATTTAGGGTGATGACGTCATGAAATATGGCAGACATTCGAAAACCTCCAATAGAAGCTTCAAATGTAAAACAACAAGCAGTCGGTGCAGCACTTAACATTTCCAATGCTGGACTTGTAACGGGGGTATTTGAACACTTCTGGTATACTCGAGTAAAGTATCCGAGTACTTCATCCACCACTGATGTCAATATCAAAGTAGACCCTGGTGCTTGTACTACCTGATAATTGCTCAGTGAATCATGCCAAATATCCAGATGAGATTCTCTTTTTTTTTTTTATTTTCTGCGTCGTACTGTTGAAACCCACCGAATGCTTTGAATGTAATGTTAGCGGAGGGTTACGGGATTCATTTTCAACACATTAGAAAGCAGTAATGTGCATTTATAAAAGCTTCAGAGGAGTCTCGGGCACCTAGTCGAGTGCTTCACCTCAAAACCTCTGCATTTCTTTGTGAAATCTTCGGATGTATCGGCTCCCAATTACTGTCAGAATTAGGTGTTAAATAAGCTTCATGTGTGTGTTCATGTGCTGAATGGGCCAATAAGATTGGAGCTCTTGACTTGTTCAGCAACAAAGGAGTCGCAGCCACGACTGAGGACATGTAGCAGTGTGCCATCTAGTGGGGGGAAAAGCACTTGTACAATCCATCTAACGTCTAAACATTCCCTTTTTTTTTATTCAATCAAATGTAGTTCTTTAGTTCCCTGTGATATCCCGAATGTTGAGTGAATGTATCGGCTTTGTTTCAACATTGTTCAAACGGTACACCTTTGCTAACCTCTTGACCTTTTTTGTTTGTTTTTATTTCTATACGCGTTCACTAAACATGACATTGTGCAATAAAAAAACACTTGAAAAAAATATGGTTCTGATTTATTTTCTCAATACCTAAAAATACACGGTAGATGTGAAATACATACGTATTAGTAGTGAAATTACATGATTGTGATTTAAAAAACGGAAAATGATCAAATCTAGCAGTACAAGTGTGTGTGTGTGTGTGTATATGTATGTATGTATGTATGTATATATATATATATATATATATATACATACATACATACATACATACATACATACTGGTCCAACAAACAAAAGCTTCGACAGTTAAAACTCAAAAATGAATCCAACAAAATGGTTCAGTGCATTAGAGACGGGGGTGAAAACTAGAAAAACTACTTCCACAAAAGTAACACACACTTCATCTACTGATTACAACGACCTAAAGACGAGACAATTGTGATCTTTTGTTCATCAATAAACACAAAGAATAACGATTGAGGACATGGAATGTCTAACACTGATGGAAATTTCAGTCTGTTACATTTTCAATTTAAATTCTAAGACAATTTCGTCGGAATAAAAGACCAAACATAATGATCTAATCGTTTAAAAAAAACAACATTAAAGAAACTGAATTAAAAGAAAACGTTTACACTGAGAACTGTGACGGAGACGAGACAACATGGCAACTCTCTGGCCCAGCCAGAGGAACGCGTGGCGTGCTCGGCAAGCCACACTGTAGCAAAATCAAACTGACGAGCATCGCATGCAAAAACACAACGCTGCTATAGTTTTGTGAAGATTTTGCTACACTGTGCTAGCGGAACGGGGCTGAATTGAATGGACCAATCACAGGGGAGGAGTGTGAGTGAGTGAGGTTAGAGGGAGGGGGAGAGTCACAGGAAAACATGACTATTGATTGGCTGATTCACAGGCATCGATCCAATCGCTGTAAACATCCACCGGCTCAGACAGATCTGATAGGAACAGGGTTAAGGGGCATTCCAAAAAAAAACGAACCACTCGCTCCACAGCTTTTAAAACCTCACTACACATTTAATTCCACAAAACAATTGATCGAAAAAGGATACAGGTAATCGGAGTCTGGAACTCCTCCAAGCAAACACTGCACGATATAATTCCCGTGTTGCGGGTTCGTTCCCTGTAAAACAGTTATTAGTATGTTAGTGATGTGGCTCATGGTGCACGTCTCCATTTCTGTCTTTATGTCTACTCACATTTTGACATCGCAGGATTTCTCGTGATTACAAAACGGGCACGTGAACTGGACGTCCAGGTTGCCAGTCATCTTTTTCTTTGGAGGTGGCTTTCTCTTTGACTTCCTGCGCCCCATTTGTAATGTTGTGTGACTGCAAAAAACAACAAAACTGTAGAATAATACATTTGTTTTTGTTTTCATCAGCCACCAGATACTTTCACACTCACGGTAGGTACAGTGTTAGTTCCATTGCTTTGCATCTATACTTCTAAACAACAGAACTATACACTGTTTTAAGCCACCACCTACACAAGCAGCCATTATGAAAAGACTAGTAATAGCTAGTTAAAAGACAATAACTCACACACCATTGTTAACCAGTAATGGCTGCTTACCTGCTCATAAGCAGGTAACGTTAAAATCACTGGACCAAAAACTAACAGTCCTGTGACTACATTTCACCTTTTCCTCGTGGATAATAACTCAGCCTCTAATATATACATAGTCAAATCTGAATCATGCTTTATTACAGCCGCATTATCAGTCTACAGCTACAACCGCAGCCGAACAAATCAACTTACGTCAGACCGGATCAGAAAAACACTTGAGCTGAAGCGCCAATAAGCTACTGCTACACGCTAGCAAGCTAACTCGCTAACAGATGCTACCTTGTGGGTAAAGACGTATGAGATACAAAAATAAGCTTTTGATAAACGACTTTGAAGGTAAAATGTCAAACTGAAGTGCGTGTGTTATGGGTTGTGTTATTTCGCATTTGTTTAATGGTGTGACTGTCTGTCTTACCAGAGGGATGTCAGCAGCGGAGGATGCTCTGTGTATTCAACTTCATCCGGGTACTGCGCCTCTCTGGGTCCGCCACCGATTGGTTAGTTGGGAATTTGACCGGGCTGTGATTGGCTAAGAGGTGGAGACTGACAGCGTTATGTATCCAATAGCGGGTCTCTCCTTCTAAATTAAGTCCCTCCTCTAGTGATGGTGCAAGCGTGACATTCTTCAAATCATAAAACTTTAGATCGATAGATAGTAGAGATAAATAGATGAAAATAAATTCCACCAAGCTGTCCTGGCAACTGTAATATAACTGGATAATTTTGAATATTCTATGGTTCATCCAAATGAGATAAAGTGATGAATTGTCATGGTTAAGGCGGCTGATAAAAGGTTTCTCCCCCAAAAAATGATGAAAAGTTCTATGGAAGCCCATTCCTGCCACTGTGAGGACAAAATAAAGATCCTGTTATCTCGAAATTTCGACTTACTATCTCGAAATTTCGACATACTATCTCGAAATTTCGACATACTATCGACGTTGGAGAGTCTTTTGAGGAAACGAGTCCACTCACGTTTGAAGCGTCGCTTGTTGTTTGTGTTGAAACAGGAAGGGAGCAAGTTGCCCTAATTCCTTTGAAATAATAAAGTTGGTATAAAAACAAACAAACACAAAATCGTCTTTGGAGCCTGTTTTGTGCAAACATGTGTTACGTAGAAGAACTCTGTAGCGCAGTTTAAAAAAAAAAATGACATACAATAAAACAAGGTAAAACACAGTCAGCAGTAGCTCCTGAGAGCAGAGAGAAACCAGATCAACTTGTGACCACACTGCGTGTTTACCGTGGAGCATTTTGACCTGTACTACGGAGCAGTTTAGAATACAGCTGGTTTTCGAGACAAATCTTTGTAGCTGCAAATTAATGAGGCAGATGTTTGTGATGTTGTCATGAGGTGAAAATACACAATGTGGACAATAACGCATCAGAGGCAACAAGAAAAGCAAAGCCATAAAATTAAGAATTCAACCAGCCAAGAACACAGATATGTCAAGTTGTTCATTTGAGTTTGGCTGAAGGTCGCCAGTTAACAGGGTCCCTTCTTAAACCGTAACCCTGCTCTGCTACGCCCGCCCTCAGTCACTAAGTCATTATTATAAGATATATCTCATACTAATGAGATGCTAAGTCATAATTATGAGATAGTAAGTCATAATTATGAGATCCTAAGTCATAATTATGAGATACTAAGTCGAAATTTCGAGATACTAAGTCGAAATTTCGAGATACTAAGTAAAAATTTCGAGATACTAAGTCGAAATTTCGAGATACTAAGTCGAAATTTCGAGATAACAGGATCTTTATTTTTTCCTCACAGTGGCGGGAATGGGCTTCCATAAAAGTCTGAGCCACATCAACTTGAGGTTAAAATGTAGTGAACAACATAAGTCTGATAGTGTACAGAAATAAATGAAACCTCCTCAAGTAGAAATACTCTCGCTGTGGCAGGTAAATAAACTGTTGCTAAGAACCGATGAGGTGCTGAAGTGTTTGAATTACAGAAAATGTATTTTTATACATATTTTTAAGATTTATTATTATTGTCATTATTATTATTGTTATTGTTGTTGTGGCGTCCTGTGATGTGTACTATCCAATAATTAATTGGTGGCTATTTCTTTATCTTGCTCAGGCTACATTTTTGATACTTAATGTATTATTATTATTATTATCATTGTTATTATTATTACCATAAACCATAATTTGCTATTGGTTATTAATAGCAACAACAACGACAACAATAATAATAATAGTAGTAATAATACTAATAATAATACAAAATAAAAAAATTAGTTTAAAAATATCGAAAAGGGCTTAAACTGAAATCGAATATAGTAACGTTTCGTAACAAAGCCATGACAAAGAAGGTCCTCCTCCTGGTCGTCATCAAAACAGACAGGTTTGTCACATATTTAAGGAGAGAGTAAAACAAAGTAAGGGCGGGACTGTGACAGAAAACATCAACCACAACTCGATGAATGGCTGTAAAGTATTTAAAGAGAGTAACATGTAACGGTGGGGGGAGGGGGTGTTTTTAAATTCAATACCCAAACGCACACATCCTACAGCCGGGGGAAGCAGGGCAGTGCTGGTCCGTGGCCGAATGTGTGTGTTTTCGTGCATGCTCCATCACGTCACAGCAGCAGGTGGCGGTATGGAGTCCATGAAACCCCAACCCTTTCATTAAATATACGTTTTCAAAGAATGCCATTGGTCCGTCTCGCCACGAGGGGCGGGGCTTGTTGACATAGTGATATGACAGAGGAAGTGGCTCGGCTGAACCTTGGACCATACTTGTGTTGTTATTAATTTGCATTTGGCCTTGCTAATTAACTTTACCGATGGAGGACACGGAAAGCAAGGTAAGTGCAGGTGTGTGTGTGTGACGTAGATAACTGTACGTCTCGTGGTGAAATGCTAATTGGAGAGAGCAACTCTGCGGACGACATAAAACTTGTGTAAGTCCCCCCCCACCCCCTGCCTCAGAAGCTACAGCTGGTTAGCTGGTCAGTTCCAGATGGAAACAGTGTTAAAGTGAGCTGTTGTTGACAGAAAATATAGGTCCGCTGCTTCTCTTTAGTATATTTACCTTTATCACCACATGCAAATGAGTTCAGAGATGCGTGTAGAGGCATGAATGTAATTGTTAGTGAATTCCGAAATGTGTTTTTCGCTGCTCTGCCTTCTGCACAGTTATCTCATTCTGGAGACTTATCAGGTCTGCTGCATGTGTGGAGCAGCAGGCTGAGAAAGATGCACGAGACCTTTATCTCAGAGCCCCAGTCCTTGTGTCTCTGTGTGTGTGTGTGTGTGTGTGTGTGTGTGTGTGTGTGTGTGTGTGTGTGTGTGTGTGTGTGTGGTCCTGCCATATCTAACCTCTAAAACAAATATATATATGTAAAATTGTTTTTATCAGGATAATGTACTTTATATTTGACATTTGCCGTACAGTATATATGTGATTGACAGTACTGTTTATGCAGCTCTACCTCCTCCAAAATAAATCCCAAATAAGTCTATTTGAATATTTGGATTTCTGATATTGGAATTTGTTCATATGTTCTGAAGAGGTTTAACAGGGACGTTGACCTCTGACCCCCCAAACTTAAGTGACATCACTATGTGGGACAACATACTTCACTTTTTGTCTAACAAAAGGAATATGCATTTTTTTTTCCAAGCCCATATTAACATGTAAAAGACACAAAGAATCTTCTGATGGCAGTAACAGTGTGGTCAGAATTATACTTTCTATATTGTGTCACGTCATCAGATGTGCAAGCCCAGTTCGTCGCTAAAGCAACGGCTGCCACTTCAATACTTTTCTACATATTCGGTTTAATCAGGTCAGGAAAAAAAACAAAAAATGTGCAATTATTATTTGTACTCGTACAGCTGTGAGGTCCGTGGTCCCCCAATGAGGAAGTAAAGCCAAAGACAGCTAAACAGAAGGGTTAACGGAGGCTAACTGTGTATTTATTCTATGTATTTTTTGCAGATTGAAACCATGGCAACAGAGGGGGAGCCCGCGGACTTGGTCAAAGTTCTTCACCTTCTGGTGCTCTCCTTCTCCTGGGGCATGCAGGTCTGGGTCTCCTTCATAGCAGGTGGGAGCACAAATACAAGAGATGGGCTGCAACTGGGCCTGTCACGATAATTGTGTCATCAACTCTTTGTAATATATATGAACATGAACTTGATCATTTTGATGTTATTGACTTATCATACGATATATGGACATGACCGTTAGAATTAAAAGTTCATTGCTCTTTAAAAGGGTGTACTTGCATTTATTACGCTTGCATTTTATCATTATAACAGTGGCATAAAATGGTCATAAAATGGGCATAAAATGGTCATAAAATGACAGTATTATCGTTTGTCTCTATTATTTCTGGGACAATATGTCGATCCAACAGAAGTAGTTATGGTGACAGGCCTAGCATTCCTGCTTCACGGGGGTATACCTTTGATTCCTGACCCCTGTCCTGGATCTCGATGTCTGTGCTGCAGGTTTTGCATTGGTGCGGCAGGTCACTCGGCACACCTTTGGCCTGGTGCAGAGCAAGCTCTTCCCTCTGTACTTCTACTGTCTGCTGGGCAGCAGCGGGGTCAGCCTGGCCGTGTACGCCGTGTACCACCCCAGGGAGCTGCTGGACTGGCACGAGAGCGTGCAGGTCAGACACAACACATTTTCAAAGTACTTTAAAAAAAATTAAAAAATCACATTTGCATGTAAATCATCGGCATCTTCTCGTGTTGCAGATGGTCCTGTACTTCGTGGCGCTGGTCACGGCGGGCCTGAACGCCCAGTGGTTGGGCCCGGCGGCCACTGAGGTGATGTTCCAGATGAGGGAGGTGGAGACGGAGCACAAACTGGGGGACCAGATCGGCCTGGGCAGCCAGAAGGAGGCTTACGCTAAACTCCGAGAGCAGGACCCCAAGTACAAGGCCTACAAGCGCACGTTTGGCCGCTACCACGGCTTGTCCAACCTCTGCAACCTGATGGGGTTCATCTGCACCACAACTAACTTGATCTACACGGCTCTGAATTTATCCACCATTTAGAGAGGGCTAGGTTTAATCCAGTGGACTTGAGTTAAAAACGCCCCAATTACACAGCGCTTTGCTTTCCTGCAGCAGAGTCTTTATGAGGGAGAATGCCTTTGTTGCTATTTAGGATCCCCAAAATAAAAAACCCACATCAGCACTTTTCATCCAGTCAATCAGTAACTCGGCTGTCTCAAAATATAGGATGCATTTTTATGCATTTTTTATATTTGTTTTTAGCGTTTGATTATATTGCTCATGGTCACGCCCCCTGTTAAAAGAACAAAATGTATTTAAAAAAAAGACACATACCTCAGGTACTGTGTGGGCAGTTTACTCACATCCCCAGCAGGGGGCGATGTTTGGACGCAGGTGTATTCAGAGAAAAGTTTGTTGCTGATGTTGCAGCATAGATTAGTGCATTTGTATTTGTAAAACAGTGTGTTTCCTGATATTTTAATAAAAAATAAATGGTAATTGTATCAACTCAAGTGATTATTCTTTCATGTGCATCCGCTTTTATTTTGTTGAATTCTGTGCTACATGTTTGTCTTGTCATGGTCATTCTGCTCTGAAACACTTTTTAAATTTTTTATTGTTGGATTGGTTTGGAAATAAGCTGTCCTTCTAATCCTCATAGATCCACGTCGATGAGAGAACCCAGGCCCAAACACACAGCTCCTGGATTTAGAATAGGAAAGGTTTTAATTGAATTACCGGTGACGCACAGAAGTTTTTTTTTGAGAGGGACCAGCCTTGAAAGCAGAGAACAGTGCGGATGAGAGAGGCACTGTCCCTATTGCAGCTACAACATCAGCGCTAATGGATCATAATAGACATTTCAGTATAATAAGCAGGGACTGAAAGTTGAGTTTTTTTTCCCAAATGCTTATTCATCGTGGCCTTTTTAAAGATGGTTTATCTATCTGCCATCAGTAATAATTTAATGGGATGTATTTATCTTGCTTTCTGGTTTATAAAGATGCAGTATGGAACAATTAGTTGTTCCAGCTTGCTGACATTGTGTTACAGTATCTTGTTGTCAGTTTGTAGAATGTATAAGGAAGTTAGTCCAAGTGTCTCAACATCTTGAAACTCAGGACGGTTTCCTGCTGCAGTGGCTTCAGGAAATAAAGTAAACCCGGTTTAACCAAAGAACAAGTCTATCCACTCATCCATTTCATGGCATGGGGGAGATTTTAAAGTGAAATAGCTCGAGAAGTTTCAGGACCGTTGGTATCAAGAACTCCTTGACTTCTATACAATGTGTAGATTATTTGGTCCGACAACGAAGAAAAATGCGCACTGTTAAAGAATTCCCCTCAACTCTGCGTGTGCAAAGTAAAACACGAGGAAGTGGGGGAACAAAAGGAAGTGTTGAGTGACTCGTTCCTCCGTCATTCCTGACCCTCACAAGGAAACGAGCTTGTGTGTGTGCAATGAGTTGAGATCGGTTCACAACCGGCAACACGGACAACTGCTGGTTTCAGGGACCATTACTTGGAGCTCCATGTAACACCGCAGAGCAGCCCTGCAGCGCTATGGTGTGTTACATTAATTATGAGTCAGGAAGCCTGAGGCAGCTTTATTCGATCATCTCTGATGTGGAAATGTGGACCTCATTTGCAATTGTTTGATCTCGGTGGTGGATGTGTACCTATACGCAGCATAACAAAAACACACTGGGCTGCTCAGTTTGATACAAACAATAACCATAACACACACACACACACACACACACACACACAATAAATAACCACAGACTAATTACCACACTGTGAACGTTGGTAACTGTGGCCTTGAAGAACCCAGACCCTGAGGGGAGGTTTTTCATTCGGGTACATTTATTTAGTCAAATAAGGCTGCTAGGTGTTATCACCTCAAATCCATCTGGCATCGTGTTACCTTGAATGATCCCAATGAGATACACACAATAAGTGATGTTGGATCCCTTTACTATTTTTTCTCTTTTTTTTAATAATATTTCTTTATAATATTCCTGGAAAATCTCTGCTGGGACTTTATAGCATCTTTTCTATATCATGTACCTCTTTAAAGGAACTCAGTGAGTCTATAAGTCAGGGGTCTTCAACGTTTTTCAGGCCAAGGACCCCCAAACTGATAGAGAGATGGAGCAGGGACCCCCGACTATATATATTGTATAAAATTGTGTTTTATATTAAACTGGGCGTAGTGCCATGTATAAACATACCTCTTTATTGTGCATTCAATACTAAGATATTCAAATAATACACAGGTTCATATATTCATGTTTTTATTTTAAACATGTGCAAGGTACAGTGAGTAGGGTGGCCGTGCCACTGCCATTTATAAACATACCTTGTCAACTGATATCAATGCCAATATCAACATTGTCTGTCAATTGCATGATAATCATGCGTACAAGCTATTCAAATTGATGTTTTTATTTTAAACATAAATGTGGAAACGAAAATGAGTGATGGCCTATTAGTGCCACTGCCATACATAAACATACCTGTTATCCTGCATACAATACTGAACTATTAAAATAATGGACAGATTCATGTTTTGAAATTTTTTTTTTTTTTTTAAATTGTCTAATCAACCAAAAATGTCGCGGACCCCCTGTTGAAGACCTCTGCTATAAAGGGTCTCCAGGTCTCTTGGTAGGAACATTGATTGTTTTGTGTACTTGTACAGCTGTCTTCGACACGAAATAAGACCATTGCATTTCGCGACTATTTTAACAGATAATGTGTCTTTTGTATGATATTGTTTCATATGTGATGCGCTGTTTGTACATTTTGCAAACTTGTTTTTTGTAAATATCTTCCTTCACGTGCATGGCTCCTGAAAAGTATACGAATAAACTATATGAATATAAATATATGTTATAATAGATTTGTATTATGTCAACCTTAAATAGCCTGGACACATAGTCTATAATAGACCTTCTAAAACTATTCTGTCCTGTTTCACTAGAGTGTGCGCGTTAGCGTAGTGCGCGCGCACCGGGTGCACAGCCCTCTCCTCGCGCTGTGTACACTGACACAGCCCCATAGCTTCCAAGCAGTCCGTGTTAACTCTGCCACAGACGGAGCTCCAGCCACAGTGTCAGCCACGCTACAGACATCCGGGAGCGGCTCCAAACCTCGAAAGAAACAAGAAAGTATCCCGTTGAGGAAGGAGAGAGCAGGTCGGGTGCTGGTGCTGTTGCTGGAGCAGGAAAAAAAGGGATATTTCCAGGTGCTAGGTCTACTTTCGCAGGCTAACGTTACTCTACCCGGCATCTCACCGCCGCCGGACGGAAGACAGTATCTCTGAACCGAGCTGGACGTTTGCTTTCCTTCCAAAAGAAGGTAAGTTTATTTAAGTTTCCCAGTTTCAGCGGGGTTTTTCCTGCCTCGCGAAAGCTTAATTGCTTCATGTCCGAGTGCTAATCCGAGGACCGTCACTCAGAGGGGTTACGCTTTATTTTGAATTCATGCTAACAGGTAGATGCTCGCGGAATAATACCAAACGTATGGTTTCACTCCCTCTTGGTTTGTTGTCGTTCGGCACGCTATTGGTGCGTAAAGTGGTAAAAAGTTAGACCGTTAACGTGAGTCATTTCCCTCTATTTTGCGTTTCAGTCTTCCCAATAATGAACGAAGTGACGTGACAGCTGCCCCACTAATCAATGCTGGTCCTGGCTTGCACCATCACCGGGGCCTGTTCACCAATAATGGCCTCTGTTTGATTTCACTGGAGATAACGCCGCTCCGGTGGAATACGAATAAACTATATGAATATAAATATATGTTATAATAGATTTGTATTATGTCAATCTTCTAAAACTCTAAGGAGCTCTCATTCTCATCAGTGAGGATGTGTCCCACTGCTTGGAGGACGTGTGTCCCCTCGGAGACAAATGTCACGGCAGGTGCTGATGTGTGGCCCCTCGTCACTCAGTGGGATCCGGTTCTTGTTGTTGTCCAGTGCAGAGGGAACTTGACACTCAACAGCGCACAGTAACAAGAAAACACCATCATGTAAATCTTGTAATTTATGAGAATCAGATGTGTTCCCTGGCTGTGTGAACCTTCTTATTGGCCTGCAGACATCCTGAGCTCCACAGTAAACACTGAGGAGATGTGACTGGGGTTATCTCGGGCTTAAGCTGAGCTGAAAGTTGGACTAAGAAATACTTTTTACATTTTTTTTAATGGGTGGATCCGTGCTATGGGATCTTTAAGCGCTCACAAGAATGTTCCCCCAGAGACCCTTATGTGGCACGGGCATCATGTGATGTGTTTTTTTCTTTTTAACAGGCAAAGACTTGAAACTCATGCCCCGATCACCGCACTCTACGTAAAGCCCAGGGAAGCACTTTTCCAGCGTATAAGGGAAGGTGTTCACGGGGCATGTACCTACCTGGTGAAGTACAGTTGTGAAAGAGGATTGCGTTACTGTTACAGCGGCGCTTCATTTCGACATCAGCCGGCACGCAAGTTTGCACAGGCTGTGTAGAAACGTCTTCCAGTGGACTGGAGGTGTACGTCAGCTACAGAATCCCAATACTAACCCAACAAAGGTGATTTGGAAGGTTGGAAGGATTTTAATAATAACATGGTTAGTTTTTTGGGGGGGGTGTTTCCTTACTCTTGCAGACATCAGTTGTTTTGGATACTTCTTTTTTTTTTTTAAAGAGATGCAAACACAGCTGCGTACAAGAGCACACTATCAGTATACAAGTGAGGAACATGGACTCGTCCCTCTCATAGCCGGGCAATTACTGTGAGAGCAAACATTTACTCAGTCAATGATTTGGCCAGGCTTCTCCAATTTCTCAGTGGCGATGCTCCTCCTCCTCCTCCTCCTCCTCCTCCTCCTCCTCCTCCTCCTCCTCTTGTCCATAGCCCTTGATGGGTGATAGATATCCCCATCCTGCTCCGGAGACCTCCATCTGGCCAGTTAAAAGCCGAGTGAACTGACTGCTTTGACCGCTAATGGGTCTTGCTGGCAGCTGAGTCCCTAGTCTGGTCTCCACGGAGACGCTGTGTGCCGCACTGATTGATCATCTCTGTGTGTTTTCGGAGGCTGTGCACCCCCCCCCCCCCCCCCCCCCACTCTCCCCCCCACTATTTGGACGGCCGACACCAACAGACTTAACGGCAGGTAACCTCACACCGGCCCCTCAGGAGAGGTTAATCTGAGATGAATGCTTATAATAAAGCAGATGGCACGGCTTCCCCTTAATTTCAAAGCATTCTCAACTTGATCTCACCGTCGTCTTCATTTTGATTGCAAACCCTTTTAATGGAGCCGTTACTGGATCACACTGATCCCAGGTGGACTCGACTAACATCTGGCGAAGCTTTGATTTAACAGTAGATCAATAGCAGCTTCTGTAACTTCTGTAAATATATTCCAGTGAGACGAGCGTCGGTTAATTCTACAGTAGTGCTCCGATAATAAGGCGATCACAACAGGCATTCGCATCCTCGTGCGCGTGCGAAGACATTGCTTCATAGCGCTAGTGGTGAAAAACTCCACACAGTACCTGTTTTTTGAGGCGCCAACCGTGAACCGCAACGTCTGGCCAAGGACCTCTGTTGCATGGCATCCTCCATCCTTTCCTGTCAGCTCTCTTCTGTCACTCTCAAATAAAGGCATACAACGAATTCGTTAAAGAAAACCAAAAACGGTCTTTCATTGTGCAGACTGCTGTTTGTGCCACGTGTGAAACGAAAGCCAATCTATTTGTCACGTAACTCGCAAAGTCATGTTGTTACCTAAACCTAGTTAAGTTGTTTCCTGTGAAGACGGAAGTTTATTTTGAAAAGACTGTTCGCATATAACGAGCAGATTGGCGTGGCTGCTGGACTTCTGTACGAAAACGCACAGAAAATCTTTCGTAAGATATCATACGCACCGTTGTTTGACAATACGTTGTCCAGCTTTTCACGTGGGAGGTTTTACTGCAGTCCTTCGTTTAATAACATTGTGAATTTAATATTTTTGGTTTTACAACGGCTGGTGAGATAAGATGAAGACATCTGAAGACATCAGCTTGGGCACATTTCACTGTTTTTGTGACATTCTAAATGAATTGATTCATCAATAAATAATCGTGTTTAAACCTGCGATAACGGCTACTTTTGCGAACACAGCGACACATTTAAGCTGATGTGATCAAACAGCTGCTTATTCACACGTCTAGCAGTTACGGAGCAACACGATCGTTCATTATGAGTCGTGCTTCTGTTCCACCTGGCGGATGTAAGGCCAATATTCCCTCTTTTAGCTCTGCTTTTGGTCTCCTCCGACCCCCCCGGAGGGAAGTATCCGGGGGGATACTCTATATACACTTTAGAGCTTTTCCTGTAAAATGCAGCAGGTTTAAAGAAATACAAACAAGTGTTTTATCCCCCCCCCCCTAATAAAGAGCGTACTAGTTGATTCTAACCAGTGTCGGCCATGTTTCCGCCAAACGTTCATATTTGTAGACGACCTCCTCCTTGTGCTCCGCCTCTCTAGATGGCATCAAATGACTCGCGCCTCCAGCAGCAGCCGTCCCAGAAGGACGCGGCCGACCAGAACTTTGACTACATGTTCAAGCTGCTGATCATCGGCAACAGCAGCGTGGGGAAGACGTCCTTCCTGTTCCGCTACGCGGACGACTCCTTCACCTCCGCCTTCGTCAGCACCGTGGGCATCGACTTCAAGGTCAAGACCGTGTTCCGCAATGACAAGAGGATCAAGTTGCAGATCTGGGTGAGTGGTTTTGAGGATAATTTACGCTGTATTTTTTATTTAATCTATGAATTTGAACAATTTTCCAGAAAGGAAATGTACAAACATTTTTGTGTATGCTGTCAGTTATAGTTCGGGATCTGCTGGTCAGACTTTTAAAAAATTGGAAATCGACCATAAAAATAGCAATCGTTGCATCACCGGCTAATAACCCTTATTGATTGTAAAGTGCTTCGTCTCTCTCAATCTAATACACCTGAGCACTTTGTGCATTTGAATTTGCTTTGTTGTTAAGAACATGAAGGCTCCAGTCTCTTCGAGATTTCATTGCTTTAGATGTGAATGAAGAAAAACAGGACATGATGAGGAAAATGAAAGTAAGCCCATGTGGAATCCTTGTTGACACCAAGATAGAGTCTCTTTAGGGCAGCTTGGAGGTAGAAGGCTAACCAGCAGACCTTGTTAAAGGCGAGGTCTAGAAGAATCTACAATCGTGGGTTTGGCCCTTGTGCAAGCTTAGCATGTGAATTGTGCAAGTGTAAAAAGCATGACTTCCTCATGGGTTCATAGACATTTTCACTCGCTACCCTTATCTTGCATCTAATGGTGCCGAGTGTGAACTTAAATGTATCAAGAAGACGAAGTCGAGTAAACCAGTGAAGTTTTCCGTTTTCCATGTTTTCATTGATGCTTCAAAGCCCAGCTGGAGGTCAAGGCTCAGAGACAATGAGCAGCTGTCTCACCTCAGATCTGCAGGTATTTTCCATTTCATTAAGTCTGGAATATGATTCCTTTGGCAACTTTGAGGAAGCGGAAAGAATTGTGAACACATCGCACATTATCACCTTTAAAAGGGTACGCCGAACTTATTGGAATACACTTGGCTTACACATCAAACCGCAACATTCACGTTAATCCTGAGGCAAATATCTGTCTCTTTAGCTGCTAAACGTTCCACTGTTTTCAATGGTAGCCAGGTTGATAACTGTGTATGTCTGCTGATTGTTGGGCAGGTACAGCAGAGTGTTTTTTAAAGCTTTTCCAGCAAAGACATAAGGGGTCATCCAAAGTTATCAACATTTTCACAGTAGTACAAAGAGTACTACTTTTCCAGACCCCCAACAATTTATTATTAAAACCACTTTAAAAGTGCAACCCACACTACAACAGACCTGGAAAAAAGTATTCAATATATATGTCGCCAACCATAAACAAATTATGATGTTTTAATATTGTTCATGGTACTTCAAGTCACAACCTTTAATAGTTGATAATGTTCACAGCTTTGAAGGTCTTCCTTTTTTTAGTTTGTGCTGAGTCAGTTTCTGATGTTTCAGAAGTTGATAGCGAGTCGGGAACAGCTCACTGCACATCGGGCACTGGTGCAATTTCCCCCCAATGTTGTTGTTGTTATCGTCCTTGCCTCGCTTTCCTCCATGCACAAGCAAGGTGTGGCGGTCCTGGTCGGCTTTGGACGTGAACATATAACGGCATTTATGGCAAGAGCCATTTCGCGAAATTTCAAGACATCAGCAAACGAATCGACCAGCGGTTGGCACGCCATCCTTGCTTCGTTGTCTGCGTGTCAACATCCGGCATGTATGGCGCAAAGGATGTTGGGATATGGTGTTGGCGCTAAAACGCTGCGCTATTCGCTTGAGCCCGAGATCTTCAATTACAAAAAAAAAATTCAAGTTCCGTTCACCGAAAAGTATCGTCATTTTACGAAACTTTAAAGTCGTACATGACTGACGAAAAATATTGATTATAGCTGCTTTAAATAGATGGTTTGTGAATTTAGATAACAATTTGCTCATGCAGTTTGTAGTTGCAATGAATTTGCACGTGATCAAATATTTTAAGTTGCCATGTTGTCCTTGCATGTTTTGGGGGGGTTTGGTTTCTTCTTCACTTAAACGGATACAGATACAGTAATTATTGCAGGCAGTGTGAAATTTAAACATTTTGTTGCAGTTAGTTTTTGTGGTCAGCACTACGGTGGTTCCTCTTTGCTTATTATGTTTTTCGTTTGTGTTTACTGTTGAGCATATGACATCGTGCGAATTTGTCAATGCAACATTTCACGAGTTTGTGGCTTTCTTGACCGACGCTGCAGCAAGTCATGCAGCAGTTACTGTAACTCACAATTAAAAAAAACAAAACAGCTACACCCAGAATAAACAACACGAACGTGCGAAATACTCGCCTGTGAATATTCTATGTCTAGGGCTTTTATTCTGAAAGGGAAGAACAGGAGGAGTAAATCTGGTCTGTGCTGCCTTCGTCAAGGTTGAAAGGAGTAATAAAGTTTGCCATCTTGTTTCGGACAACAGAGCCTCTGTGTTGCTCTTTCATTAAAATACACTCAACCCGTTCCGCACAACTTAAATGGTTGATGACTTAATTCACGGAGCAAAAGCTCAGATAAATCAACCTTGTGCGGAAAAAAAAAAGGACGCCGCTTTTTTTTGTCGCGTAATATTCACGTTCTTCGTGAAAGAACTCCCGTGATGTGTAAAGGCCTTGAGGTGGATGCCAATTAAAAAGTTTTAACAATCGCTGTGTAAAGTGGGACTCCACCAATTTGAATAAAAGTCAGTTTACTCATCATGAGGATTATTACGAAGTGGTTGAAAACGGTTGTTTTAAGTCTTCAGAGACCCTGAAAAAGTAAACCCCTAGTGATGTCATCAGGCTTACTTCAGCTTGGGCTTGGAGACCTTTACAAAGCTTTACAAACATTTAAAAGACACGAGGGAGAGTGCAACCAAAAAAAACTACAATCAAGATGAATTATGGGAAAGTATGTTTTTGGAGTTTGACCCAAAAAAAGGTCAGGATATCTCAGCCTCTGCCCGTTCGGTTTTGTCTATTCTTCATATTCTTCTACAGATGTGCAATAGGACATTGTTGGAGCACCTCTTTAAATAAACCGTGCAGGTATTCCCCTCTCTTTCAGAGAGTTAGATGAGGAGATTGGTACCACTCTCATGTCGGTGCGGTAAATACGAAGTCACTGCCAGCAGTAGCTTAGCCCAAAGGCTGGAACCCGCTAGCTTGAGCCGGATCAGCTCCCCCGACAGTCTAAATTAAATAAATAAAATAAAACCAACCCTGGCATTCATTGCAGGGCTTCGACACTGTTCTATAAAGTGTATCCTTCATTTATTTATTTTTTACTCTCAGCCCACATTACTCACAACACAGTCCTATTGATGTACATGGTTAAGGTTGTTCAAACAGATGATTCACGAGAACCAACAACGTGTGAGCCACCGTGTGATACACAAACGGTGACAGAGATGAATCAGCAGCAGAGGAGCCCACACCAAAACACACACTCACCTACCGGACCCGAACATGTCTCTTTTTAAATGACATGCAGCGTTAGCGGTGTGTTTGATATAACAAACAACTGAGGAGGAGGAGGGCGAGAGCATGAACTGTAACCATAATGTGTGTTAGGTGAGGGTTTTGGGAAGGGAACGCTGGGGAACGACAAAGAGACCCGCTGTTTCCTAAGAGCAGGAAGCTCCCTATCAGCGTCTGACGGGGACGTAATGAAGATATACTGCAGCGCCATGTAGCAGTGTATTTAAAAAGGGCGTGGGACCGAGTCCTCCCTTAACGCGGCATTAATAAATCAACTCTGAAATATCCCGGCTGTTAAACTCACGTTAGAGCGTTTCAGCGGATCCTTGCGCACGGGGTATTTGTTGACGATCCCACTGCACAGCTGCTGGCCTCCGCTTTGTGTATCATGGAAACATGGCTCGCCTGATAACGCACCACATGGCCCTCACACACACACACACACACACACACACACACATACACACACACACACACACACACACACACACACACACACACACACACACACACACACACACGGTGAACACGCCAAGCTCAAGCGCATGTTTCCCACTGTGTACACACAATGTTTACATTTTTTTTTTGGTGTCATGGAAATATAGCTCTGATCTTTGAGCAAACGCGCACACGCCTTTCGTACACTTGGTCGCCCAGGGGACGCTGCTTTGTGTCGTCAGGCTGATGTAAACGCAGGTGACGCGTGTCTTTATTCCTGGTGACGTCTCTGACAATGCAGGGGCCTGATGTAAACCCCGGTCCCCGTCTATCATCATATACACACACACACACACACACACACACACACACACACACACGAGGGAGCAGCTTTTGTTTACTGGCTGGGAGTTGATTATAGCAACCCCCGCAGGGACGGTCTATTTGGTTAGACGCCCCCATTACGCTGCCAAATATGTGTTCATCTCTGCGTGGGCGAGATAAAGGATGGACCTGGACTATTTGCCACTTTCAATGAAGCAAAAATAAGGCCCGGACAGAAAGGCAGAGTTTGACTGTGACGTTGGAAAGAGTGAAGAGAATATGAGAAGGGCGAGCGACGTCGTCTCTGACAGAAGGATTTACTTTGACCGTTTCCGTGAAGCGAGAGGTGATCATTTGGGCCGACCACCCACAGCAGTCCCGGCTGTAGTGGAACATTCATAACCCTCAATGGCCTCTCCGGTTACCTGGGCAACCCACTCCTCCTCCTCCTCACTGTGAGGAAAACATCAGACAACACACACACACACACACACACACACACACACACACACACACACTTAGGCCCCAGATGCAAATGAAGGACTCAGACGGGTTACCAGGTAACAGTGAGAGTGGAGGGGGGGGGGGGGGGGGGGTCGGCCTACCTGTGTGATCTTTCATCCGCTGAACTGCGATGTCGCACATTTAATTTAGGAGATGCCTCTGATAAACTCGCTGGTGTGCCGGGGAGGCCTCCTCCTCCTCCTCCGTGTGACGCTCCTCTTATCTTCTGAGCGTTTCTTCCAGCCGGCCGGTTATTGATGCAAGCCAGACGTCCTGGTTTTGATGAGAAGCGATCGCGCCGCCTGCTCCCCTCTATAAA
Organism: Leptoclinus maculatus; assembly: GCA_032191485.1. Taxonomy (NCBI): domain Eukaryota; kingdom Metazoa; phylum Chordata; class Actinopteri; order Perciformes; family Stichaeidae; genus Leptoclinus; species Leptoclinus maculatus. Next base: position 3,800,410 of record JAVDOI010000002.1, read on the forward strand.
CGCCATCCTCCGGTGGTTTGTGCGGAGCGGAGCGAGGGCCGTTTCAGTGGTGGTGTGAAGTGCTTTGGAGAGATGCCTATAACTATCTATTTGACTTATCTTTTCCTTCTATTGATTAAAACCTGACATGAACCCGACGTGAATTTAATTTGAAAATGCCTTTAATAACTCCACCATTGCCAATGATTTACTTGACCGGTGGTTTCCAACCAAAAGTCGTAACGCATGAACGCCACTTGTCGTGAGTGAGAGTGTGTGAAACCACGGCTGGTTTCACACACTTAGGAAGGTTTCTAACTGAGTGAAATGACCCGGAAGTATCTGAGTGGCAGACATGCTGGTCGAATTCTCTAAATGCTAAGGAAAGGTGCTTCAGTGCTTCCTTTCTTGTCTCCTTCAGCATAGGGAGCACTGGACCGTGCTTTACCAAAGGAAGGGAGGTAATGTCGTCGGATACTCTCAGCACTGCAGTGGACTTTTTCCTAACTCCTCATGAATTATCCTTCACGTGTTCCCTTAACCTTGTGACGTTTTCCTAGGACAAGGAAAGGTGGTTAGGAAAATATTATTTTTGACTAGTAAGCAAACTAAAAGTCACGTAGAAATGATTGAAATTTCATCAATTTTCTGTGACTTTTTGCTAACTATTAATAGCGATAGAATAAATGTTTTTAAAAGTGTTGGTATGAATCCAGACTTACCCAAACTGATCTAAACCTTGACAGTCTAAAATATCACACCAATATCCACTTTGATGAATGAATATTGTTAAATAGCATCCCGTTTAAAATACGGTGAGCCATATTTTAATATGACAGGTGGTGTTGATTAAGGGGGCATTCGAACTCGACCGCTCTCTATGTCCAGTCAGAAATAACATGCATCTGCATTCTAACAGATGTTTCTGAATTAGTGAGACAGTTGAGCAGACCACCCCCTCTGAAAGCTAAACGTTGGACGACTCCACACTGTTTCAGTAAGAGGCGAGCCATCGTTTGGATGATATCGCCCCCTTGTGGTTTCAAGTCATAAACCATGTATTGAGTCACCACAGGGAAGTAATGTTTGATTAATGACCTTGATTAATATGAAATGTGTGAAGTGTAGAAATATATTTGTGTGTGTGTGTTTCCATGCAGGATACAGCGGGGCAGGAGCGCTACCGCACCATCACCACGGCCTACTACAGAGGAGCCATGGGCTTCCTGCTCATGTACGACATCACTAACCAGGACTCCTTCAACGCAGTTCAGGACTGGTGAGTCTGATACTGTTAAACATTTTGGTCCAGGAGGTTATTATTTTATATTTTTGTCCCATTTCTCATCAAGTTAGATTATGAAGCCCCTTTTGCTCATAAGGCTGGAAGTGTGAGGTGTAAAAACAAGCAACCTATCTGCCTATCTATCTATATAGATCATACCCATTTATTTCTACAATTGTCATTTTTGGCATTTTTTCCCCACTACTTTCCCACTCATCACCATACATTCTACGAAACCTCTATAAATGACCTTGCGCTAAATGTTTCTACGTTGCTCGTTTATGTCCGTCCGACAGGGCGACGCAGATCAAGACGTACTCGTGGGACAATGCTCAGGTGATCCTGATTGGTAACAAGTGTGACCTGGAGGACGACAGGCTCGTACCCACGGAGGACGGCCAGAGGCTGGCGGAGGAGCTAGGTAGAGACTCTTCACTCGCACTTCTACCCGCTAGCTTCAACACACATACATCTGCTGAAACCATGTCGCTAACCCCCCCCCCCCCCCCCCCCTCAGGTTTCCAGTTCTTCGAGGCCAGCGCCAAGGACAACATCAACGTGAAGCAGGTGTTCGAGCGGCTGGTGGACGTCATCTGCGAGAAGATGAACGAGAGCATGGAGGGGGACATCGACCTCGCGTCCAACCACAGGAACCAGGCCCTTAAAGACTCGCCTTCAGAGAGCCACGGGGGCTGTGCCTGCTGAAGCGTCCGCCCTCTTACCAGCTCCCCCCACACACACACACACACACACACACACACACACACACTGATAATCATACATTAAAACCTTCCCTCTCTGTGCCTCGACCACGTAAAGTGCCGCACCTCTTCCTCTCTCTTCACTCCAGCCACGCCCAGCTCTGCTTTGTCCGCACAGCCCGGCACGAACCGAAAGGACAGCTCGCTGAAATAGTCTTCATCAGCATTGTCGGACCCCTCTCCTCCTCAGCCCTGTGTTTCAGTCTTTTACCCTTAAAGGGGGCCCCACTTTCTGTCTCTGTTTCCAACCCCGTCAGCTCTGCGGTGAGCTGATAGTCCACCAAAGTATGTCCTGTGCTCCGTCCACCCACCTCGACCGCTGCTGCTACCTTATCTGAGACATTTGTTCAGTGGCTTTCATTTTTCCGAGACAAATATTTGTGCAGATAGCTTGAAGCTAGTGATGCCAAATAGTGTCTGTAGGTGGCTGTGCTTTATGGCATTCGTTGTTTTGTTTCAGATTCATTCAGTGCGTGCGCTCAGGTTCAAATGATGCCTCAACAAAAGGCACATTCAGCTTCGTAAGGCTGAAAGGAACAGTTTGACGTTTTGGGAAATCCTCTTATTTGCTACCTTGTCGAGAGTTAGATGAGAAGATTGATACCGCTCTCATGTCTGTATGCCAAATATGAAGCTCCTCTAATGTCTCACCTACCCTAGAGGTCTCATCGTCCATCACTTATTATGAAGTTCAAACTGATAAAATGATGACAAGATGATAAAAAAAAAGAGTCTCGATGCCAGTCTCGTGCTGCCCTTTGCCTCCCTCAGTGCCTCTCGGAGGCTGTCCAAGCCTTATTCCTGTGCACTAACGCTGAAACAGCTGGAGGGCGACGGTGATGCCTAACGTTGAGCCCCGCTCTCTCCACATACGCTGCCGCGCCCGTGCAAAGAATTCGTTTAACTATCGCCGACACTTGTACTTGTCACTTGACCGGCCTCGTGGCGTAGCTCACCTCTTTGTGCCACTCCGTCTTTAATGCCTTCTCTCGCAAAACCAACGCGTGCGTTCACCGCGACACGCACCCACGCACACACACACCATACACCACTCCCACAAACTGCAGCATGGCGAAAGAGTTGGCATGGCAAACCTACTATGCTCAATAACTGAGTTTCTACAAAGTGGTGAATTGTCTTTTTCTTCTTGTTTACTGACATAATGACTGTTATGTGGAAATGCAGCAGTGTGTGTGTGTGTGTGTGTGTGTGTGTGTGTGTGTGTGTGTGTGTGTGTGTGTGTGTGTGTGTGTGCGTGCGTACCAGAACACTGATCTCTGTGAAGGATAACTGTAGGCCTCAACTGTGCTGTTGCCACTATGAGGAAAAACAGTGAGCTGAAGTCACCCCCCCTCTGTGTGTGTTGTAATCCGAGCTTCTCTGTGCTTTGTTGACATATTCGGTCCGGCGGTGCATGCCTTGTAGTGCATGTGAGCGTGCCCCACTGGCCGCTCTGCACTGCTCTCATAGGGCGGTCACCGCTGATGACGCCTCGTCGGCGCGAAAGCGTAGCACCCCCCCTCCACCCTCCGCCCCCCCCCCCCCCCCCCCCCCCCTCAGGTAAACGCTGTTAGCTCCGTCAGCGCTGTTGCCGTTGTTTGCGCTGTTAGCACCGTTAGCTGCTAACATTGAGAGCCGGTGGAGGCAACAGATGTGCTCTGAGTTGAGTAATGAGCATCTTTTAAAGGAGCCTTCGTCACTTGATCTCCCACTGCTGTCATCGGAAGTAAATAAAATGAGGTTTCACCATCATTTCACTTCACGTTGTTTGCCATCAGTTACACTGGACCTGAAATAGCTTTTTTGTTCATTGTTCAACGTCAGTATTGAACGGTCAACCGCCTCTACACACCTGAAAACTGTGTCCTGATTGAAGTTATTTCAATTTGAAAGCCTTTGGATTGCACCACAAATCGGTTATGTTGCTATTATTTTCTGTTAATTGTCCATGTGCCGACTACTGACTTGTCACCTGATATATCAACCATAACCTCTGGACCACAATAGCTATGGTATACATATATCAGATAGCTGATATGATCATCTCATCCGCACCGCTTTTTATGCAAGGCTTTAACACGAGGAGTCTGCGTGCAAGACTCCTAACACTACATTTGTATTTCAACGTTTGCGCGCTGTGCAGGTTTGCTGCGCAGGTTTGCAATGTATTTAAATGGAACGGAGGGGCGTCACAGAGCTTATGATATCCGTGATGGGTTCGCAAAAGGAGCTTACAAGGGCGGCTGCTGCTTGAATGCGTTGAATGTGCTAAACTGTCCACTGATGTTGAATATTTAACCACTTCGTCCGGTTTCTGCCTTACTGAAAAACAACTGACTCTGACGCTTTTGTACAATTGATGTCAGTAGCATCCAGAGCTGTTAGTCTGGGGTTTGTTCTTTCTCTCGATCTCTCGATTTACGATCTATTTGTTTTCATGTGTCGAAATTCCTGATTGGTCGCTTTCTAAAAGAGGGGAGATCAGATCGTTGGATCCCTTTATTTAAGGCTCTGAATGTGTTGGATGGAAGCATTGTGGGGCAGGGAAAAAATGCATCCTATAAACAAGAATAAATTGAGTATCTCGAAATGTGTATATGAAAATAAAGAATATATTCATTACAAAAGGGAGAGTGTCGTTGCAGATCCTTTTCTTTAGTTCCTTTTACATGAGTGTACAACGTGACAGCAGCATGTGAAGTGTAATTTATGACCTAACCCCGAACCGTCAGGGCTTTTTTTTTTCCTTCACGTTTTATCTGTAGAACCAGAGAAACCACACTCTGCCATTGTCCTCCACGACGATACAGATTTCCTCATCCCCTTCTTCCTGCCACCGAGGTCAGCAAGGCCACTTGCTGACCTCGGTGACCTCGACATGAGAGGGCCTCCACTGAACTTATCTGGAGTTTGATTTTCACTAAACTGGCTGAAAAACACGTGAAGCTGACAAAAAAAAGTTCAAATGTGTCACCATCTGTAGCTGAATGCAGTCATGTGAGTGAAACGCAGCATGTGGTTTACATCAGCACCCACTTCACTGGGATCAGGCTGTCCTTTCTCCCCTCTCGTGTGACCTAAAAGAGGTGCTGAATTGCATTTAAATGGACGGGGATTGGCCACTACCCCCCCCCCCCCCCCCTCTCCCGGGCCACTTATCGTGGGTGAAGAAACAAGGGCGTCTGCAGCGCTGATAATGTCGGTAAAACGAAGAAAACATGTAGGTGCAGCAAGTAGATAAGAAACCGTTTAGGTCTGCGTCTTAGACGTGCGAGTACTCTGCGGTTTCCGTTACTTGGGCACATTCAGGGATTCAGTTAATTGGCCCGGTGCCAGAAAAGGGGGCTGAGCGCCATCTCCTCGAGGCTTCAGCTCCTGGCTGTGAACTACAGTTCAGCCTCGAGACAGGTTCTCAGACATATACCCATTTAGAAAATATAAAATTATTTTACTGTTATTATTATAATTGTTGTATTAGTATTATTATTATTTGTACTATTGTTATTATAATTATTGTTATTATCATTCTTTTTTTTTATCTACCTACCTATCCATCCATCTCACTCTCTTTCTCTCTGTCGACGTTTGCGCGCTTTTACGCACGTCCAAGGCTCAGTTCCTCTCCCCACAGCAGCAAAAAAACAAAACAAGTGGTAATGAGCGCGTGATGAGCGCGTGATCCACGCCCCCCAAACCCCCCAAACGTGAGAGTAAAAAGTTATGCAAGAGTGCACGTGCCCCTCCCCTCATTCACCGACTTTTTGTTGAAAGTAAACAGCTCGGCTCTACGCGGCTTATCGCTCACAAGCAGGCGCGTAAACCGCGCTGCGCTATCCATGGTATCTGAACGAGAGAGAAAAAACAAGCCTCCCCCTGAGAGAGTTGCGGCAGACCTGTTAGTGGCAGGTTGTTTTCAAGTGATGCTGGCGGGCGACAGAAGGCCAACGTCTTCACAGAGGAGACAAAATGATGATATGCTTTCACCTGAGCCACTTGTTGGCGCTTTGCGGGATATTTTGCGCCATGCGAGAAGCGTCCGTCGTCCAGGGTGCAGGAGATTTCGAAAAAAAAGGTAAGAGACTTTTTTATTCATTCTTAGCTGTAGAACATCAAACGTGTCCCTTTTAAAGTAAAATAAGTATTAGGTAGATACAAAAATAGTTTTTGATACGCCACGTTCAAATCCTATATTGGATTTAAAATCTAGGATAACAATAACAAGCTGTTGCCCCCCCCCCCCCCTAACTTCACCTCCTCAGTGTCTATACTGCTGAAAGAGGAGCCAGCAAACCCCAAGTGCTTTGCCGAAATCAGGAAAGACTTCACATGCTTCTGGGAGGAAGATGAGGAGAGGGCTGGCTCTGTGGACCAGTACACCTTCACGTACACCTACCAGTAAGTCACATTCAGTAGTAACAACCAGGCCATGTGGTGTCATGAGAGGTCATGAGAACAATAGCTCAAAGCTCTGTTCTCATACTTTCTGTTTTATTTTCTCTTTTTCTATTGCAAGCAACACGTTATAAATGAAACTATATTCTGGTCAGTAAACCAGGGTGATTGAAGGATTAAACACGTTTTTTACAGACTCTTTTTAGGGGCCTGGTGATTAATAAAAGGTCAATACATCAGTCTAGATAGATAAAACAATAGCAACATTCAGCATGTCTGAATTCTAAGTGGCCTCATTCAAGAAAAAGAAAAAAAATCACCTCTCTGTGAACCCTCTGAGTGCTTTTTGTCTTCCTCTGTCAGGGAGGAAAACAGCAGCAGGTGCCCACTGAGAGTCCTCCCTCTAGCGGGCGGAAAAAGGCTGTTTGTCTGCCACTTAAAACGAACCCAGATGTTTGTCCAATTGGACTTACAAGTTCATCGAGAGGGAAAGCCGATCCACCATCGCAGCCTTCTCATCGAGCTTCTCTGTAAGTTATTTTACTGCCACTGCCTTCGCTAAACGGCACAGTCAGAGCAGTGCATTTGAAAGGTTTGTGTGAGCGTGATGGATTACATTCATTGTCATTGACTCTAAAATTCCCAATACCTTTTTTTTTTTTTAAAGCTGCTATAATTAATATTTCCGTATCAAAATTTGCTTATCACACGACTACTTGTATGTGAAAGCACTCACGTTTAGTGACAAACTCTGAGAGCATTATCACCCAAATCTGCAGGTCCCCTTCAGATTAGAGTGTTTGAATGTCTTTCAGTTTACTGTTTTGGTGCCCGCAACTTCACTATTTTGGTTCAGTCTCACGGCTCTCATCAATGTTGTATTTAGCTGCAACTATTCTAGAGAAAAAGCTTGAAAAACCCACCGTACACTACCTGCCCAGCACCAAAACAGTAGACGCGTAACGTTAGCAGCTAGCTCGTTTGACATAGTGGAGCATTTAGCAGGTAAAGAGCCAGATATTTCCCTCAGGAGTGGGTGGAGACCAAAAACAGAGCTAAAAGGAGAGTGAATAATGCACGTACATTCATCCGGTGGACATAAACGTGACTCCAAATAAATGCCAATGTTGCTGTGTATCTGCTAGAAGTGTAAAATTGTGTTCATAGTCTTTTTCCCTATATGGCCAAAGAATAGAGTAGTGTTTCAAGGGTGTGACGGACTTTTGGATGTGGTCTTTCCCCGACTTCCGTCAAAATCCTTCCTAACAAGCTGCCTCTTGTCTATCTGCATGGCAGTTCTCCTGGACCCTCCCGCTAACGTGACGCTGAACAGCACCGGTGAGAAAGGCCAGCTGAATGTCAGCTGGATGGTTCCTCCTCTCAAGTACATGTATGACAGCGTGATGTACGAGGTCAACTACACCGCGGCGGACAGCCACGCGTCGCAGGTACGGCGGTTGCTTTAATGCCCTGCACGACCTCACTGATATGTTAGAGGGGGGAATGAAGCTTTGTGCAGCAGGTTGGTTGAATGGTTGGGGACAATGTGGACCCGTATCGATGAGTTGGGGACTGTTTTGCAGGTGGAGGTGGTAAGAGCCAGCTCAGAGTTGATCCTGAGAGGCCTGCAACCAGGCACGAAGTACAAGGTGCGAGTGCGTGTAAAGATGGACGGGATTAGCTACAACGGCTACTGGAGCGCCTGGAGTGACCCGGTGTTCATGGAAACACTGCCTGCAGGTGAGTACTCTCAAAAGGCTGTCCAAAGAAATATGTAATCCCACATTTTCACTGTACATGGACAGATCCAATCCAATTCAAGTTGGTTCCCAATGCAATACCTGTTTTTGATCATTGTGTGCCTCCTCCAGAACTCGACCTACTCATCGTGTCCCTGACGCTCATCATCTCTTTCATCCTCATTGCGCTGTCTCTCACCATGCTCCTGTCCCAACGGAGGTCAGATAACCAGCAATGCATAACTAATTTACTTACCACAAAAAACAAATGCAGAATTATATTTTCAGCATCTGTGCTATTTTCAGCTTTGTCATAAAGAAGATTTGGCCGACTATTCCAACTCCTGACAGCAAGTTCCAAGGCCTGTTCACTGTTTATGGTGGGGACTTTAAGGTAAGAACGAGACACGTTTACAGCCATGCTAGCGGCTCTGTGAGGCTGTACTTGGGTACAAGGCTGCTTTGTGCTAAATGCTGACGTCAGCATGCTCACAGGGACAATGCTGGCATGTCTGGCGTGTATGTTTACCATGTTGTTAGCATGCTAACATTTGCTATTTAGTGCGGACAAACTGAAATGTTGAACTGATTGTCATGCCAATTCATCCAATGGTAGTTGAGATACAATGGTGGTGTTACAGGAAAGTGCCATCTTCATTTTAGAATATCCAAGGCTTCAAGGAGTTTTCAATATCCTTTGTTGTGTTTTTGTACAGGAGTGGTTAGGTCAGACCAACGGAGGCATATGGTTGACTCCAGAGTACTTCTACTCAGAAGAATGCCCTTCTCCTCTGGAGGTCCTGTCAGAGCTCAGCCCTTGCCCCTCGCTGCCTTCCCCACCTCTGCCACCCAAGGCCTTTAGAGCTCCGACCACAGGCAGAAAGGAGGACAAGGATGACATGAAAGGGCTGGTCGAGAGAGAGCCGTTGGAAAGGGGTGATTCGGCGTTGACAGAGCGATGGAAAGCCACACCACACGACCACTGGCTGATGGACCGATTAAGGGCGCTCCACCAGAACCCAGTTCCCTGCTCCAAGTCCTCTCTGCTGGAGTCCCAGGACGCCTACGTCACCCTCAGTGGCAACAACCAAAGAGAAGACGATCACTTGGACGATGCTCTCGAGGAGACCTTACCGCTTGAGGTGCTTTTCGCCTCCAGTAAGACGGTGTCATGTGAATCTCACTCCGACCTGGGATCCGGGCAGCAGAGCTCCGGCCTTTCGTCACAGTCCAGCTTTGAGTACCCAAACCACGCCTGGATGCCCAAAGGCCCCGGGTACACCTACATGGCAGTGGCAGACTCGGGGGTCTCTATGGATTACAGCCCCATGAGCCGAGTTGGCGACATTGGAAATGCGGTCATCTACGCCAATGAGTACGAGAACGAGATACCTGCTCTTAGAAGACCCTTCCTGCCGAGGCAGCACATGGACTGAGCCTTGAAGCAGGCTCAGTGAAGGGTTTTTGGATATCCACCCAAAGTCACATATAGCCTCTCAACCACTGTTAAGAAAGGTGGACCAAGAATTTGGGAGCAGACTGACACCGAAGTGTAAGCTAAAGGACTCGGGAGGAAGAGTCCGCTGGATGTACATACAGTACGTTGTTTCTACTTAATCAAACCACAGCAGTGGTTTACAGCAAATACTGATATTCAGTGAAAAACTCTGCATGCTGATCTGTAAGTATCCTATCCTGTAGATCAGAGCAGCTTTTCTTTTATATAATTCACCAAAATTCAAGTTGAGGGAGTGTTTCCATAGTGGTTTATGCAAATTTGAGCTAAGTGTACTTTTAAATCCTAAATGACAGAATGGCTATTGGGTTAAATTACAGAACAGACAGCCTGAAATGGAAGACTTTGATGTGAGGATAGGGCTGGTGGTATATAAAAATGTTTGTATTGTCAACCAACCCTGCCTATAAGTGTTGCCTGTCTAACCAAAGACTGATATAACTTAAACTCTGAACATTCAACCGTTTTTTTTATTGTGAACACTCGCAAGTCGTTAACAACAGAATCTTTCCCATTGCTACCATTCATCCCCTATGATGTGAACGGGGTGAGGCCCAGCAATGCTTTTTGCTAAATGCTAATGACAGCATGCTAACATGCTCAAAGTGGCAATGTTAATATGCTGATAGTTAGCAGGTATAATGTTTACTATGTTCATCATCTTAGTTTGTACCTAGTTTCTGGAGTTAGCATGCTAACAATCGCTAATTAGCACTAAATGCAAAGCACAGCTGAGGCTAATGGGAATGCCATGTTTGCAGGTATTAGGTCATAAACCAAAGTATTGGAAAGTAGATCGAACACTTCAACCTCTGGGGACATTGAATGTTTCCACAAATTTCATTGCGAACCATTAAATAATTGTTAAGATATTTCCGTCTGGACCAAAGTGATATACGAACAAATCCACATTGCCATTCTTAGAACCACGCAATCGGCATGGTTCAAAAACTATGACAAACAAATCCATTTCTCCACCACTGTGACGTGTTCATTCATTACCACGAACATGGGTACTGTGGTCAAACTCACGTACACGTGTGTATTAATCCACTGTTGAAAATAGTCCTCCACAAATTTACCATTTACTCCTGTTCGACTAACATTCGCTAAAAATTTTAGGAAATTAGAGAGTATTATTTTAATACATGAAACTACATATTTGCGAACAGTTTTAGAAGATTTACATCTTCAGTTAGAACCAGTGGGCTTGAGGTTGAGTGCCACATAAAGATAATTATGATGAATCCAAAAGATGAGACACTAAGTCAAAATTTACATTTTCTAAATCAAAATGATGAGACAACCTGTCAAAGTTCTGAGGTAGTAAGTCAAAAGTATGATTTTTTTTAAATCACAACTATGACATAATAAAAAGAGCTAAGAGCTATTATTGCCTGATTTATCATATAAATTTCTTTTTTTATGTATTTAAATAAAACATATTTTTTTTTACCCATGTCAAATGTTGAGATGGAAGTTATAATAATAAGTTGCAATGTTTACTTTTTAAGTTAAAATTATGAGATCATAGGTCTATATTTGTAACTCATTAAGGTCTCAAAACTATGACTTAACTCATAGTTATTGGAGCTCAAACTACAAGTCGATAAAGGAGTTAATTGATCTGCAGAAAATTAATCTTTAACTATTTTGAATATTCATTCAATAGTTTTTCATGCACAAATGGGTTACACGACCAAGTTGCAAGTAATTGTCTTTGGTTCCCGACATAATCTTGGACTTTAGAAAATGATGACCTTCATTTCTGACAAAATAATCAACAAGTTAGTCAACTGATGGAAATAACCGGGAGAGTTCGGGTTGATTTGACTTCTAACGGCAGACTTATGAGCTCATAATCATGACTTAGCATCCCACAATGCTGACCACCATTACCATAAGTATTTATATATTTTTTCAGTCCTGAAACTAGAATATTGCCTTAAACTTCAAAATACCCTCAAATATAAATCACTCACACTCAAACTGTGCAGAAATTATGTCAATGTCATTTCCAAATCGGAAGGAACTCACTGTATTTGTAAATAGAATAATGGTGATTGTTGTGTTTTATCACAAACGCAGAATCCTGCAACAAAGGAAGTATAATTAGTACTACTGTAGGCCATATTCATTCTCATGTAACTGTAGTTGTTGCTGCCGTCTAAAGAGCCGAGCATGTACAGCACGTCTTCACCCGGACGTCTCACGTCAGTTGCAGTTTTTACATCAAACTTCCACATGTTTTTCGTGCTTGTGTGGCTTTGGAAAAACTTCTTGCATCTGAAATTGTAGCAACTCTAAAAGTATATAAAAACATATCTATTTGTTGTTAACTTCTACTTTTCATCACATATTACTCAGGCTTTTTGACGTATTCTGCCACATATATTTTAAGACAAAGTTGACCCATCAGTAGTTTACTTAGAAGTGGGGTCGTGTTTTGTTTCATGTTTTTTTCTCTTTCTGAAACATAATATTCTGTATTGAACGTGATATTGTTTATTTTTCCAAAATATATATTTCCTATATTTCTTCTGATTTGTAAAATACTTTAACTGTGATATCAGCCACTCGCTCCGATGTTGTAAGTTGGTTGTATGTTGGTCCCAAGATGATTAAGGGGATAAGAAAATAAAAACAAACATGAATATGCTTTACAAAATATATGTTTATTTGTATATGTACAGTGAATTTTTCTGCCCTTTTGGCACAAGTAGACTGTTTAGTTTTTAAGGGTCCTGAGCCAAAAACGTTGGAAACCACTATTCAACCCAAACACTTTAATGTCTCTGTACATGTTTTCATTATGTAAGACTTTCTTCGTGTGTTTGGCGAAGCTTTATGGCGTTTAAACTCATTAAACGTTGTACATCTGCAACCGCTGTGGTCCTGTTATCTTATATCTGAGCAGCAGATTACGTCACGCTGTGTCGGCGATGATGAGATAACGCGGTGGAAAGTACCAGAGGAGTCATGACGGTCGAAGTAAAGGCAACAACTACTCTGATAAACAGTATTACAGTATGATAACGGAGTATTTCCTCTGAACAAAACTCCCCACGTGAACAAATTGACCTTCAGTTTCTCCCTCACTGCTCCGGTCTTTGATGCAAATGATTTTCAAACCAACTCAAACTCCATTAAACCATCTGGAGAAATCAGCAGCTTCCACTCTGGGGCTACAGCAGGCCTGTCCTCACAGTCTTTGGTAGAAGAGGCCTCTGCGATGCCCGTCCCAGAAAGGTAAATGTGCCACACCTCCTGCAGTCCGGCCGCCGCAGCTTCGTAGCTCCCGTCCCTGTCCAGCGTACAGCGGACTCGGAAATAGCGATCAAGAACATCGAGGGCGGGATCCGTGGCGGAGGCCTCCCCGGTGTCCACCGCGGACCGGAAAGAGGCGATGACGCGGCAGGGGGCCGAGCTCGGGGAGCGTCGCCTCAGGAGTTGTGTGAGGAAGGCGGCGGTGTCGCACAGCAGCGCGGACAGGTGTGCGGCGCAGGACTGCTCCCCCGGGTGGAATCCACCGAGGCCCCCGGCCCCGGGGCCGCACAGGTAGCCCTCCAGCCCGTCGACTACGATGAGCGACGGCGGTGTCGGATACGTGTTGGCGGACTCGTGAAGGCCGGCCACCTGCTGCAGCAGCTCCTCCACCGTCCTCGGATAGGAAAACTTGATTTTCTTTAAAGAAAGAAATAAAAAAATAAATTGACTCTGAATGATTCAAGGTAGCTGGTCATACATTTGAGTGTTAAGTCTATGAAATATCAAGCAATAGCAAAGCCCATCACAACATCTCAGAGCCCAATGTGAAGTCGACACGTCAAACAAACATGTTCAGTTTACTTTAAGAAAAAGCAGCAACCAGAGAATATTTGGCTTTTCTGCTTGCAAAATGACTAACAAAATGAATAGATTATCAAAATAGTTGCTGATTTATCTTTTTATCTATCAACTAATTAATTAACTTCTTTTTTTTTGCCTCTGTCACCTTCAAAAGATTAAGAAACTACTCAAACACCACTGTTACCGTACTATTTTCTGTTTAATGTGGTCCGATCAGACATATTGTGATAATTCGTCAACTTACTAGTTTTCAAGCAAAAAGACCAAAATAAAAATATATATAAAATATTTTCTTAATGAAACACAAACAAAAGAAAATGCAAATACGCCCTTTTGCTTGTGTTATTGACATGTATTAATTAAAGATATACAGAACTACTTTCTATATATTTGAAATAAAACTAATGGCTTTATTATTGATTAATAGATTATTTAATGACCATAACGTTTGGGTAGCCAGGTTGTGAATAATGTCTCTTGCTGGTGAGACGTTAAAATACAAGTAAATAATTAATGTTCATGAGTTTTCACTTTTTAATAAACCTTCGAGTCTACAGTAACAATTGTTAATAAGTCATTGAAGTTTATTTTTCTTTAAAGAATCCATGAAGTCCTTAATTAACGAAGAGTTAATAAATAAATATATTATCCTGAGAGAGCTTTTCGACAACCTGGCAACCCAAACGTTGGTCTCGCGATCTATAAAGCATTAGTAAATGATCAATACATGCATTAATAGGTTAGGCTACACCTTTATAATGGGAGAAAAGAAATCCAGCTCACAGTTTGAGAGGATCTGATCGGTACCTTGAGACTCTCTGGGCTCAGGCTGGGAACACGCTTCTGCAGACAGAGCGGGAGGCTCTGGATCTGTGTCTGGGTGAAGAACACCACTCTCGTGCCCAGCTCTGAGGCCGCTGTCACCGCCGCCAGCAGCAGCACGGAGCGGCTGAGGCCGGTGTCTCCGACCATCAGCGCGCTGCAGGTCGGTGGTGATGGAGGGGTAACTGTGAGCTCCTTCCTTCCACCTGTCGGTGACGTGAAAGTCTTAAATACGAGTGTTAAAATGTCCGTCATGACTGACACCCTGACACGGTACACTTTTCCCGTAGTTCTGTGGTATATAAATTACATTTACGCCATACTGTGTGTGTTCACGCTGAAGTTTCCCGCGTCTGTTTACATGTTACACATTGGTGTTCGTGCTGCTGCGGTCCGTGTGGAAACACGCTGTATTTGCTGTAGCGTTCTGCTGCGGTTGTCAGCGTACACAGAAGGGTACTTCTTTTAGTATTTTTTGACAGACATGTACCCGTGTGGTGAACGACTGTGTTCGCCACTGATGCTTCAACGTTTGCAAGAAAATAACCACAAAAGGCGGATCTTTATCAGTGCTTCCTGTCGGGTCGGACCAACTTCCGGGATTGCCGGCAATCACAACTTTCAGCAGCCAAGATGGCGCACAGCCTGGCGGAGTTAGACGTTCCCTTGGACGCTGACCAAGCCGGGGACCAAGAGAAAGGTGCGCTGAGGCGCTGCAGAGGACGACCCAGGCTCACGGACTCCGACCGAGCACAGAGGCGTCTGGAATCCCGAAAGAAGTACGACGTGAGGCGGGTGTACCTGGGAGAGTCGCACAAGCTGTGGAGTGAGCTCCGCAGGAGGACCAGCCTGAGTGATGCTGGACTGGCAGAGTACCTGATCCTGCTCAACACCACCTACGGAGAAAAGTACCAGCAGAAGTACTGCGGGTGAGCCCACTCAAAGCAATGCCCGGTTTATTTCACACAAGCTGACGGTACCTAGCCAGACCGTCCACGTTTCTTTTTTAAATAAAAAATGGTCTGCTGCAATGTTATTAGCTCGGCCTCTTCCTTTGACTTCTGTCAGCCTTTTGTGTTTTTATGGCTGATTTTGAGCTTCGTTAAGAGTGTGTTTTACTCCGCTTAACATGACCAGTCAATGTCCACTTTACTGCATTCCAGGAAGAAGATTGCTCCAGAAGAAGTAAAAGAGAAAATAGGTGAGTGGTGCCATTGACTGAGTTAGTCACATGGGTTTGTGAGGTGTCAGTGTAATAGCCTGAAATCTGCTGGTTTCATGTGGTTTACTCATCAGCTCACCTGTAGTCATGAGGCTTAACATGTCAGCGTGTGGACAAAAGACCAACGGATGATCCTGCTTCTAGGGTTCTGGCTGCATTAGAAAGCCTCGAAAGAAATAAGTAATCCATGAAATTTGAGGAATGACAAAATATACATACTCATGATGATAAATCCCAAATTTTCCAGTCAAAACAAGTATGACTTAATAACAACTAGGTATGATATAATAAACATAGCTAGACTTATAAATGGTCCAGGTGGATGTGTCGGCTGGTTTTATCTACAGTAGGTTTAAGTTAATTTAGAAGCCGTGTCACCATCACAGATCCTCAACCAGAGACCTCCGACAAGATGATGTTTACACTGTTAAATGTCCCAAATCACTGTTGATATAAATAAGTCTGATTTTTGAATTTTACTTTAATTATTGAAATAGTAGAAGAAGAGCGTCTGCCTCCTCTTAGTTGGTTTGTAGACTAATCGGTCGTTTTTTGGTCTTCATCGACTAAGATTTCTTTCGTCGATTGGTCGTTTTTTTAATGCTTTTTATTCATCCAAGAAACTTGAGAGCACATCTCTGGTAAACACAAGAGTTAAAGTGGAGCTTCTCTGTGGAGAAACACAGTTTTACAGATCTGTCGATTAAATCAACTAATTGATTAGTCGAACAAGTGTTTATGTTTTTGGTTGAGGTCAGCCCTAAGAAGAAGGGAGAGTTATATAATGATCTTTTGAGATAGTAAGTCTATATTTGTAACTCATTTTGAATACAACAAGTATGACTTCACTGTTTCATCATTTTGTGTGATTAGTTGAAAATCAACTGTTTTGGTTGAAAATTGCTCTTTTGTTGAAGTCGTTTTTCATGCACGAATGACAAACATTAAAAGCTTGTTTGCGTTTCACAAAGAACTGCTAATCCTGCTTCGACAATTCTTGAAAAGACGAGAGAGAAGACCGCCTTGAAAATTGAGGAATGTGAAAACACAAAATACTTAATATTTTCCAAATCGAAATCATGTGACAGCTGGTCAACTGATAAATATTTTTAGCTTATTGGCGATACATCAGTATCCAGGTTTGAGGTCATTTATAAACTGTCAACATGACCGTCTGTCCACCAGAAACCTTTGACGAGATGGAAAAGATGTTTAAACAAATGACAAACATTACAGAGTTCCAACCTAAAACAGGAGGTTTTTACGTCTTATCTTCAGTGGCAATAAGTTTAATATTTCTGGTTTTGGAGAGAACCTCAGCTTTAGAAAATGTTCTTGTGATGGCAGAAACGGGCTTCCGTAGAAAAAGAGTATTGTGCACATTTTGTTTTGTTTTTTGCACAAACAAATTGTTGCGCTCGCTCTTTTGAATGTTTATCCAACAAAATGCAGCAAGCCATTGAAGTGGAATCACATGACAAAATCCTCTTCACTCATCCGCGATCCTTTTTGTCCTTTTCGACTGACTTCTGTTGCTCCCCAGGCGGGAAGGAGCGCGTGTCCACCCTCCAGAGCCTGGTGTGCTGGTACCAGGACCACTCCGGCTCCTGCCCCCACGAGCCCCAGCTCAGAGCCCTGCAGCCCGAGCCCAACTCCTCCACCGCGGCTATCTGGCGATGTGACTCGAACCACTCGTTCGTGCAATACCTTTTCTCACCACCGAGGGAGGCGAGTGACTCCGAGCACGAGGGGGGGGCGGACGAAGAGGGCGACGAAGAGGGCGACGAAGAGGGCGCGGCGAAAACGGACGCGCCCGTGGCTAAATGTGCGGGCGGCAGGAGGAGAAGAAAGGAGGCTCGCAAACACTTCAGAGGTACAGAGTGACACGTTCTGTGACTCATTCGGGGGGTTTTCACTCAGCGTTGATAATAATGAGTGGTTGAATGTTTGTCAGTAGCTGTTAGATCCTGAACAAATGCTTTTTATTCTGCTTTTCTGCAGATGTGGGAGAAAATGTGGATGTTGCTGAGGTGCAACATGCAACCATGAGTCCCGTAGAACGGGCTGCAGCTCTAGACCTCCATCCCGGTATTGAGGCCTCCTCCGTGGACGTTCCACTGACGGGACAGCCTGTGTGGGAGATGGAGATGGTCATAGAGCGACAGCAAGGCTCCCCGGCGGCAGCCTTTCACTCCATCCCCTCGGAGGAAGAGGAGGAGGAGGAGGAAGGCGGCGAAGAGGACGACGAGGCTGAGGATCTGCGGCGAGGCAGAGACGGAGAAGAAGAGATCAGGACTTATGGATACGAGTGTGTTGCCGTGGCGCCGTCACTAGCTGATAAACTAGAGGGGACGGACGAGGAGAGCTTGAGCGGCTCAGCCGGACTGGGAGCTCAGCCGGAGCCGTCTGTCCCGCCGCCCATGCAGGTGGAAGAGCACAGCGAGCTGTTTGACCCTCACACCCTGCAGACGGTGGTGACCAGCTGCGAGCTTCCTGACCAGAGGACCACTTTGGAAGGCTCACAGGTAGCGGAACGAGCACCTCGCAGGGATGTTTAAAGGAGGGTAGAAGTGTGTGTGGCGCGCATCAAGGACTGTAATTACTCTTTTTCTTATTTCCTCTCATTCCTAGTTAATTATCATCACTGGCCCCAGCTACGAGGCGCTGGCATCAGAGGGCATCCAGCTCAACATGGGCGGCGGAAGCGTGGAGGAAGTCACCTGCACCGTCATCGGGGGCGTCACCTACAACCAGGTGTCTGAGGCGAAACTCAGAGCAGCAGAGGACGAAGACTCCATGACAGGTGCGCTACATTCAGAGCTGGCACAGCATTGTTTGTTTTCGGGGTGTGTATAGACTATTAATATTGCGAATACAAATGTTGGTAACAGTTGCTTTTTCAGGCCACTAGATGGTGCTGAAGTTGTTCCTGGTGCGGTCGTTGGTAAAGTCGGTGAGCTGACTGTAGACTGTAATGTGAACAGCTCAGTTTGTCAGGTGCATGATGAAACATTTATGCTTCATAAAACCTTTTTATGACTCACAAAAAGACATTTTGCTACAATAAAAGTGAGGTGAACCGAGTGAAAACTTTTTTTATTTTTTAGATAAAACAGATGTTGACAAACTGCATAATTTGCAGTTGAGAAAAAGGTAATACATTGTCAATATATGTCATACCAATGCTCGGCACGTCGCAAACTATTTACAGTCACACTAGGATCGTATTGTGGCTCAAGTATGGCGATAATATCTTATCATGTGGTCTCTGGTGATTCCCTTCCCTGCTGTCTTGACCAGTGTGACATATTGATTCAACACTTGCACGAGTCATTTTGTAATCAGCGTCTACACTCTTTCTCTGCAGGGCTGAGTGACAAACAGCTGCTGCAGCCCACCGATGATGCTTTGGAGCTGAGCAGTGACAGAGAGCTGCAGAGGGGTCTGAGCGGGTTAGTGGCCACATGTTTTACCATGGTGAATCCCAGTGCAGGAGACGGTCAAGGCCTTTGTCCACAAGTTCACAAATCTATTGACTTGTAAAACTTAATGTTAATGTTTCTGTGTCAATTTATAATGCCAGGCTAAAAACCCGTTTTATGGCTTTGGGTTTCCCCTGGTAACCCCATGTTTAACTTCACAAAGCTATGGATTGTGGTAATTTCCTCAGGCAAAGTCTGCAGAAATGCAAACCTACATTAAGTGTTCATTAAAGGGTCAAAATGTCTGAGGATGAGCCCTCAGACACCCATAAATCCGTGAGTGTGGAGATTGGGATTGGGCCTAAAACTGCAGTGTCTGTTTTTTTTGCATGCAGTGTCCGGTCAAAGAGAAACAGGCGAGGCCCGGTCATCGAGGCGGATGGGATGCTCAAGATGTTCCACTGTCCGTACGAGGGCTGCAGCCAAGTCTACGTAGCTATTAGCAGCTTTCAGGTGAGACATTCCTCCATTCGTGCTTTAAGTTTCACCTTCAGCTCGTTTAGCCGGAGGTTAAGATAAAAACATCTCGTCGGTTCACCTCCTCCTCCTCTCTGTAGAATCACGTCAACCTAGTTCACAGGAAAGGGAGGACCAAGGTCTGCCCCCATCCAGGCTGTGGGAAAAAGTTCTACCTGTCCAACCACCTGCATCGCCACATGATCATCCACTCAGGTGGGCGCTCAAAGACACGCGTGTTGCCTCAGAGTCTCATCTTTACGAACCTCTCCAAACGTAACACAATCTGTTCACAGGGGTCAGAGATTTCATCTGCGAGACGTGTGGAAAGTCGTTTAAGCGGAAGAATCACCTGGAAGTCCACAGGCGGACCCACACGGGAGAAACGCCACTCCAGTAAGTTACTAAAGCTGAAAACGGATTGAATCCTTACATATTATTTGCTGTAAGGTGGTTAGACTAAAGTTGCCGTCTGTACAACACGACCCATAATCATCTACATGATCCTCCTGTTCTTCCCCGTTCCTTCCTTCTTGTCTTTCTCCCCCACGTCACTTGCCAGATGTGAAATCTGTGGCTACCAGTGTCGCCAGCGTGCGTCGCTGAACTGGCACATGAAGAAGCACACGTCGGAGGCCCACTACAACTTCACCTGTGAGTTCTGCGAGAAGAGGTTCGAGAAGCTGGACAGTGTTAAATTCCACAAGCTAAAGAGCCACCCGGACAAGCAGGCAACCTGAGGTGTCACGGACACGTGGTAGATGGAGCTAAACACGAACAGGTCGGCCCTCGGAAACCAAAGGAAGACTTCCGGTGAAGAGATGGACTTTCCTTTGCCGTGTTTGTCTGGCCTTTTAATGTCCAGGATGATACGAACATCACCTGTGAACACACAAGCGGTGGATAAAGAAGGCCAGTCTGGCGGCTGTGCAGGACACAAGCCGTCTCAGAGGACAGGGCCCAAACGAGGGGTTTTGGACATATTTGGTATGGCGAGGAAAACGTTTAATCCACTGATGATTAATTGACCGTTTGGTAAACTCCTGCCCCGAACAGCTCATAGCTTAACAACAATAAAGGCACAGCAGTTCGGACAAACTTTTGATTTCTACAAATTTTGAAACGGTGTGGATGGCTTTAGTAAGAGAGGTAGCCTACTCCATGTATATTGTTTTACAAAACCCAAATCACAAGAGCGAAAGAGTAAAGAATGGATTCAACAGTGTGATTATCGGCCGCTAACATTAGCATGGCCAGCTAACTAGCTCACGACCTACAGTGGTAATCTGTTATTCCTTTCAATGGCAGCTGCATTTCACTGCATTACTTCATGGAGTTACAAGTTACATTGAGGAAAGAAGCCCTGTTCACAACTAGCACATCCACTGTGTAGTAATGTGGGGGCCAGTCCGGGATGCTGCTATATCAGAGTTAAGCTAACGTTAGAAGGAAAGTTTATTTTTCAGCAACTCAAGCTAAACTTGTTATCCAAGCTTGTTATAGCGCTACATTCACCAAACACATTGGCCTGCTTTCCTTAGTAAACCGGAACTAAAATGATCAGTACAAATACAGCATGAATCAAGGGGCTTGCTTGTCTTGAGTGTGCAGGATTAGCAGCTAACGTTTAGCAGAGTTACGTTGGAACAAAATAACAGTCTTAAGCGTACACGTTTCCTTATCCTACTTAAAATACTATGAATGATACGTTCTTCACTGCAATGCTGTTACTTTGTTTTCCATGTCTTCTACAAGGATCGTCAAGTAATCAGGGTGCTGACTTTTTGCTTGAGACACGTAGTTTTAGTCTCAGTCTGTTAATATTTTTGGCCATCAAGCTCATGTGACCCTTTTACTGGTTCCTTGTTTTAAAACAAGTCAGTTTGAAACATTAAAAAGCTTTTCAGCCAACGTATGTAGCTTACGTTAGCTGAATTAGCTAGCTAGCTAGCTACAGCTATCATCTCAGCCGGCAAAATCGATGTTTGTTGGCTACAAATGAGAAGCCTCCTTTTTTGTACCTCTGTCTGAAATCAACAACACGTTGTTTGAAAAAAAATTTGCTAAGAATATTAAGGGGGGAACTTAACAAACGGCCAATATTTTCTATTAAAGGAAACTTTTTTTTTTGTCGATTTTTTTTGTGTTCTGCAGTGAAATAAAGGGCACATTCAATATTAAATCAGTTAAAAAAATGCAAAACGCTGGAATGGACCATTAATAATGAAGTGTGACCTAAATATGGTTGCTGGGTTTATCAATACACCACCAAGAAAGATTATTGATGACATACCAGTGTGGTGGGTAAATATTATCTACATATAAATGTACTTGAAGTTAGGGCTGTGAAATTTACATCATTGAGGTTTTTAGCGTTGTGTGTGTTGCACTATGCTGCTCGTACTGATGCAAATGGAGGTTCTTCAATTTGTCATTCAAATATTGAGCATCTGTCGTGTGGGCAAGGAGCGCAGTTGTTTTTTTATTACATTTCGCTCATTATCTGTTTTCACTATCCCAATGTCTCGACTCACAGGCTCCGATGAGAAATCCTGGGAGTGAAAAAGTGACAGTTTCTCAGGAAAATTCACCCCAGTCGTCTTCTTGTGTCTCCTCCTCGTGTTCTCTCTGTCCTTTTTAGTTTCGATGTAAATGCACTTTTTCCCTCATGGATGAATCACTCCAATATGTGAGTATGAGTTGTGTTTGTATTGTATCTTTTTTTCTGAAAGACATTGGTTTGACACAAATGGTTAATAATATGCAGTGTGTTCTTCGCCTCTTGCGTAAAACGCTCAAAGGGTGTGTGTGTGTGTGTGTGTGTGTGTGTGTGTGTGTTAGTGACGTGTGTCTGAAGTGTGGGCGTGCATGAATGGCATGAAAAGCACAAGTATCATGACACTTAGTCATAAAATGACAGATTCTTTCAGCCAGCTGAATGCTAGACATGCAAATGGTTCCTGTGTGTTCGTGTTGATACAAGGTGAAGCAGGAAAGATGAGTAATGATGGAGAGTCCCATTTTGGATTATAATAGTGACATGTTTATTGGTATAAAATGGATTTTGATATATTTGAGTATGTGAGGATGTATTATTATTTATTAATTTCCTTCATTCCCCGCCTATTCTTTGCATTCAGAAATGTCACGTCGCTAATAACAAGCTGAGAATTATCGTCGGTATTCTTCTGCTGTAAATCATTTATCCTTCTCCCTCATTTGGCAGTTGAGTTAGTAATCTCATGCTCTTAGTGTTCTTTTATCTTTGCTTGAAATGATTCAGATAAAGCAAATGTCACACTGAACTATGTATGAAATATGAGGCCAAAGTCTGAGGGGCAATCATTTCGGAAAACCGGGTGGAGGAGACTCCACCTGACAGCTGTCGCTGCGTTTCAGGCAAAGCATTACAATTTTATATATATTGACATTTTTGGTTGATTGATTGATTTCTTTGTATTTGTGTCACGCACATAACGTGCCCAACCCTCAAGGGTTTGTAAGACATACGATACAGCTGCATTGGTCACGCATTTAATTACATTTCATTCAATTACAAAATTATGTTATTTTACAGCTCGGTCTTAATAAAAAAAATAACAAAAAGCACTCTAACCAGCACCCATTCTACCGTATCCCTGCGTTTCAATCATATCCTCCTATAAAGAAAACCTGTGTTCCTTAAGAAAGCCAACAGTACCCTAACCTGTGCTCTCTCACACATGCTCGGTACTCCTTTCATGGTGCATTCATGCACCCATAATTCCCTCAGATTATTCCTCATCTCTCTCTGCATCTCATACTCACTACAACTCACCACTACGTGCTCAACTGACTCCTCTTCTCCACATCCTTCACACAACCCTGTCTGGTGTTTTCATATCATTTTCAGTGTTTTGTTTAGTGCACAACCGTAACCTTGTCAACACGACACCGTTTCCTCTCTCCTGTTCCTACTACCTACCCTTGTAACTTTGACACTCTCTTGAATATGATATAGATGTCATGAACCCACATCCAATTTACCAATAAGAGATTTGGCTGCTGATCCGTATGCTATGCTGCTGTAATCCAACACAGATCTTATCAAGGCCACGTACATGGTTTTTAATGATGAACTACTGGCTCCCCATTCTCACACATCTCATCACATTTATTACTTTTTTGGCATTTTCCCTCTATTCTCCTGAGAACCTAAACCCCCAATCACACCCCCACTCCACCACCTCATCTATTGCTTCTTGTACTTTTCTGACTGCATGTTGCATGTTCCTTCCTTCTTACACAACGCTCCATCATCAGCAAACATAGACCTACCTATATCTACTGGTACCTTTGTGAATATATGGTTAATCATAATGATGAAGAGTAGCGGGCTCATCACATTGAGGCGTACCATTATCAACTATGTATCAACTATACCATCTCTGCCAAAGTCAAAGGTTCATCAAGTTTATCATGTGTTTTCTCCCTCCTGTCTAACACATCTGGATAATGATTCATTATTCTCCTTCTGACAAATTCACTGTCCTTTTTTACTCCTCATGTCATTTTTAGTCTTCGGACATTCACTCATTTCCCTCCTTGGACATTCCTCTTTAGTTCCTCCATACCAACACTCACTGGCACCCCTGTGATAACTCCTTTACATCCACCACCATTCTGTGCTCCCCCCCTCCCTGTGTTCAACACCTTAAGTTTTCCTATTTCTTTTAGATTGAGTGCTTGCTCAAGTTGTTCTTCATTGGCACATCTCACCAGTAGGTTGCCATCATTTAGGACCTTTGCATATAATATCTCCCATATATACTTGCCAGACCTGTATAAACAGGTTGATTTTCTCCATGTTCTCTTGAGCCTTTTTATTGAACCCTACTATGACTATTCATTTATCAGATCTTTCTCTCTGCCCTCGCTCATATACCCATTTACAGATTGCCTTGATTTTCATTTTTCCGCCCCCTCAATTCCCCCTCATTCTCTTCTTCACTCCCATGACAATAATCCATTATATATAATGGATTATATAATAAACTGCCTGTCTCTGATCCATTCACGGAGCAGTCGTGCTCAACCGCCTCCAAAGGACTTGCTACTTCTCGTTTTACATTTCGCGCATTCTGCCGATGAGAATTTCCTCGCTCACGTCCAGCTGATGTCATCGCCATCACCCACACCGAGTAGCGACAGGTGTAGTGTGGTGCTGTTCTTCATCTTCTTGTATATTAGAGATTGGCAAACCAGCTAAAAGGCAGATTACCACCACCTAATGTAGTGGAGTGTGGAGCGGCAGGTTGTCAGGAAAATTAATGAATATAAAAATAAATAAACCTGAATCTCTATGATTCCTATTGCTCTTAAGTAATTAATTGTGGACTTTCCTTGATGCCATTTGCTTACAGATTCCCTAATTTAATATTATATTTTCCATCGATTAGGCCCTGATCCTAATTCCCTTGTTTCTTTGTCTATTGGTCCATGTTTGACCATTTACAGTTTATTATTGTTGAGAGTATTTGGTTTAATCCTGTATGTCTCAGAGGGATAATGACCATCTCTTGCCTTGAGCTCCCGCTAAGTATTCCATCCAACATATACCTGTGTTGATGTGTGTATATATATACTGTATACTATATATAATGTGTATATATATATATATATATATATATACTGTATATATCTTGCTGAATGAAAACGTGTACGTATCATAAACTCATTTTTTTCCGCAATGATTACAAAATCCAATGGAAAAATCTCATTGGCTTTTTGTCGAAGGCAACCAGTGTGATGGTGGAGACTCATTAGTTCCAATGAATAGATCTGTGTGTTTATTAAGTCAACAAGTAGGCTAAAGCCTTAAGGCGCCATGTATGCTGATTTAATAAATATTCTAATTTGTTTTGTCCCCCAGTACACCAACCCTACTCTAGAATTGATTATTTTTTGATGGACCAAACGGTTATCACACCTAACTACACAAGTACAAACCAACGGTATCATTGTCCAGTACTTTTAAAGCTTTGCTTGACCTTTGCACTATAACAATCTTACGACGATTCTAAGACACCGTTAATAACCCCCCACATTTTCATTCATGCAAATGTTAAAAAATATAATACTCAAGCACTACCAGTCTTTAAAAAAATGTCCCTGAATGATCATGCAGCGACCATTTTTTGTCCCTTTATGATGTTTGACACACACACACGCGTTTGATATTCATTCATGAGAGGTTCGTTTGGGTTGATCCTTATTTAATTAGTTTCCTGTAAATACACTAATTTAAATATTTTAATTGAGAAATCGAGTCACTGTTCTCATGTCAAGGTAATTGTCTCTCTCTCTCTCTCTCTCTCTCTCTCTCTCTCTCTCTCTCTCTCTCTCTCTCTCTCTCTCTCTCTCTCTCTCTCCCCCCCCCCTCCCCTCCCCACGGTGATGCGTGCTGGTTACCGCTCAGCTGCTTTGGTCACGCCCACCTGCTCCCCCTCCCTCCTCCCAGTACTTATAACCAGCGGACAGCCTTAACATTAAAAGCAGAAAGCTGGAGAAAAAAGAAGTAACTCCGAGGGTCTGCACAGGAATCGTATTGTGGGTCATTGTTCCAGAGCACAGACGAATAATACACCACTGTGCTCCTGTTCTCTCTCTGGCAGTCTGCTCCCACAGCAACAGTCTCCATCACCAGCGGAAGGTAAGGGAGACTCCCCAACGGTGAGCCGGCCTCGGAGCGCGTCCTCGGATATCTCCCTCTGAAAAGGTAAGAGTGACTTAACGCGGACCGACTGTGTTTTAAAGTTGTGCGCTGGCTCCTCCGTGTCTCTTTTCCCCAAATGTTTCGAGTGCCGTACCCACAAAGGAAGGGATCCATCCAACAATGATCCTTTGTCCCCTGAGACCTGCCTGCAATTATTCTGCTCAATGGCGTCCTTTGAGATTTGTGTGTGTGTGTGTGTGTGTGTGTGTGTTGGAAGGTGGTCTGTCAGAGACGAGATTTTTTGTTGTTGTTAAACACGGACCGTGCACGCAACTCCTGGCGTTGAACACACGCGCACAGTGCAGCGATAACAATGTGAGCTTCTCCTCGGTGTGTTGGATGTGGACACTACATCCTTCTTCTTTTTTTTTTTTCAGTCGCTCCTGGGACGTTTTTGAGATTTTGCATGTGACTCGTGCTCGTTAATACATCACCAGGCCGACTCCTCGTTGTGTCAGAGCGCTGAGCACGAGGAAGTGGAGAGCTCAGAGGTGATAGAGGGAGTTTTGGGGAGTCAAGGCAACAGCTCGTTATGTTTCTGCTGACATCCTGACCTCCCAATGTATGATTAACTTGACGAGGACCAGCTTTACTGTAACAGCAAAGGAAGGCTAAGAAGAAATGACAAGACACGTTACGGTAGATTTGAAGGGAATGAAAATAACCGGTTGTAGTTGAACAGCGGCCGTGGAGGCCATGAGGGATATCCAAATTCTCAGAAAAGCAGCCTGTTGCTATACACAGTTGGGTTCTGCTCAGTCATTGTCGTTGGGGATAACACTTTGCCTGTTTTCTCACGACAAACAAAGGGCACTGTTTCCCCTCTGGGAGGTCTACACACAAACACACACACACAGAAATTTGGAAGTGGCAATCTTGAAGCGAGAACAGTGGAGGTTGTAAAAAGGGGAGTGGGAGGAGAAGATTTGGAGACAGGAGGGAGACAAGATGATGAAGACAGATACATGTTGAGTATCTGTGTGAACACACTAAACAGAACGTGTTGTGTATTCATGTGTCAACAGACAAGGAGGTATTCAATAGGCTGTTGTGTTGCCGTGTACCTCCGTTGGTTAATACACCACTATCGGCTCCATGACGTCTAAACAAGCTGCCGGCCGACCGCAAAGTTTTCCATGCAAATACGCATATGTGTCTTTGATATACTGCATTCGTGTCCGCGTTACTTCGACCGGGAAGTCCATGGGTTTATGACAGTCGAGTATTGTAGCAAAGCATTCTCAATTTGAATGCAAATGAGGGGAAAGATGCAGAGGGATGAATTATTTCCATGAGTTTGCATACTGGCTTCAGTGAAAGGCTTTCCAGAAAATACAGTGAGTCTTACTTCCTCAAACGTCGCCGCTCTCCTCCCATTAATTCTAAACTAAACAAAGCCCTCGGCCGAGTTCCCCCGTACGTGTTTGAGAAAGATAAGTTATTAAGCTCACAAAGGGTCGAAGGTGAGGAGTTGGGGATAAAGGCAGGTGTGTCTTTCCCCCCTCCCCTCCCCAGCTCTCTCCCTTCCACCTCACAGAGGAAACAGCACAATCCCACTGTTAATGTGTCACCTAATTGGCAGTGCATGATGACACAGTGAAATTTAGGGCCACACGTCATCCAGATGACTGATGCTGTGCACACAAATGACTGTGTGATGTGCGAACAAATTGGTGTTATGATCAATGAATAAACGTATTTAAAAAGGGGTAAAAAACATTAAATTGTCACACAAAATCTTTCATGAGACAAAAATAACTTCTGTCAACAAATGCTGCACAGTATTGATCGACCGGTGTCTTTTCTCTCTTTTTTTCCCGTCTATAGGTAGAACAATCCGCAGCAAAAATGGGATGCTTTGGATTCCTCAAAATCATGATGTTTGTCTTCAATGGCATTATCTTTGTAAGTTTTAATGTTTCATTATAAGTACTTCGAAAAGGAACTTTCCACAGAAAACTCTGCCATTTTGACATTTTACCTCTGTGTGCATCACGAGTAGGTTGCACTGTGAAAGATGTGGCAAAGTATGCGGGAAAAAAAGGGTTGACTTTGGGACAGAAATGAATCGGTGGGGGCATTTTGCAAGACCAAATTTAATTTGAAGTAAGAGAATGTACAAAATGTAAAATATCCTCCTGTTTGATACGGCTGTCCAGCTATTAATCCCTTTTTACTTGTCAGAAATACATCAGTTAAATATAAAATGTTTAAAAGCTATTTTAATATTGCACATCCATGAAGTTGTTGGACTTGTGAGAGACTAAAAGAATGAATGGTCCAATTTGTAGCAGCAGAGGCCAATATATCCTGACTTCTAGTCCATAATGCGGGTCAAGCTCCAAAAAGCTGGATCCTACAAATCCCACAATGCATCTCATCTTTCATTAAACCCTCCCTGTAAATGTCCACATCTGTCTTTTTTCGCGGGATGAGTAGTAATCCCCAGGACAAGTAAACTGACCTTTACAGAACACACAAAATCAGCTCCCCTTGAATCCTTAAGGTTTTCCCCACGTCTCCTCTCACCCTGTTCTCTTCTTCTCCCCGTCACTCTCCCTCAGTTGGCGGGTGCTGCCATCCTGGGCGTTGGGATCTGGGTGAAGGTGGACAGCGGCTCCATCCTCGGCTTCCTCGGGAAAATTGAAGACGCACCGGCAGAGCTCAGTCAGGTGCTCAACGTGGGCTACCTGCTGATTGCAATCGGAGCGCTCCTGCTCGTCATCGGCTTCCTGGGCTGCTGTGGAGCCGTCAGAGAGAGCAAGTGTATGCTGCTGCTGGTAGGTTGTTGTCTGCTACTTTATTAGTCAGTATTTTTAATAAAACAGTTATTCTCTAGATGAGAAGATCAAAACCACTCTCAAGATAGAGTGGTATTGATCTCCTCATCTCACTCTTGAGAAAAAGGATACATTTAAAAGAAGCTATTCCGATGAAAATTCAAGCACAAATTGTTGGTGCATTCAAACTTATTGTTACATGCATAGTTTCAATAGCTTCCGTCCAAATTGGGTATACATTTAAACAGAATTGCCAGAAAATGGGCTAAAAATAAAATCGGTGTGTTTTCCAATTTCCTTTCAATACAGATATGTGAAAATATGGAGTTGGGTATGTTGAGATAAACAGCTGGCGGTGCAAATTTTCCAGTTGGTTGCCATTAAGACATTGGACCAGAAGAGGGTGCCATGAGATTATGTATTAAAAGAGCACCAGTCAAACCTCAAACTATAGAAACCCAATGGAAAACATGTTACCTTTCCGTAGACTGATAGTTTAGTCGAGTTAGATTTGTTAGTCAGAGTTCTAGTCTTGTTCCATTGCACTTTGTCACATTTTGTCACAGTTTTTCTTTTCTAATTTCCGGCATTCACACTCTAATTCACACAACATTTACTGATATAAAACATATGTTTGGTTCAGAAACATCGACATTCAGTTCATCCCTTGTTTTTGCAAAAGCGTACAATGCCAAGATTCTTTTCCTGACTACTGGGTTGTGGAAATGTTGAATTTAAAAAAAAACATTCCAATAAAATATGTAATACTTTTTTTTCACTAGTTTTTCATCATCGTCCTGGTGGTCTTCATAGCGGAGGTTGCAGGAGCTGTGGTGATCTTGGTATTCAGACCCTTGGTAAGTCAACTAAGGAACTTTTCCACCATCGTGACAGTTGCTGCTTTCTGGTACTCGTATAGAAACGCTCCTGTATGCTCGCATTTTAGGCAGACGAGTTGTTTACCAAGTTTGGCGCAGCTGCAGTTAAGAACATCAGGAAGGACTACGGGAAAAATGCTGACGTCACGGGACTGTGGAACACTACAATGAGCTCGGTATGTAATTCTGCTGTATAAAAACGTGATCGTTTTCACACCATTTCGCTGATGCTTTATGTAACGTGCTCTCTTTTGTCCCCACGTTAGTTACAATGTTGTGGATTCTACAACTCCTCAGACTTCGTGGACTCGCCATATTATGTGGACCACGGCAACCAATACCCACCACAGTGCTGCCCAGGCATTGATAACCCATGTAACCAAACGGTGGCTGACAGCGTCACGGTATGGGCTCTTGGAAGAAGTAGAAACGACGAAAGCATCCAATGGCATGATCCAAAACACATTCTGACTTTATAACTTGTTTCTCTACCTCTTTTACCTCTTTTTATTTTCCTCAGACAATTACTGGGTGCTTCCCAAAGATCAAGAAGCTGATTGAAGACAACACAGTGGTCATTGTGGCAGTTGCCCTGGGAATTGCCGCTCTGGAGGTACGAGCTTATCTCTCATCCCATTTTCGATTAGGCCAAGGATATATATTTCAAGTTAAAATCAACACTTGACTAACTATTGAAATTCCTTGACTATACATCCTTTATTTTTTTGCACACATTTTTCTTACTTTACTTTTAATTTCGTGTCTTACTAATACATATGTTCTCCCCAGATATGTGCCATGGCTGTTTCCATGATCCTTTTCTGCAGAATAAAATCCAGGGGGGACTAACTGCAAATGGTGAAGGCCTTGGAAGGATCATTTTAATCACTGGGGTCTTTCTACTTCCTCCGTTACCTCTAGAAGAGCAAAGGGCTATGCCTTTATTTAGCAAAAAAATGCCTCGTCATTAAAGGCAGTTAATGTCATATCTCGGGCAATCAAAATTACTGAATGACATAACAAATCTATTTTTACTACGTTTAAATCTATCTTAACAGATGCCGCATATGAATGTAAATTATTTCTTAAGAACACTTCACTTTGTAATACGAGCTACACACTGCCTACTTCACCAGAGACCTTTTAAAATCCGCTATTACCTGTAACACATGGCCAGTCAATGAGGAATCACATAATACCTGCGTTCATTGTGATAATGAAACAAAGGCTGGTATGTTGAGCACGTTGTTGCCATGACGCAGCATGTAAAATAGCAACAGATGTGATGCGAGATTTCTCTGTATGTTGTATGGCGATCAATTTTGAAATAAAGTGAAAAGTATTTCTAGACCCTGGTGAGTTTTTGAGTTGGTCGTGTGCATGTGTGACATCTTGCATTGGTTTTGAAGGGCAGGGAGGACCTGACAACTGCGGGTAAACAGTAGCTAAAAAATATTCTTCTACTTTCTCTTTTATCATGCTTTAACAAGAAGAGAGGTCTGACAAAAATATGTTTTTCTACAAGCACATGAGAGTTAAGAGTACATTTTCAGCCACTGAGTTTAGATTATAAGTGGGCTGCACATTAGTGTCACTTGAAACAGTGGAAACATGAGCTCTGATTTTCCAGGAGATTCAGGATTTTGTTTAGACAAGATAACATTGACCACACTATTTATCTGAATTGGGATTGAGATAATTGTTCTGGTTTATTTAGCTTGATAAAAAATACAAGGGCAGATGTTAATATGTAACTTGGAGCAAATGTCGTTCACCCTTTCTTTTAGATAGGCTAACTTTTGGATTTGCAAAGGAGCATCCACCATTAAGGAAGCTGTGAGTCCAAAAAACATTTTGTCCACATGATTTAGCTGTGAATCATTTTGGACTCTGGCTTCATTTGCTGCTTTACAGTCTGGAAAGAGACTTCCTTATGCTGGGGAGACGCTTGTGATCTTTGGAGTGCGCGGGTTAATGCAAGAACAGACCGAGCACTAGTTAAAATGCCTAAGGCTGTGATACATTGGGAGTAGACTGCCAGGCATCGGTGTTACATTTGAATAATTTGAATCAAATGCTTGCCATCAGTTTTGTGTTGTCTGTTGTTGCTGAATGCAGCACTAAACTCTAACAAGACAAATACAGAGACGAGACCTTAATCTGATGCAATAAGGTCATTGTGTAAAAGTTCATACAACTGACTTGCGACTGCTTTCTGCTTTCAATGATCTTAGATAAATGTGTGTATATATATATACACTAAACAAAACAAACATGGAGAGTCAGTAATCAGTGATGTCCGCATGTGTGGATATGTCTGAAAGAAACTAAATAAAACGATAGTCGTGTCAGCCAAGGAAGAGATTCTCAATGCTCAGGTGGAGAGACTTTAAAGCTGGAACCACACCAAACTCAGGTGTTGCTTGTTGGCTCAAGATCAACCTCCTGAAAGGCGGAAAAAAGACACCAAACAGGACACAGACCCCTAGTGGAAGGGAGGGGTCGTAATACTGCATGAAAACATGAATCTGTATGTTATACCACATTAATGATTAACATGGTAACCACACTATACTCTTTTCCAGCTTCATTGCGTAATAGTTATTACATCCCAATTGTTTGTGTGTAGTTAAAGAATGGTAATTTATTATTAATTCCATTCCATTATCAAGCAGAATAAAAACTCTAGCTAAAGGCTGCACCACAAGGTTGAGTTACTACCTGCTTGTGTGAGATAGATGTATGTTTAATTTGTTGTAAGAATATCAATTCATCCAAATCTAGGCTGAACACTTTTGTATACTCATTGTTTTTGTAGTTTTCATGAGTAACACATTTTATACTTTAATGTGTGTAAAATCGAAAACGGCAGGTAGATGTCGCCATCTCACCACTAGACGGGAACAGCCGAGACCAGAAAGAAAAGCCTCCGACAGCCAGCCACACATTAGACTGGTATCCATTCAATTAGTGCTGGGCGGTATACCGGTTTTAATTTCCCGTATGATATTAATTTTTCACACACCGCCATACCGGTGCATAGCCGAAACAACTGCTGTCACTATTCACCAGGCAGCACAATATATTGTACGCCGCTGAGGACGCTTCGTCGGAGCTAGTTGTCTCGAGTGTATTGGGAGGGACCCCTAGTCATGTTTATAACTTCATAACAACAATTAATAACCCAAAACTAACGCTCTTTAACAGGGCAAAACACCACGACACACAACAGTTTGTGACACATAAACAATTTGTAATACTAATAATTGTACATTTATAAAATTACACCGCCGAACGGCATGCTGGGTACAGCTCGCTAGCTAGCCCGTGTTGGGAACGAAAAGGAGCGTGTTTGAGTTATCAACATATAAGAAAACTAAATTATTGACATCAATAGAGCTATTAATGTCAGTAAGATTATTAACGATTATTAATAATAACAGGGACCAATAACCAAACGATAAACTAACTAATCTCATAATTAGTGTTCACTCACAATGTCAACAGTCGAAGTACTATTACACATTCAGAGTGAAAGTGAAGGTTTAAGTTCGAGCAACAGACCACATATCCAGCTATACATGCACAAAGTAATCACAGACAGCTGCTTTTTAAAATATATGAGTTTATTCAGTTCCAATAATAATGATCTAGTCAACTAATATCTAAAACTAACAACAACTATACATTTATGAGCACGCTATCTAAAATCAACAGACTATGAAAAGGGGGGGGGGGGGGTGCATGTAGTGTGTGTAGGGGGGAGGAGCGAGAGAACAGCTCAGACAACGTATGACGTAATCTGAAATGTGGCGACGTCTCTCGTGAGACCACAAGATGACACGAGGCTCTACAATGGCGGTAGACAAAAGAGCCCTCGTTAGCTACTCGTGTCTGAAGCCGTTAGCGCACCCCGGAGCTACATTAGCTTAAAGCTATATGTGTGTGTGGATTAGTAAAAGAAGAGAGAAAGCAAACAAAACAAAAGGGTCCTCCAAAAACAGATTAAGATCCTCCCAGCCGCAGTGGAGTACGGGAGATTGTTCTCTCAGCTACAGAAATACAGCCGGCGACTCTTTGTCACAGCCGCGGTTCTGACCTCTGAACTGATGAGAAACAACCGCATTGAAATACACAGCATTAACGATCTCGGCGATTGTTGAGCATACACCACGTTATAAAATTGACAGTAACTTAGCAACAAAAACAAGATAATAAAACACAATAGCCTAAATCTAGCCCAGACACCGTAAGTAGCTGGGTCGGTGGAACTCAGGTAGCGCGGCTCTTCTGTGCGGCGCTGTGATAAAACTCTCTGTGCGTCAGAGAATGTCTTCGGGCCGGTAAGGGAATTTCCCGTCCTTACGGCTAGCACAAAGTCGACTTGGGTCGAGAGGAGAAATGTGCTTCTCTCGCTGAAGAGTCGGTCTCTTCACTTCTGCAGGAAAATGGTTCGCTTCCTCGTCCAGGATGCGAACAAAACAAAAACAAATAAACAGTCCAGTAGATACGTCCAGCAAATCTAAAACTGTTAAACCTAGGATTTATTTTTAAGGACAGCAACGTTGCGTGTGCTTCCTAGCTCAACAGAGGTCGAAGGATAAGCAGTGCGTTCAAGCTTGCTCGGTAGTTTTGTAAGAGAGCTGCTTCCGGCCGTGAAACTGGAAGTCCTG
Organism: Leptoclinus maculatus; assembly: GCA_032191485.1. Lineage (NCBI taxonomy): Eukaryota > Metazoa > Chordata > Actinopteri > Perciformes > Stichaeidae > Leptoclinus > Leptoclinus maculatus. The sequence goes on from JAVDOI010000002.1 coordinate 3,834,998, forward strand.
CCTCGGTATCCCTGGTCTCGTCCAATTAGACCACAGTGTTGCATTGCGTGACGAGTTCACACCTTAATGTGAACTTCTTCCAAGTGGGGGTCTTTATCAACCTCAAATCAGGATGAACCCTTGCCTTGCAAAAGGGAAGGCCCGATTCTCTTTGTTTCAGAGCACATGTCGAGGCCACATGGTCACACCCGGTAGCACAACAGTCTGTTAACAGCTGGGAGAGGCTCCGCCGCTACAGTAACGTTACATTAAAGAACAGAAAAGAGCGATCATCTACCGATCGGAGGAGAGGCATGGTGTAGGGTCTGTGTCTCAGTCATTTGCGCTTGGTTTGCATTCGGATGTGTTTCATGTTGTGGTAGAAAGTGGACACCTTGGGCTCTTCACCAAAGGTATGCGTGATCCTGTTTACATTAACTGTCTTCATGTTGTGGTCACACAGTGCGGTAAAAGGAGACCTGGCTGACAGGGCTATTTTGGAATCCCACACATTGGAGCATGGCAGGTCGTACTTCTTCATCAGGTCATATATTCTCTGGGGCTCCTCACATTGCACTCTTGTCATCTGGGTTGTAGACCCCTTGGTTCCAGACCTCTGAACTAACACCGTCACGCTGTGAGGTTCCTGCGGTGAAATGTGCAAAACACGTGTTGAAAGGAGCATAACATAGTTTCTGTGCAAAATCAGTTGATGTTGAGAGACTTACATTTGCGCAGTGCAGCTTAAACATTGTCCTCTTGTCCGCAATGGTGAGTTCCTTCCTGATGCTCCAACCGTACCCTTTCACTAATGTCACAGTGTTAATCACATGTTCGTAAAAACTGAATCCTGGTCTAATGTCCATGTGTGTGACATTATAGTTGTTGATAAGGCCGGTCAACGCGGTTTTGTTTTCCAACAACGTATCAAACGCTCTTGAGTCCATTATATGACGTCTCTGGTCGACCCATAAATTCTTCACTACATGTAGCGTATCTCGTATATATTCAGTAACATTGTTAGATTTAACTTGAACGCAGAAAACTGTCAAATGATGCTCAGGGCTTCCGGGTTCATTTTTTCAACCAATGTTAAGCCTATGGGGTTTCGAAACCTCCGACCAGGTTCATTTATCCGACCAATGTGAACCCTAATGCCGTGTTCACACCAAACGGGGCGCAAATGCGCGTCAATCTCGCCGACGGTCTCGCCGGGGACCATTTGTGTTAATTTGCGTGAATCGCGCGAATCGCGCTGGACGCGCTGAAGAGGGGGCGTGGCTTATCGCCCTGAAAGCCGCTCAACTGTCCGCCATCAACCATGGAAAAAATAACCTCTATTTCTGCTTAGTACGTGTTGTGGAAGTCCCAGATATCACGGGAAACTAAACGCTATCATGTCTGGGTTCATAACATCATCCGGAGCAGCTCCGTGTATTTGATCGAGATGTATTCACTGTGTCTAGCAAGCCACATGTCGGCTGTTTACTACGGCTGTATGAGCCTGAAATAAACTGATTTGGCTGTGATTTAACTACAATAAACCGACAAAAAGGTACTCCGAAATAACTACCTAATGATGCCGATTTGTCTGAATTCATGTTTTGTTAGTTCTCTCCGCAAGACGACAAGCAAATCACTTTTAAAATACTTGTTTTCTCAATGGAGCTCGGATGGATCGGTGCTAGGCTATGCTAACATGGTAGCAGCTCCATCAACACTCACAATAACGTCATCTAGACGTAAATACGGCAGCGTCTTTTTCATTGTTTATACCATATGGTTTACACACACACACATTTATACACATAGTTTGGTCCGGTCTCTACTGATATGAGGTATCGTAGAGCTCTGGGTGAACATAGACGGCTACAGTATTTATTTCCTGATTCAACAACGGCAGGAAGTCAGTGATGACAGGGGGAGCAACTCAACGCTGATAGGCTATTGCGCTGGGGCGTAACGCGAATATTTCGCCAAAGTTGAAAAATTTCAACTCGCGCGTTTGGGGTGATTTAGCGTTGGACGCGAATTTGCGGCGTGTTGTTGTCGTCTGAGGAAGATTCCTCTTCTCTTCTTTTCTTTTCTTCTTCTGCTGCTGCAGCAGCAGCTTTCTTCTTTGCAGCAGTCATCGCCTTCTTCTTGGGTTTAATTTTCGGCATGTTGTTGTCCTTTCAAATATTTTCGGAAGAGTGATTTTGTCTCTGGATATCAGAACTATTTATACCCTGACGCTTCATCCGGGACGCGTCCGTGGCGCATCCGGGCCGTGTTCGTGGCGTATCCGTAGTTGAACCGTGGTCAAACCGTGCTCATCCGTGCTCATCCGTGCTCATCCGTGGTCAAACCGTGGCCATCCGGGATGAACCAGGCTTGAACAGGGGTGATCCGTGGGAAGAAACGTTATTTGTGGCGTGAGGTCTTAGTCCTGATGCATCGCAGCTTTCAACCAGGGAAGGGAGTGAAACAAGCCCAGAGTGAAAGGGGTCAGTGGTGATGGACTCAATGATGGCAGTATAGAAGTGCGCCAGCATTGTCTTTGGCAGGTTGAACTTCTTCAGCTGCCTCAGAAAGTAAATCCTCTGCTGAGACTTCTTGGTGATGGAGCTGATTTTAAGCTCCCACTTGAGGTCCTGGGTTATGGTGGAGCCCGGGAAGAGAAAGAACTGCACAGCGGTGAACAGGGAGCCTGGTTGGAGCCTCTGAAGCAGGCGTACACATCTCTACACAGCTGAGTCAGGGGGGTTCCCCCTCAGTAGAGTAGTGATGAAGATGTTAGCCAGCATCTTCAACAACTTCGACAACAACGTGACCATGTCCTTCTTCAAATTGTAGCCTGATTTCGAACCGGGAAACGTAATTACAAAGACACTGTAGTGTGCGCTGGAGCATGGCAACAATACCTCTCATCACTTTATTCATTGATGAACGTATGCTTACTCGCTGGATGAATGATCGAGAGTTCCAAAGTATGTGATCTTTCAAATGTTTTCAGGATCCCGCTGTAGCTCCAAAAAAGATAGATGATCTAACTTTTGACACTCAATATATTGTGAAATTTCCGATTCCAATAATTTTCCGATTCCAATCGTGGAGTGGGAGGAGTTAAATTTGCAGCCAGGTTGTTACAACCCGAAAGAAACAGAGGGAACAGAGGATAATTTCAGTACGGAGCATGTTACCATTCCTGACTTGACGTGTCCGGTGGATTAATCGGACATGAAGCGTCTGCTTTGACACACTGTATCTGTGCTGTAGTGTTGCTGTCTACGTTTGGTGGTGAATCTTGGTCTGAAGACGCCGAGGTGGACTGTGTACTACGAATGGAGCTCTTCGGTACGGGACTATTTCAGAGAGACACCATGTCTACTGAAACACAGAACACTTGAACCTCCATTCACAGTTTGTTGGACTTTGATCTAAATGGGATTATTAACTGTTTTATAAAATATTGTTTGGCTGATAGAAATTCTTATCGCGATGTCAAGATCTCACAATGTCGGACCGACTTTCTTTCATCGTGACTGCGTAAAAACATTAAAATGACATCATACCCACAACGTTGCCTCCGTCTATATGTTATACCACATTAATGATTAACATGGTAACCACACAATATACTCTTGTCCAGTTCAATTGTGTGGTAGTTATTATATCCCACATGTTTGTGTGTAGTGAAATATTAGTGATCGATTATTAATGAATATCTTTATCAAGCAGAATAAAAAAACTGGCAACAGAGTAAAAAGCTGTAATGACAGAAAACTTTCCTCCTTCAGCTTCTCCAGAATATGAATGTATGTGAGACTTTGTGTGCTCTCTATCTCAAGGCTTCATCACAACGATGAGTCACTAAATCAGGGGTGTCAAACATACGGCCCGCGGGCCGGATCACTTTACAAGTTCAGCTTCAGATCCCGAGGATGGTATATGTACATTTGGTGGCACACTCTCACAGTGCAGGGTCGGAAACTAACGCTAGTCCGCTAGCCCGAGGCGAGTGGATTTTTGGAGGGACTACCTAAATTATCATTCTCACTAGTCCTCATGGCGAGTGAAATTTGAGAGGCTTTATTCGTTATTTATGTCCGGAAAAAGACTTTCCCGATAAGTAAATGTTACATTCCACTATTCCCCAAATTGTTGAGGAAATTAGACTATTTTGTTTCGATTATAATTTTTTGTTTACGTAATGCGAAAATAATAATACGAAAGGCACTATATTCATCGATCAGGCCGGGCCTCTCTTTCAGTTTCACCAGCGGCAAGATTCGTCCGCGGAAGAAATATAGATCGTGAAGCTCTTATCACTGCAGCACATGAACTAACACCCAATATCTTTTTGTGATCTAACAAAAATACTTCATCTAAAATTAGAACAAATGCCTGCTTTATTCATAGACTGCGTATTGTTTTTGGCACCGAGCGTTCACTGCTTAAACTGCCGTGGTGACATGCAGTTACTCCCCACGGCGGAATATAGCTCAATTTTTAGCCGGTATTTTTTGATTAGTACCTTGCATCTCTGCGGTTTCACTGTTAGATAATTGCCTTGGGAGAGTCTTCCTCCACACACACATCCCTACACCCCGTGATTGGTACATTCCCCAAAGCTTCATGAAGGACGAGTAAAGATTGCTCAGGACTAGTAGTTTTATGAACCTACTAGTCCTTGGGACTAGTACTGATTTTGAGTTAGTTTCATACCCTGCAGTGGCAGTCATCAATGCATGGAACCTCTCTACAGAAGATACCAGAAGAAACCCATGGCCTTGCGAAGGTTTCAAGCTTCTGTTGCCACTTCTCTCACAAGCGCAGGAAAGTGCAGAATCAAGTGCGGCAGACCACTATCCTCTCCAGAACTGGACGCAGCACCCCCACGCAAAAGGCAAAACTCTAGTGTGCCTCCTGATGTGAGAAAGGATGGCATTGATCACTTCCCAACATGGGAAACCAGACAGAGATGCAAGCACTGCACAGCCAATCACACCATGTCTACTGTGGGAAATGTAAAGTCCATCTTTGCCTGAACAAGGACAGAAACTGTTTTTTTGCCTACCACAAGGTGAAATGAAAAGGTTGTAAAAGAAAAGTTCCTGTTTGGGAAAAAATAAGAACCAAACCAAATGAAATGTTCCAAATGTTGCAAAAGCAATGAACATCATTTGTTATCGTTTATAAAATAAACATTGTTGTGATCAATAAATTGATAAATATGCCTAATGTATCAAATGTGATACAAAAATAATATATATGTAAATTAAAACAATTTTTATTTGTATTATATTTTTTGACTAAAAGGTCCAATAAACACTTCTGAATTTTCTGAATATTATTTGATGTGTCAGGCTTCAGGGAATGTAATGTAATGATTCATCTGAAATCATTATATTCATAAATTCAAACAGAGTCTTTTACTCTGTTCATACATTCATAAATTCAAAGATAAACATTTAATCTGGTATCCAATAGCAACGATTCCATCGAGGACTCCATGGATAGAATGTCATGATGACCTCACGGAACTCCATGGATAGAATGATGCCTTTATGACATCACGGACTCCTTTAATGCCTTTAATGTATTTCAGCTATAGTCTGTGAAGTGCCTGAGTTCATATTAGACCACAGCTACGTACAGTTACATACAGTTACCACAGAATTCACACCAGACGCCAAGTTTGTTCAGAGAAACATTTGACGATCACAATGGATAACCCTAGCCCATTAAGCAAGAAACAACAAAGACAGAAGAAGAGACAGGCGCTAAAGGAGCAGAAGGAGATGGAATTAAATTCCAAGGAGGTTGAACCTCCACTGACAAGTTCACAAGAGGAACAAGTAAGTTGTGAACTCAAGGACAGCGAGGCGATGCTCACCCAAACTACATCTGAGGGGAGAGTCCTCCAAGAAATTCATGAAGACTCGCTGCAGCAATTCCTAGATGTTCAGGAAGAAGCTGAAGCTCAGGTTAACCATGACCAATCTCCATCCAGGGATACAGATTTTCTAAAATCCCAGCTGGAAGAGACCAGCACAAAGCTGCAAAAAGCTCAGAACGATCTTGTGCAGAAGACATCCATTATCAACGACAACCACGTGAAGTTGGAGCAGATGATGGAACAAAAAGAGGCCCTTCAAAATGAAGTAGAGGCTAAGAAGTTGGAGCTCTGTGCTGAAAGACAGAGGATGGTAGAAGCTCTCAAAAAGCAGGAGCACAAAGCAAAGCAGACACTGGAAAGAGCCCAGGCTGTCCATCAAGCCCAGATGAGCGAACAGAGAGCGGAGACGAACAGGATCGCAGCAGCTCTGACAGAAACACAGGACCTGCTGGAGACTGAGCGTCACGTAAAGCCTAAAACTACCACCGAGGGGGAGCTGGAGACATTCAAGAACTTGAGTCAGGCTACAATAGATGAACAGTTTGATGTCAACAGTAAGCTCAAGGCCGCTCTGCACAAGACTGAGCAGGATCTGAAGACCGTTCATCTCCAGTGGCAACAGGAAAGGTCTTCCATCACAGCACGCCAGCAAAAAGAGTGTGAATACCTTCAATCTCAGATGCAGCTCATCGCTTCCTTGCGAGCACAAGAGCAGGAAGCAGTAAAACAGGAAGCAGTAAAGCAGACGCTGGAAAGTGTCCATGCTTTCCATCAAGCCCTGATGGACAAACAGAGAGCGGAGATAAACGGGATCGCAGCAGCTCTGAAAGAAACAAAGGACCTGCTGGAGACTGAGATCAGAGATCAGGAGGACAAAAATAAGGAGACTCTGAAGAGAGCCAAGGCTTTCCATCAAGCCCAGCTGAACAAACAGAGAGCAGAGACGAAGACTAAAATTGATGACCAATCATATACCAACTGTAAGCTGAAGGCTGCTCTTGCTAAGGCTGAAGAGGAGCTGAAGAAGGGACATCTACAGTGGCAAGAGACGTCTCATTTTAGAACAAATGAGAAAGTGGCTAAGCAGACGCTGGAGAGATTGCAGGCAGTCCATCAAGTCCAGCTGGAGGAACAGAAAGCGGAGACTAACAGGACCAAGGCAGCTCTGAAAAAGACAGAAGATCTGTTAAAAACTGAGAGTTTGTGCTTACAGGAACAGTTATACCTCACGGCACAGCTGGAAAAAACCTGCAGGGACTTTGATCATAACCGGCTGAAGAACATAGCTACTCTTCAAACACTGGAGGAGAAAGCTACACAGATTTTGGAAAGAGACCGGGCGTCCCAAGTCCAGCTGGAGGAACAGAGAGCGGAGATCAACAGGATCAAAGCAGCCCGGAAAGAGACAGAAGATCTGTTAGAAACTGAGCGTTTCCTTTGGCAGCAGGAGAAGTCTGCCCTCCTTGAGGCCCAAACAGATCTTCAGAGCCAGATCACCAGCAAGCAGAAGAAGAAGAAGAAAAGATTTTGCAAATTCTTCTAATGCCCAGCATTATACAACCCTAATATGAAGGCAAATCACTGTCAAAATCCGTAAATGAGATCCGTGCGTGTGTAGAGGTTCCACGCTATGAGGCGATTTTCAGAGGTAAATAATGTACTGTACTGACACGATCTTATAGAATATGATGCTAATAGTAAAACACTGACGGGGTACTTCTACTTTTGGTACTTTAAGTACATCTTGCTGATTATAACATACTTGACTATGGTTTTGAATGCAGGACTTTTACTCGTCGTGGATTGTTTCATCAGTATGGTATTAGTACTTTTACTGTAGTGAAGGATCTGAATCATTTTTCATCCACTAATTACTTGTAAGTGAGTTTGGCAAACAGTTAATATACAAACAGTGGTTCCTAGCCCTGGCTCCAGATCCTTGACCGGATTAAGGATCTGGAGTCAGGGTTAGGAACCACTGTTTGTATATTAACTGTTTGCAAACAGTAAGTCCTTACTTGGCAAACAGTTAATATACAAACAGTGGTAGCCCTGGCTCCAGATCCTTGACCGGATTAGGGATCTGGAGCCAGGGTTAGGACCCAGTTTGTATATTAACTGTTTGCCAAGTAACTCCTTACTTGGCAAACAGTAAATCCTTACTTGGCAAACAGTTAATATACAAACAGTGGTAGCCCTGGCTCCAGATCCTTGACCGGATTAGGGATCTGGAGCCAGGGTTAGGACCCAGTTTGTATATTAACTGTTTGCCAAGTAACTCCTTACTTGGCAAACAGTAAGTCCTTACTTGGCAAACAGTTAATATACAAACAGTGGTTCCCTACCCTGGATCCAGATCCTTGACCGGATTAGGGATCTGGAGACAGGGTTAGGACCCACTGTTTGTATATTAACTGTTTGCCAAGTAAGTTCCCAAACTTAAATCACTTACAAGTAATTAGTGGATGAAAAATTATTCAGATCCTTCACTGCAGTAAAAGTACTAATACCATACTGATGAAACGATCCACGACGAGTAAAAGTCCTGCATTCAAAACCTAAGTCAAGTAAGTTATAATCAGCAAGATGTACTTAAAGTACCAAAAGTAGAAGTACCCGTGCAGTAAAATGTACCCCGTCAGTGTTTTACTATTCTAGTTTATACATATTCTATAAGATCATGTTTGTAGTGTCAGTACAGTACATTATTTACCTCTGAGATGTAGTGCAATCTGAAAATCGTCCCATAGCGCGGGACTTCTAAACACGCGCGTGGATCTCATTTGCACTGAGATTTTGACAGTGATTTGCCTTGATACCCTAACCCCACACCCCACACCCCTAACCCCACACCCCTAACCCCACACCCCACACTCCTAACCCCACACCCCTAACCCTAGATAAAAATAATGCCCACTCAACCCACCAAATTCATTCTGTACACATGACATCTATTGCACTTCTGTCCATCCTGGGAGAGGGATCCCTCCTCTGTTGCTTTCCCACAGGTCTCTTCCTCTTTTCTCCCTGTTAAAGGGGTTTTTGGGGGAGTTTTTCCTGTTTCGATGCGAGGGTTCTGGGACAGAGGATGTCATATGTGTACAGATTGTAAAGCCCTCTTTGAGGCAAATTTGTAATTCGTAATTTTTGGCTATACAAAAATAAATTGAATTTAATTGAATTGAATTGAATGTTTGTGTTTGAATTATGTCATGCTTGTATTTTAATGTGTAAAAATAAATTTTGATGTATAAATTCATGGACAATCACTGATGAGTTCTCATTTGCACCCAACAGCCTGAAAATATACAGTAAGTTGGCTCAACTGATTTGACATGTTGGTTCAAATATAGTGTCTTTAGTCTGTTGGTCATCTAAAGAGAATAATTCAATTAAAAACGCCCGAACATTACGTTTTGCAACATTTTGCTGGTTTAGTACGAGTCTAAAGTGGCTTGAGAACTTAAGGCAAGAAGGTTAATTTAATGTCACAGCACCTTTCAAACTGCAATTCAAGGTTTTATGGCAAGGAAATGCATTAGAAAGGTTAATATATCCAGCATCCAGCAGCAGAAGTGAGCAGAGGGCTGTAAAGACCCGCTGACGACATCATCAACTGTCTGCAGAGACCTGAAGCCCCGCCCACGCTGCTGCACAGAGCGCCAACGCTTGTATAGTATTAATTATCGTTAATATTATTTATTCAGATGCATCGATACCGAAACATATTTCTGATATCAGTCCAAAACGGACTCAAATAGCTGAATCAGCTATCGGTGACGACATGCAGATCTGGTATTGGATACCAATATTTAAATAATTAACAATTCAGTACATTTTTATCATGTCATGGTCATGGTCTTCAAACTGTGCTCCCTTTTAAAATCAGGTCCCACCAACATTTGTCCTCGGATCGCTGGATCCGCGATATAGGTAATGCCAATTTACGTCAACGCTCTGAAAGAGTTTTTACAAAGAGTTTATCCTGCGTTGGTTTTGTGTTTAATGTACACTGGTTGTGACTACTCGTCACAGTTTAGTCATTACCACATTAGTTAAAAACATCGGCTGTCAGGAGTCGATTTCAAACCTACGCCTCCAGAGGAGACTGAAACCTGAACGCAGCACCTTGGACCGCTCTGCCATCGTGAACCAATATATTCATCTTTCTGAGACAGAAGCCTGTCACCTGCAACCCTGCTTTAAATCAGGTTCTATTGAGATTTGAACTGAGTTTTGTCAATTTTGGTAAGAACAACTATTCAGAACTCCTGTTTATTTACAGGAAAACTCCACACTGTAATTTGAGTACTTCTTACTGGACAGTATCAGGACTAAGTGACCACAGGCTGTAATGCTAATGCTAATGCTGTATTCACACAGACAAGAAAAGTAGCTAACACGTAAGATCGAGTATTTTAGAAACTCAAACTAAAGTGTTTACAGTCTCGGTCTTGGGTGTAAACTAAGCGTGCACAGTTGACAAGAGAGCTGATTTTCCAGCAATGCACACGTTACTGTCTTTAACATCAAGAAGGTGGAGAGGTTGCATTCTTTAACCCGTACTAAACCTTAAAATAAGGTCCCACCAAGATGTGAACATGGATTACTAACACATCGGCTAAAATGCATGAAACCCTCGCTGTGTTTTTGTTTACAACTATAGTTAAACGTGCAGTGTAAACGTTAGCTCCGCCGCTAGCTTAACTATGATAAAATGCTACTGACATGTTACAAACAATAACGTCGACGCTGTAAGTAACTAGTGAGCACAATGTTTGTGAGGAAAAGATAAGTTATTACGTTAAAGTCAGACAGAAAACGTACCGTACAGCTCTTTCCCGTGATGATTCGAATTCAGATCCTGAGCGCGCCTCTTCTTCTTCTTCTTCTTCGTTGGTCATTGGCGGACGCTCATACCGCCACCTGCTGTACAGGAAGTATCTGTCCTATTGTAACGGTTCATGTAATTAGTGCTAAAGTCAGTTTTCCTTTTCTAGCTTGAAGTTTTTAAAACAATGTGGTAATTTTATCTGCGGATTGTAGTTTAGATTAAGAATACTCTATTTTTTATAGAGTAAAATAATTCAATATTTCACTTCTTTAAGTGTTAAAACAACATATTTTCGGAAGAGTGATTTTGTCTCTGGATATCAGAACTATTTATACCCTGACGCTTCATCCGGGACGCATCTGTGACGCATCCGGGCCGTGTTCGTGGCGTATCCGTAGTTGAACCGTGGTCAAACCGTGCTCATCCGTGCTCATCCGTGGTCAAACCGTGGCCATCCGGGATGAACCAGAGATGAACAGGGGTGATCCGTGGCGGAACCATAGTAGAACCGTAGTAGAACCGGGAAACATGTCAAATGTGTTGTCATCCGGGACGATTTCCTTCCCGGATCACCCCGGTTCACCGTGGATCACCCCGGTTCTCACCTCTTTTTATCCAAGGTGATCCGGGGACATCCGGGGACATCCGGGGACATCCGGGGACATCCGGGGACATCCGGCTTTCGGTGGAACTGGGGCTTAAGGGGTTTCGAAACCTCCGACCAGTTTAATTTATCCGACCAATGTTAAGCCTATGGGGTTCCGAAACCTCCGACCAGGTTCATTTATCTGTATCTGTAGAGCGGGATTCTGAAAACATTCGAAAGATCACATACTTTGGAACTCTCGATCATTCATCCAGCAAGTAAGCATACGTTCATCAATGGATGAAGTGATGAGAGGTATTGTTGCCATGCTGCAGGGCACACTGCGGTGTCTTTGTAATTACGTTTCCCGGTTCGAAATCAGGCTGCAATTTGAAGAGGGACATGGTCACGTTGTTGTCCTCCGTGACAGAGAGATGCTGGCTAGAATCTTCATCACTACTCTGCTGAGGGGGAACCCCCCTGACTCAGATGTGTAGAGATGTTAACGCCGGCTCCAACCAGCCTCCCTGGTCACCGCTGTGGAGTCCTTCCTCTTCCTCATCCACCATAACCCAGGACTTCAAGTGGGAGCTGAAAATCAGCTCCATCACCAAGAAGGCTCAGCAGAGGATTTACTTTCTGAGGCAGCTGAAGACGTTCAACTTGCCAAAGACAGAGCTGGCGCACTTCTACACTGCCATCATTGAGTCCATCCCCAGCTCCTCCATCACCACCGATCCCTTTCACCCTGGGCACAACCTGTTTGACTCCCTTCCCTGGATGAAGCTGCGCTCCATCAGGACTAAGACCTCACGCCACAAAAAACATTTCTTCCCGTCTCCAGTTGAGCTCATCAACAAAGTTCAGGACCCACACTGATTCGGAAATTGCATCGCCAGGATAATCACAGACATCCCTGCAAAACTCTTCCTTGTATGTGCAAATATAGCCGATGAACCTTTGACACTACGATGTAACGATGATTTCTCTACTCTTGATGAATAAATAAACATTGTGAGACATTTGTTTGCTCTGTGTCATTATTTTATTCATGATTGATGTTATTAAAAGTCAGAAGTGGTGCTCTACTGCAGAGCAAACACCTATGCAGGAGGTGCAGACTACCAGCAACAGAATAATGCATTTTTCCATTGATGAACGTATGCTTCATAAGGGTTGGGAGGCGGCAGTCCTACTTCACGTCGTGTGTTGATGTTAATAGTTAATAGTTTGAGTTTAAGAGTTTTGCAGGGATGTCTGTGATTATCCTGGAGATGCAAGTGTCCGAATCAGTGTGGGTCCTGGGCTTTGTTGATGAGCTCAACTGGAGACGGGAAGAAACGTTATTTGTGGCGTGAGGTCTTAGTTCTGATGCATCGCAGCTTCATCCAGGGAAGGGAGTGAAACAAGCCCAGGGTGAAAGGGATCGGTGGTGATGGACTCAATGATGGCAGTGTAGAAGTGCGCCAGCATTGTCTTTGGCAGGTTGAACTTCTTCAGCTGCCTCAGAAAGTAAACCCTCTGCTGAGACTTCTTGGTGATGGAGCTGATTTTCAGCTCCCACTTGAGGTCCTGGGTTATGGTGGAGCCTGGGAAGAGAAAGAACTGCACAGCGGTGAACAGGGAGGCTGGTTGGAGCCTCTGAAGCAGGCGTACACATCTCTACACAGCTGAGCCAGGAGAGTTCCCCCTCAGCAGAGTAGTGACGAAGATGTTAGCCAGCGTCTCTCCATCACGGAGAAGGACAACAACGTAACCATGTCCCTCTTCAAATTGCAGCCTCATTTCGAACCGGGAAACGTAATTACAAAGACACCACAGTGTGCGCCGCAGCATGGCAACAATACCTCTCATCATTGTATCCATTGAAGGGTTGGGAGGCGGCAGTCCTACTTCATGTCGGTGTGTTGATGTTAATACTTTGAGTTTAAGAGTTTTGCAGAATGAGTGTGGGTCCTGGGCTGTGTTGATGAGCTCAATTGGAGATGGGAAGAAATGTTTTTTGTAGCGTGAGGTCTTAGTCCTGATGCATCGCAGCTTCCATCCAGGGAAGGGAGTGAAACAAGCCCAGAGTGAAAGGGATCGGTGGTCATGGAGGAGCTGGGGATGGACTCAATGATGGCAGTGTAGAAGTGCACCATCACTGTCTTTGGCAGGTTGAACTTCTTCAACTGCCCCAGGAAGTAAATCCTCTGCTGAGCCTTCTTGGTGATGGAGCTGATGTTCAGCTCCCACTTGAGGTCCTGGGTTATGGTGGATGAGGAAGAGGAAGGACTCCACAGCGGTGACCAGGGAGGCTGGTTGGAACCGCTGTACACATCTCTACACAGCTGAGTCAGGAGGGTTCCCCCTCAGTAGAGTAGTGATGAAGATGTTAGCCAGCGTCTCTCCGTCACGGAGAATGACAAGAACATGACCATGTCCCTCTTCAAATTGTAGCCTGATTTCGAACCGTGAAACGTAATTACAAAGACACTGTAGTGTGCCCTGCAGCATGGCAACAATACCTCTCATCACTTTATTCATTGATGAACGTATGCTTACTTGCTGGATGAATGATCGAGAGTTCCAAAGTATGTGATCTTTCAAATATTTTCAGGATCCCGCTGTAGCTCCAAAAAAGATAGATGATCTAACTGCTGCACTCAATTTATTGTGCAGATTTTCGGTAACTGAAATACTCCAGCCAATCATCGTGGAGAAGGGAGGTTCAGTGGGAGGGGTTAAATGTGCAGCCGGGTTGTTACAACCCGAAAGAAACAGAGGGAACAGAGGATCATTTCAGTACGGAGCATGTTACCGTTCCTGACTTGACGTGTCCGGTGGATTAATCGGACATGAAGCGTCTGCTTTGACACACTGTATCTGTGCTGTAGTGTTGCTGTCTACGTTTGGTGGTGAATCTTGGTCTGAAGACGCCGAGGTGGATTGTGTACTACGAATGGAGCTCTTCGGTACGGGACTATTTCAGAGAGACACCATGTCTACTGAAACACAGAACACTTGAACCTCCATTCACAGTTTGTTGGACTTTGATCTAAATGGGATTATTAACTGTTTTATATAATATTGTTTGGCTGATAGAAATTCTTATCGCGATGTCAAGATCTCACAATGTCGGACCGACTTTCTTTCATCGTGACTGCGTAAAAACATTAAAATGACATCATACCCACAACGTTGCCTCCGTCTATATGTTGTACCACATTAATGATTAACATGGTAACCACACAATATACTATTGTCCAGTTCAATTGTGTGGTAGTTATTATATCCCACATGTTTGTGTGTAGTGAAATATTGGTGATTGATTAGTTATTGTTCATATTCAAGCAGAATTAAAAAACTGGCAACAGAGTAAAAAGCTGTAATGACAGAAAACTTTCCTCCTTCAGTTTCTCCAGAATATGAATGTATGTGAGACTTTGTGTGCTCTCTATCTCAAGGCTGCACCACAACGATGAGTCATTAAATGCTTGTACTAACTTGTAGACTGGTGCTGTCGGTCTAAAGACAAACAGTTTGAGACATGGGAGGAATTGATCGTCTGGTGAAAAGTTTGGCCGCTACCGCTTTTAGTGTGATCCGTGCAATAATTTGCAGCAATCAGCAATCATGGTGTCTGGGTTTTGTTCCATCTGTTGCGTTCATATTCGGCAGTGTAAATTCCATGTTTGAATTTTTAGTTTGTGTCCCTGAGACTTCATAAATGTATTGCAAAAGACGTTTTGTCTGGCACATTGTCCATTATTCTGTTGTTGGTAGTCTGCACCTCCTGCATAGGTGTTTGCTCTGCAGTAGAGCACCACTTCTGACTTTTAATAACATCAATCATGAATAAAATAATGACACAGAGCAAACAAATGTCTCACAATGTTTATTTATTCATCAAGAGTAGAGAAATCGTTACATCGTAGTGTCAAAGGTACATCGGCTACGTTTGCACATACAAGGAAAAGTTCTGCAGGGATGTCTGTGATTATCCTGGCGATGCAAGTGTCCGAATCAGTGTGGGTCCTGGGCTTTGTTGATGAGCTCAACTGGAGACGGGAAGAAACGTTATTTGTGGCGTGAGGTCTTAGTCCTGATGCATCGCAGCTTCATCCAGGGAAGGGAGTGAAACAAGCCCAGAGTGAAAGGGATCGGTGGTGATGGAATCAATGATGGCAGTATAGAAGTGCACCAGCATTGTCTTTGGCAGGTTGAACTTCTTCAGCTGCCTCAAAAAGTAAATCCTCTGCTGAGACTTCTTGGTGATGGAGCTGATTTTCAGCTCCGACTTGAGGTCCTGGGTTATGGTGGAGCCTGGGAAGAGAAAGAACTGCACAGCGGTGAACAGGGAGGCTGGTTGGAGCCTCTGAAGCAGGCGTACACATCTCTACACAGCTGAGCCAGGAGAGTTCCCCCTCAGTAGAGTAGTGATGAAGATGTTAGCCAGCGTCTCTCCATCACGGAGAAGGACAACAACGTAACCATGTCCCTCTTCAAATTGCAGCCTCATTTCGAACCGGGAAACGTAATTACAAAGACACCACAGTGTGCGCCGCAGCATGGCAACAATACCTCTCATCATTGTATCCATTGAAGGGTTGGGAGGCGGCAGTCCTACTTCATGTCGGTGTGTTGATGTTAATACTTTGAGTTTAAGAGTTTTGCAGAATGAGTGTGGGTCCTGGGCTGTGTTGATGAGCTCAATTGGAGACGGGAAGAAATGTTTTTTGTAGCGTGAGGTCTTAGTCCTGATGCATCGCAGCTTCCATCCAGGGAAGGGAGTGAAACAAGCCCAGAGTGAAAGGGATCGGTGGTCATGGAGGAGCTGGGGATGGACTCAATGATGGCAGTGTAGAAG
This sequence comes from Leptoclinus maculatus, assembly GCA_032191485.1. Taxonomy (NCBI): domain Eukaryota; kingdom Metazoa; phylum Chordata; class Actinopteri; order Perciformes; family Stichaeidae; genus Leptoclinus; species Leptoclinus maculatus. Next base: position 3,851,127 of record JAVDOI010000002.1, read on the forward strand.
TGCACCATCACTGTCTTTGGCAGGTTGAACTTCTTCAACTGCCCCAGGAAGTAAATCCTCTGCTGAGACTTCTTGGTGATGGAGCTGATTTTAAGCTCCCACTTGAGGTCCTGGGTTATGGTGGAGCCCGGGAAGAGAAAGAACTGCAGAGCGGTGAACAGGGAGGCTGGTTGGAGCCTCTGAAGCAGGCGTACACATCTCTACACAGCTGAGTCAGGGGGGTTCCCCCTCAGTAGAGTAGTGATGGAGATGTTAGCCAGCATCTCTCCGTCACGGAGAAGGACAACAACGTGACCATGTCCTTCTTCAAATTGTAGCCTGATTTCGAACCGGGAAACGTAATTACAAAGACACTGTAGTGTGCGCTGGAGCATGGCAACAATACCTCTCATCACTTTATTCATTGATGAACGTATGCTTACTCGCTGGATGAATGATCGAGAGTTCCAAAGTATGTGATCTTTCAAATGTTTTCAGGATCCCGCTGTAGCTCCAAAAAAGATAGATGATCTAACTTTTGACACTCAATATATTGTGAAATTTCCGATTCCAATAATTTTCCGATTCCAATCGTGGAGTGGGAGGAGTTAAATTTGCAGCCAGGTTGTTACAACCCGAAAGAAACAGAGGGAACAGAGGATCATTTCAGTACGGAGCATGTTACCGTTCCTGACTTGAAGTGTACGGTGGATTAATCGGACATTTGATCGAGTGAGCTTGTGTCTCTGCGTGAATCTACTCGTCCAAACTCTGGCATTGAAGGCCTTCACCGCCATATTGGACCACGTTGTTGAATTCGGGAATTGCCCTGTTTACGGAGCTGCCTTCATCAACAGCTGCTGCAGCCAGTTTCTACACCGAATTATGTGTACTTCCTGAGGGGGCTTTCAATGATAATTTATTGTTAATGTGGGAGTGTAGAGGAAAGAATAGTTCTCCTTTTTTTTTGTTTATTTCCTTGTTGGCTGATGTAAGGTATTTGTATCGTTGCAATATTTCTTTCTCTGTCATGCCACAACCCGCAGATATCTTTGAAGTACAGCACTACATCTGACTATTAATAACATGAATCATGATTAAAATAATGACACAAAGTATCTTTATCAAGAGTACAGAAAACGCTATGTCGTACTGTCAAACTTGCGTCCATGCATTAGTTGCCTTTTGTGGCTTTGTGGAGTCCTTTGACTTTCTCTGTGCGCTCTTTTGATGACAAGGACGTGTAATCTTGTCTTCAGTGTCTGCGGTCGACTGTACAGAGATTTAAAGTGTACCGACGATTCATTCGACATCAAGCGGATGCTTTTACCCACCATGTGTCCGTATGTTCGAGTAGTTAACCGAGTTTGATGGTTAATCTTGGTCCAAAGAAACGGAGGTGGATTTTACAAACTGCTGCGCACCTTCACAGGTATGTTCGGGGTGTGACATGACGGAGAGAGAAACATTGCAGCGATACCAGTACATTACATCAGCCACCTCGAAGGAGGGTTGGGAGGCGGCAGTCCTACGTCACGTGGGTGTGTTAATAGCCTTGTTTGAGCCGCTGAAGTGCAGTGGGAGGGGTTAAATGTGCAGCAACCCCAGAGCAACACACTGAACAGAGGATCATTTCAGTACGGAGCATGTTACCGTTCCTGACTTGAAGTGTCCGGTGGATTAATCGGACATGAAGCGTCTGCTTTGACACACTGTATCTGTGCTGTAGTGTTGCTGTCTACGTTTGGTGGTGAATCTTGGTCTGAAGACGCCGAGGTGGATTGTGTACTACGAATGGAGCTCTTCGGTACGGGACTATTTCAGAGAGACACCATGTCTACTGAAACACAGAACACTTGAACCTCCATTCACAGTTTGTTGGACTTTGATCTAAATGTGATGGATAAATGTTTTATAAAATATTGTTTGGCTGATACAAATTCTTATCGCGATGTCAAGATCTCACAATGTCGGACCGACTTTCTTTCATCGTGACTGCATAAAAATATTAAAATGACATCATACCCACAACGTTGCCTTAATGATTAACATGGTAACCACACAATATACTCTTGTCCAGTTCAATTGTGTAGTAGTTATTATATCCCACATGTTTGTGTGTAGTGAAATATTAGTGATCGATTATTAATGAATATCTTTATCAAGCAGAATAAAAAAACTGAAATAAGAAGAAACACATGTATGATGTATTATTTAAAGATATTGAGTGTGTATTTTCATATGACATTTCTATCCACATGCTTGAATACCAAGCGGTGAGCTTGTGTCTCTGCGTGACTCTACCAGTCCAAACTCAGGCGTTGTCCTGTTTGTTGTCACAAATGCTTACTGGCATTCATTTAATATGATTGTGTTGCAATATTATTATTATTATTAGACTTTTATTTTCTGTTTGTCCTTTTCTAAACTAAACAAGATTCACATTTTGTTGTAGTGCATACAACCCTAACCTCTTCACCTCTCCTCTCATGCTCACACAGCACTTTAAAGAGTAAAGTGTTGTCATTTTTTTATTTAAAAAATCTGAAGACTCAAAGCAGCCAAAGTGGAAAATCTGGAGGTTTAATGAGGTTATTGGAATTACACTTCCTTCTGTTAGGATCATTTTATGGGATTGACCAACTCATAGTCGACCATAGAGAATACACAGTAAAATACTGTTTAAAGGCCTATAGACCGTTTGGATATATTGGGAGTTCCTGCCACCTAGTGTCACATTTGGCTTTTGCAGCCATGGACAAGTCAGCCAGATCCCTCAAAGAACCTGGTCTAACAGACTCAGAAGAGCGTCGTCAAAAGCTCAGCTCTTAGTGAAACACCCACCACGACTCACCAACCCTCCCTCCCTTATGTGAATCTGGTCAGAGCCTCTGTTCTAGCCGACTAACCCTTTAATTGTGCCTAAACAAAATATTTGCTGTACTGAAAATATCCAGCTTGAGCCCCCGATCAAATGCTTTTTCTCTATAAATTCTTAGCAAAGGCAAATCCTATTTTTTTTGTTTCGACAATGATCAATTATATTTGACGTCCATCTTTTATCAGCTTAGTACCTGTTAGAAACAAACCCACACTGGTCCTTATTTATATTATAAATATATATTATATCATATATTTTAAACTCTCTGCTATTTTTTTTTTATCTGTGCTGAAAAAAGAAATTGATTAACACAGAGTTAAATCCCTGCTTTCTTTAGGAACGACTGTGATTACTGATAAGTTCCACGTTGGTGCTCAGGCTCCCAAATCTAATGCAAAATGACAGAATTTTTTTTTGGGTGCGTTCTGATGAGAAGAGACTTGTTTTGGTTCTAGATGCATTTCTGTTTTTGCTGTGTCCCTTGTTCCCGATCATCGTTGTATTTATATTCTCATGAAATTATACAAGTAAAACCTGGAGGTACTTATGGACCTCTATGAGGGAAGATGCATACCTGACTTGATGAATTGTTTTAGTGGAAGAACCCTTTATTGTTTAGTTTGTTTACCTGCTCACCTGATGGCTCATCCTATAGTGACCTGTAATTTCATATAATCTATTTAGTCGTTTTTGAATAAATGAATAAATATTCTCTGATTTCAAGTTTATTTTTTGTTCCATCTTTAACCCTTAATGTTTCTGTGTCAATGTAATACTCCAGGCTGAACACACATGATCCGTCCTCTTTGTTTACCTTTTTTTTTTACTGCTCATGCGTCCACTCCACTGGTTACCCCCGAGAGACACCATGTCTACTGAAACACAGAACACTTGAACCTCCATTGAGAGTTTGTTGGACTTTGATCTAAATGTGATGGATAACTGTTTTATAAAAAAATTGACAGCTACCGCTTTTAACGTGATCCGTGCAATAATTTGCAGCAATCAGCAATCATAGTGTCTGGGTTTTGTTCCATCTGTTGCGTTCATATTCGGCAGTGTGAATTCCATGTTTGAATTTTTAGTTTGTGTCCCTGAGACTTCATAAATGTATTGCAAAAGACGTTTTGTCTGGCACATTGTCCATTATTCTGTTGTTGGTAGTCTGCACCTCCTCCATATGTGTTTGCTCTGCAGTAGAGCACCACTTCTGACTTTTAATAACATCAATCATGAATAAAATAATGACACAGAGCAAACAAATGTCTCACAATGTATATTTATTCATCAAGAGTAGAGAAATCGTTACATCGTAGTGTCAAAGGTACATCGGCTACGTTTGCACATACAAGGAAAAGTTCTGCAGGGATGTCTGTGATTATCCTGGAGTTGCAAGTGTCCGAATCAGTGTGGGTCCTGGGCTTTGTTGATGAGCTCAACTGGAGACGGGAAGAAACGTTATTTGTGGCGTGAGGTCTTAGTCCTGATGCATCGCAGCTTCCATCCAGGGAAGGGAGTGAAACAAGCCCAGAGTGAAAGGGGTCAGTGGTGATGGACTCAATGATGGCAGTATAGAAGTGCGCCAGCATTGTCTTTGGCAGGTTGAACTTCTTCAGCTGCCTCAGAAAGTAAATCCTCTGCTGAGACTTCTTGGTGATGGAGCTGATTTTAAGCTCCCACTTGAGGTCCTGGGTTATGGTGGAGCCCGGGAAGAGAAAGAACTGCAGAGCGGTGAACAGGGAGGCTGGTTGGAGCCTCTGAAGCAGGCGTACACATCTCTACACAGCTGAGTCAGGGGGGTTCCCCCTCAGTAGAGTAGTGATGAAGATGTTAGCCAGCATCTCTCCGTCACGGAGAAGGACAACAACGTGACCATGTCCTTCTTCAAATTGTAGCCTGATTTCGAACCGGGAAACGTAATTACAAAGACACTGTAGTGTGCGCTGGAGCATGGCAACAATACCTCTCATCACTTTATTCATTGATGAACGTATGCTTACTCGCTGGATGAATGATCGAGAGTTCCAAAGTATGTGATCTTTCAAATGTTTTCAGGATCCCGCTGTAGCTCCAAAAAAGATAGATGATCTAACTTTTGACACTCAATATATTGTGAAATTTTCGATTACAATAATTTTTCGATTACAATAATTTTGTGGGAGGAGTTAAATTTGCAGCCAGGTTGTTACAACCCGAAAGAAACAGAGGGAACAGAGGATCATTTCAGTACGGAGCATGTTACCGTTCCTGACTTGAAGTGTACGGTGGATTAATCGGACATTTGATCGAGTGAGCTTGTGTCTGCGTGAATCTACTCGTCCAAACTCTGGCATTGAAGGCCTTCACCGCCATATTGGACCACGTTGTTGAATTCGGGAATTGCCCTGTTTACAGAGCTGCCTTCATCAACAGCTGCTGCAGCCAGTTTCTACACCGAATTATGTGTACTTCCTGAGGGGGTTTTCAATGATAATTTATTGTTAATGTGGGAGTGTAGAGGAAAGAATAGTTCTCCTTTTTTTTGTTTATTTCCTTGTTGGCTGATGTAAGGTATTTGTATCGTTGCAATATTTCTTTCTCTGTCATGCCACAACCCGCAGATATCTTTGAAGTACAGCACTACATCTGACTATTAATAACATAAATCATGATTCAAATAATGACACAAAGTATCTTTATCAATAGTACAGAAAACGCTATGTCGTACTGTCAAACTTGCGTCCATGCATTAGTTGCCTTTTGTGGCTTTGTGGAGTCCTTTGACTTTCTCTGTGCACTCTTTTGATGACAAGGACGTGTAATCTTGTCTTCAGTGTCTGCGGTCGACTGTACAGAGATTTAAAGTGTACCGACGATTCATTCGACATCAAGCGGATGCTTTTACCCACCATGTGTCCGTATGTTCGAGTAGTTAACCGAGTTTGATGGTTAATCTTGGTCCAAAGAAACGGAGGTGGATTTTACAAACTGCTGCGCACCTTCACAGGTATGTTCGGGGTGTGACATGACGGAGAGAGAAACATTGCAGCGATACCAGTACATTACATCAGCCACCTCGAAGGAGGGTTGGGAGGCGGCAGTCCTACGTCACGTGGGTGTGTTAATAGCCTTGTTTGAGCCGCTGAAGTGCAGTGGGAGGGGTTAAATGTGCAGCAACCCCAGAGAAACACACTGAACAGAGGATCATTTCAGTACGGAGCATGTTACCGTTCCTGACTTGAAGTGTCCGGTGGATTAATCGGACATGAAGCGTCTGCTTTGACACACTGTATCTGTGCTGTAGTGTTGCTGTCTACGTTTGGTGGTGAATCTTGGTCTGAAGACGCCGAGGTGGACTGTGTACTACGAATGGAGCTCTTCGGTACGGGACTATTTCAGAGAGACACCATGTCTACTGAAACACAGAACACTTGAACCTCCATTCACAGTTTGTTGGACTTTGATCTAAATGGGATTATTAACTGTTTTATAAAATATTGTTTGGCTGATAGAAATTCTTATCGCGATGTCAAGATCTCACAATGTCGGACCGACTTTCTTTCATCGTGACTGCGTAAAAACATTAAAATGACATCATACCCACAACGTTGCCTCCGTCTATATGTTATACCACATTAATGATTAACATGGTAACCACACAATATACTCTTGTCCAGTTCAATTGTGTGGTAGTTATTATATCCCACATGTTTGTGTGTAGTGAAATATTAGTGATCGATTATTAATGAATATCTTTATCAAGCAGAATAAAAAAACTGGCAACAGAGTAAAAAGCTGTAATGACAGAAAACTTTCCTCCTTCAGCTTCTCCAGAATATGAATGTATGTGAGACTTTGTGTGCTCTCTATCTCAAGGCTTCATCACAACGATGAGTCACTAAATCAGGGGTGTCAAACATACGGCCCGCGGGCCGGATCACTTTACAAGTTCAGCTTCAGATCCCGAGGATGGTATATGTACATTTGGTGGCACACTCTCACAGTGCAGGGTCGGAAACTAACGCTAGTCCGCTAGCCCGAGGCGAGTGGATTTTTGGAGGGACTACCTAAATTATCATTCTCACTAGTCCTCATGGCGAGTGAAATTTGAGAGGCTTTATTCGTTATTTATGTCCGGAAAAAGACTTTCCCGATAAGTAAATGTTACATTCCACTATTCCCCAAATTGTTGAGGAAATTAGACTATTTTGTTTCGATTATAATTTTTTGTTTACGTAATGCGAAAATAATAATACGAAAGGCACTATATTCATCGATCAGGCCGGGCCTCTCTTTCAGTTTCACCAGCGGCAAGATTCGTCCGCGGAAGAAATATAGATCGTGAAGCTCTTATCACTGCAGCACATGAACTAACACCCAATATCTTTTTGTGATCTAACAAAAATACTTCATCTAAAATTAGAACAAATGCCTGCTTTATTCATAGACTGCGTATTGTTTTTGGCACCGAGCGTTCACTGCTTAAACTGCCGTGGTGACATGCAGTTACTCCCCACGGCGGAATATAGCTCAATTTTTAGCCGGTATTTTTTGATTAGTACCTTGCATCTCTGCGGTTTCACTGTTGGATAATTGCCTTGGGAGAGTCTTCCTCCACACACACATCCCTACACCCCGTGATTGGTACATTCCCCAAAGCTTCATGAAGGACGAGTAAAGATTGCTCAGGACTAGTAGTTTTATGAACCTACTAGTCCTTGGGACTAGTACTGATTTTGAGTTAGTTTCATACCCTGCAGTGGCAGTCATCAATGCATGGAACCTCTCTACAGAAGATACCAGAAGAAACCCATGGCCTTGCGAAGGTTTCAAGCTTCTGTTGCCACTTCTCTCACAAGCGCAGGAAAGTGCAGAATCAAGTGCGGCAGACCACTATCCTCTCCAGAACTGGACGCAGCACCCCCACGCAAAAGGCAAAACTCTAGTGTGCCTCCTGATGTGAGAAAGGATGGCATTGATCACTTCCCAACATGGGAAACCAGACAGAGATGCAAGCACTGCACAGCCAATCACACCATGTCTACTGTGGGAAATGTAAAGTCCATCTTTGCCTGAACAAGGACAGAAACTGTTTTTTTGCCTACCACAAGGTGAAATGAAAAGGTTGTAAAAGAAAAGTTCCTGTTTGGGAAAAAATAAGAACCAAACCAAATTAAATGTTCCAAATGTTGCAAAAGCAATGAACATCATTTGTTATCGTTTATAAAATAAACATTGTTGTGATCAATAAATTGATAAATATGCCTAATGTATCAAATGTGATACAAAAATAATATATATGTAAATTAAAACAATTTTTATTTGTATTATATTTTTTGACTAAAAGGTCCAATAAACACTTCTGAATTTTCTGAATATTATTTGATGTGTCATGCTTCAGGGAATGTAATGTAATGATTCATCTGAAATCATTATATTCATAAATTCAAACAGAGTCTTTTACTCTGTTCATACATTCATAAATTCAAAGATAAACATTTAATCTGGTATCCAATAGCAACGATTCCATCGAGGACTCCATGGATAGAATGTCATGATGACCTCACGGAACTCCATGGATAGAATGATGCCTTTATGACATCACGGACTCCTTTAATGCCTTTAATGTATTTCAGCTATAGTCTGTGAAGTGCCTGAGTTCATATTAGACCACAGCTACGTACAGTTACATACAGTTACCACAGAATTCACACCAGACGCCAAGTTTGTTCAGAGAAACATTTGACGATCACAATGGATAACCCTAGCCCATTAAGCAAGAAACAACAAAGACAGAAGAAGAGACAGGCGCTAAAGGAGCAGAAGGAGATGGAATTAAATTCCAAGGAGGTTGAACCTCCACTGACAAGTTCACAAGAGGAACAAGTAAGTTGTGAACTCAAGGACAGCGAGGCGATGCTCACCCAAACTACATCTGAGGGGAGAGTCCTCCAAGAAATTCATGAAGACTCGCTGCAGCAATTCCTAGATGTTCAGGAAGAAGCTGAAGCTCAGGTTAACTATGACCAATCTCCATCCAGGGATACAGATTTTCTAAAATCCCAGCTGGAAGAGACCAGCACAAAGCTGCAAAAAGCTCAGAGCGATCTTGTGCAGAAGACATCCATTATCAACGACAACCACGTGAAGTTGGAGCAGATGATGGAACAAAAAGAGGCCCTTCAAAATGAAGTAGAGGCTAAGAAGTTGGAGCTCTGTGCTGAAAGACAGAGGATGGTAGAAGCTCTCAAAAAGCAGGAGCACAAAGCAAAGCAGACACTGGAAAGAGCCCAGGCTGTCCATCAAGCCCAGATGAGCGAACAGAGAGCGGAGACGAACAGGATCGCAGCAGCTCTGACAGAAACACAGGACCTGCTGGAGACTGAGCGTCACGTAAAGCCTAAAACTACCACCGAGGGGGAGCTGGAGACATTCAAGAACTTGAGTCAGGCTACAATAGATGAACAGTTCGATGTCAACAGTAAGCTCAAGGCCGCTCTGCACAAGACTGAGCAGGATCTGAAGACCGTTCATCTCCAGTGGCAACAGGAAAGGTCTTCCATCACAGCACGCCAGCAAAAAGAGTGTGAATACCTTCAATCTCAGATGCAGCTCATCGCTTCCTTGCGAGCACAAGAGCAGGAAGCAGTAAAACAGGAAGCAGTAAAGCAGACGCTGGAAAGTGTCCATGCTTTCCATCAAGCCCTGATGGACAAACAGAGAGCGGAGATAAACGGGATCGCAGCAGCTCTGAAAGAAACAAAGGACCTGCTGGAGACTGAGATCAGAGATCAGGAGGACAAAAATAAGGAGACTCTGAAGAGAGCCAAGGCTTTCCATCAAGCCCAGCTGAACAAACAGAGAGCGGAGATGAAGACTAAAATTGATGACCAATCATATACCAACTGTAAGCTGAAGGCTGCTCTTGCTAAGGCTGAAGAGGAGCTGAAGAAGGGACATCTACAGTGGCAAGAGACGTCTCATTTTAGAACAAATGAGAAAGTGGCTAAGCAGACGCTGGAGAGATTGCAGGCAGTCCATCAAGTCCAGCTGGAGGAACAGAAAGCGGAGACTAACAGGACCAAGGCAGCTCTGAAAAAGACAGAAGATCTGTTAAAAACTGAGAGTCTCTGCTTACAGGAACAGTTATACCTCACGGCACAGCTGGAAAAAACCTGCAGGGACTTTGATCATAACCGGCTGAAGAACATAGCTACTCTTCAAACACTGGAGGAGAAAGCTACACAGATTTTGGAAAGAGACCGGGCGTCCCAAGTCCAGCTGGAGGAACAGAGAGCGGAGATCAACAGGATCAAAGCAGCCCGGAAAGAGACAGAAGATCTGTTAGAAACTGAGCGTTTCCTTTGGCAGCAGGAGAAGTCTGCCCTCCTTGAGGCCCAAACAGTTCTTCAGAGCCAGATCACCAGCAAGCAGAAGAAGAAGAAGAAAAGATTTTGCAAATTCTTCTAATGCCCAGCATTATACAACCCTAATATGAAGGCAAATCACTGTCAAAATCCGTAAATGAGATCCGTGCGTGTGTAGAGGTTCCACGCTATGAGGCGATTTTCAGAGGTAAATAATGTACTGTACTGACACGATCTTATAGAATATGATGCTAATAGTAAAACACTGACGGGGTACTTCTACTTTTGGTACTTTAAGTACATCTTGCTGATTATAACATACTTGACTATGGTTTTGAATGCAGGACTTTTACTCGTCGTGGATTGTTTCATCAGTATGGTATTAGTACTTTTACTGTAGTGAAGGATTAATAATTACTTGTAAGTGAGTTTGGCAAACAGTTAATATACAAACAGTGGTTCCTAGCCCTGGCTCCAGATCCTTGACCGGATTAAGGATCTGGAGTCAGGGTTAGGAACCACTGTTTGTATATTAACTGTTTGCAAACAGTAAATCCTTACTTGGCAAACAGTTAATATACAAACAGTGGTAGCCCTGGCTCCAGATCCTTGACCGGATTAGGGATCTGGAGCCAGGGTTAGGACCCAGTTTGTATATTAACTGTTTGCCAAGTAACTCCTTACTTGGCAAACAGTAAGTCCTTACTTGGCAAACAGTTAATATACAAACAGTGGTTCCCTACCCTGGATCCAGATCCTTGACCGGATTAGGGATCTGGAGACAGGGTTAGGACCCACTGTTTGTATATTAACTGTTTGCCAAGTAAGTTCCCAAACTTAAATCACTTACAAGTAATTAGTGGATGAAAAATTATTCAGATCCTTCACTGCAGTAAAAGTACTAATACCATACTGATGAAACGATCCACGACGAGTAAAAGTCCTGCATTCAAAACCTAAGTCAAGTAAGTTATAATCAGCAAGATGTACTTAAAGTACCAAAAGTAGAAGTACCCGTGCAGTAAAATGTACCCCGTCAGTGTTTTACTATTCTAGTTTATACATATTCTATAAGATCATGTTTGTAGTGTCAGTACAGTACATTATTTACCTCTGAGATGTAGTGCAATCTGAAAATCGTCCCATAGCGCGGGACTTCTAAACACGCGCGTGGATCTCATTTGCACTGAGATTTTGACAGTGATTTGCCTTGATACCCTAACCCCACACCCCACACCCCTAACCCCACACCCCTAACCCCACACCCCACACTCCTAACCCCACACCCCTAACCCTAGATAAAAATAATGCCCACTCAACCCACCAAATTCATTCTTGACACATGACATCTATTGCACTTCTGTCCATCCTGGGAGAGGGATCCCTCCTCTGTTGCTTTCCCACAGGTCTCTTCCTCTTTTCTCCCTGTTAAAGGGGTTTTTGGGGGAGTTTTTCCTGTTTCGATGCGAGGGTTCTGGGACAGAGGATGTCATATGTGTACAGATTGTAAAGCCCTCTTTGAGGCAAATTTGTAATTCGTAATTTTTGGCTATACAAAAATAAATTGAATTTAATTGAATTGAATTGAATGTTTGTGTTTGAATTATGTCATGCTTGTATTTTAATGTGTAAAAATAAATTTTGATGTATAAATTCATGGACAATCACTGATGAGTTCTCATTTGCACCCAACAGCCTGAAAATATACAGTAAGTTGGCTCAACTGATTTGACATGTTGGTCCAAATATAGTGTCTTTAGTCTGTTGGTCATCTAAAGAGAATAATTCAATTAAAAACGCCCGAACATTACGTTTTGCAACATTTTGCTGGTTTAGTACGAGTCTAAAGTGGCTTGAGAACTTAAGGCAAGAAGGTTAATTTAATGTCACAGCACCTTTCAAACTGCAATTCAAGGTTTTATGGCAAGGAAATGCATTAGAAAGGTTAATATATCCAGCATCCAGCAGCAGAAGTGAGCAGAGGGCTGTAAAGACCCGCTGACGACATCATCAACTGTCTGCAGAGACCTGAAGCCCCGCCCACGCTGCTGCACAGAGCGCCAACGCTTGTATAGTATTAATTATCGTTAATATTATTTATTCAGATGCATCGATACCGAAACATATTTCTGATATCAGTCCAAAACGGACTCAAATAGCTGAATCAGCTATCGGTGACGACATGCAGATCTGGTATTGGATACCAATATTTAAATAATTAACAATTCAGTACATTTTTATCATGTCATGGTCATGGTCTTCAAACTGTGCTCCCTTTTAAAATCAGGTCCCACCAACATTTGTCCTCGGATCGCTGGATCCACGATATAGGTAATGCCAATTTACGTCAACGCTCTGAAAGAGTTTTTACAAAGAGTTTATCCTGCGTTGGTTTTGTGTTTAATGTACACTGGTTGTGACTACTCGTCACAGTTTAGTCATTACCACATTAGTTAAAAACATCGGCTGTCAGGAGTCGATTTCAAACCTACGCCTCCAGAGGAGACTGAAACCTGAAGGCAGCACCTTGGACCGCTCTGCCATCGTGAACCAATATATTCATCTTTCTGAGACAGAAGCCTGTCACCTGCAACCCTGCTTTAAATCAGGTTCTATTGAGATTTGAACTGAGTTTTGTCAATTTTGGTAAGAACAACTATTCAGAACTCCTGTTTATTTACAGGAAAACTCCACACTGTAATTTGAGTACTTCTTACTGGACAGTATCAGGACTAAGTGACCACAGGCTGTAATGCTAATGCTAATGCTGTATTCACACAGACAAGAAAAGTAGCTAACACGTAAGATCGAGTATTTTAGAAACTCAAACTAAAGTGTTTACAGTCTCGGTCTTGGGTGTAAACTAAGCGTGCACAGTTGACAAGAGAGCTGATTTTCCAGCAATGCACACGTTACTGTCTTTAACATCAAGAAGGTGGAGAGGTTGCATTCTTTAACCCGTACTAAACCTTAAAATAAGGTCCCACCAAGATGTGAACATGGACTACTAACACATTGGCTAAAATGCATGAAACCCTCGCTGTGTTTTTGTTTACAACTATAGTTAAACGTGCAGTGTAAACGTTAGCTCCGCCGCGAGCTTAACTATGATAAAATGCTACTGACAAGTTACAAACAATAACGTCGACGCTGTAAGTAACTAGTGAGCACAATGTTTGTGAGGAAAAGATAAGTTATTACGTTAAAGTCAGACAGAAAACGTACCGTACAGCTCTTTCCCGTGATGATTCGAATTCAGATCCTGAGCGCGCCTCTTCTTCTTCTTCTTCTTCGTTGGTCATTGGCGGACGCTCATACCGCCACCTGCTGTACAGGAAGTATCTGTCATATTGTAACGGTTCATGTAATTAGTGCTAAAGTCAGTTTTCCTTTTCTAGCTTGAAGTTTTTAAAACAATGTGGTAATTTTATCTGCGGATTGTAGTTTAGATTAAGAATACTCTATTTTTTATAGAGTAAAATAATTCAATATTTCACTTCTTTAAGTGTTAAAACAACATATTTTCGGAAGAGTGATTTTGTCTCTGGATATCAGAACTATTTATACCCTGACGCTTCATCCGGGACGCATCTGTGACGCATCCGGGCCGTGTTCGTGGCGTATCCGTAGTTGAACCGTGGTCAAACCGTGCTCATCCGTGGTCAAACCGTGGCCATCCGGGATGAACCAGGGATGAACAGGGGTGATCCGTGGCGGAACCATAGTAGAACCGTAGTAGAACCGGGAAACATGTCAAATGTGTTGTCATCCGGGACGATTTCCTTCCCGGATCACCCCGGTTCACCGTGGATCACCCCGGTTCTCACCTCTTTTTATCCAAGGTGATCCGGGGACATCCGGGGACATCCGGGGACATCCGGGGACATCCGGCTTTCGGTGGAACTGGGGCTTAAGGGGTTTCGAAACCTCCGACCAGTTTAATTTATCCGACCAATGTTAAGCCTATGGGGTTCCGAAACCTCCGACCAGGTTCATTTATCTGTATCTGTAGAGCGGGATTCTGAAAACATTCGAAAGATCACATACTTTGGAACTCTCGATCATTCATCCAGCAAGTAAGCATACGTTCATCAATGGATGAAGTGATGAGAGGTATTGTTGCCATGCTGCAGGGCACACTGCGGTGTCTTTGTAATTACGTTTCCCGGTTCGAAATCAGGCTGCAATTTGAAGAGGGACATGGTCACGTTGTTGTCCTCCGTGACAGAGAGATGCTGGCTAGAATCTTCATCACTACTCTGCTGAGGGGGAACCCCCCTGACTCAGATGTGTAGAGATGTTAACGCCGGCTCCAACCAGCCTCCCTGGTCACCGCTGTGGAGTCCTTCCTCTTCCTCATCCACCATAACCCAGGACTTCAAGTGGGAGCTGAAAATCAGCTCCATCACCAAGAAGGCTCAGCAGAGGATTTACTTTCTGAGGCAGCTGAAGACGTTCAACTTGCCAAAGACAGAGCTGGCGCACTTCTACACTGCCATCATTGAGTCCATCCCCAGCTCCTCCATCACCACCGATCCCTTTCACCCTGGGCACAACCTGTTTGACTCCCTTCCCTGGATGAAGCTGCGCTCCATCAGGACTAAGACCTCACGCCACAAAAAACATTTCTTCCCGTCTCCAGTTGAGCTCATCAACAAAGTTCAGGACCCACACTGATTCGGAAATTGCATTGCCAGGATAATCACAGACATCCCTGCAAAACTCTTCCTTGTATGTGCAAATATAGCCGATGAACCTTTGACACTACGATGTAACGATGATTTCTCTACTCTTGATGAATAAATAAACATTGTGAGACATTTGTTTGCTCTGTGTCATTATTTTATTCATGATTGATGTTATTAAAAGTCAGAAGTGGTGCTCTACTGCAGAGCAAACACCTATGCAGGAGGTGCAGACTACCAGCAACAGAATAATGCATTTTTCCATTGATGAACGTATGCTTCATAAGGGTTGGGAGGCGGCAGTCCTACTTCACGTCGTGTGTTGATGTTAATAGTTAATAGTTTGAGTTTAAGAGTTTTGCAGGGATGTCTGTGATTATCCTGGAGATGCAAGTGTCCGAATCAGTGTGGGTCCTGGGCTTTGTTGATGAGCTCAACTGGAGACGGGAAGAAACGTTATTTGTGGCGTGAGGTCTTAGTTCTGATGCATCGCAGCTTCCATCCAGGGAAGGGAGTGAAACAAGCCCAGGGTGAAAGGGATCGGTGGTGATGGACTCAATGATGGCAGTGTAGAAGTGCGCCAGCATTGTCTTTGGCAGGTTGAACTTCTTCAGCTGCCTCAGAAAGTAAACCCTCTGCTGAGACTTCTTGGTGATGGAGCTGATTTTCAGCTCCCACTTGAGGTCCTGGGTTATGGTGGAGCCTGGGAAGAGAAAGAACTGCACAGCGGTGAACAGGGAGGCTGGTTGGAGCCTCTGAAGCAGGCGTACACATCTCTACACAGCTGAGCCAGGAGAGTTCCCCCTCAGCAGAGTAGTGACGAAGATGTTAGCCAGCGTCTCTCCATCACGGAGAAGGACAACAACGTAACCATGTCCCTCTTCAAATTGCAGCCTCATTTCGAACCGGGAAACGTAATTACAAAGACACCGCAGTGTGCGCCGCAGCATGGCAACAATACCTCTCATCATTGTATCCATTGAAGGGTTGGGAGGCGGCAGTCCTACTTCATGTCGGTGTGTTGATGTTAATACTTTGAGTTTAAGAGTTTTGCAGAATGAGTGTGGGTCCTGGGCTGTGTTGATGAGCTCAATTGGAGACGGGAAGAAATGTTTTTTGTAGCGTGAGGTCTTAGTCCTGATGCATCGCAGCTTCCATCCAGGGAAGGGAGTGAAACAAGCCCAGAATGAAAGGGATCGGTGGTCATGGAGGAGCTGGGGATGGACTCAATGATGGCAGTGTAGAAGTGCACCATCACTGTCTTTGGCAGGTTGAACTTCTTCAACTGCCCCAGGAAGTAAATCCTCTGCTGAGCCTTCTTGGTGATGGAGCTGATGTTCAGCTCCCACTTGAGGTCCTGGGTTATGGTGGATGAGGAAGAGGAAGGACTCCACAGCGGTGACCAGGGAGGCTGGTTGGAACCGCTGTACACATCTCTACACAGCTGAGTCAGGAGGGTTCCCCCTCAGTAGAGTAGTGATGAAGATGTTAGCCAGCATCTCTCCGTCACGGAGAAGGACAACAACATGACCATGTCCCGGTTCAAATTGTAGCCTGATTTCGAACCGGGAAACGTAATTACAAAGACATCGCAGTGTGCCCTGCAGCATGGCAACAATACCTCTCATCACTTTATTCATTGATGAACGTATGCTTACTTGCTGGATGAATGATCGAGAGTTCCAAAGTATGTGATCTTTCAAATGTTTTCAGGATCCCGCTGTAGCTCCACCAAAGATACAGATAATCTAACTGCTGCACTCAATTTATTGTGCAGATTTTCGGTAACTGAAATACTCCAGCCAATCATCGTGGAGAAGGGAGGTTCAGTGGGAGGGGTTAAATGTGCAGCCGGGTTGTTACAACCCGAAAGAAACAGAGGGAACAGAGGATCATTTCAGTACGGAGCATGTTACCGTTCCTGACTTGACGTGTCCGGTGGATTAATCGGACATGAAGCGTCTGCTTTGACACACTGTATCTGTGCTGTAGTGTTGCTGTCTACGTTTGGTGGTGAATCTTGGTCTGAAGACGCCGAGGTGGATTGTGTACTACGAATGGAGCTCTTCGGTACGGGACTATTTCAGAGAGACACCATGTCTACTGAAACACAGAACACTTGAACCCAGTGGCGGCTGGTGGAAAATGTTCTTGGTAGGGCTGTGCCACATCCAATCAATTTCAGCAAACATCCCAGAATGATTTAATGCAAACAAATTAAGGTATCAAACGCGCATTACTACTTTGCAGTTAAATATTTAACATTTATTCCAACACGAAAAAAAGCAGTAAATAACACTTTCACAAACACGTCAGGACATCTTATTTTAGTCACCCTCACAGGGAATTCAGTATAATATAATATATATAACATATAATAATATTCTGTATAATATAATAATATATATATATATCATATAATATTCTGTATAATATAATAATATATATATCATATAATATTCTGTATAATATAATAATATATATATCATATAATATTCTGTATAATATAATAATATATATGTCATATAATAATATTCACTATAATATAAAACACACACACACACACACACACACACACATATATATATATATAATAATATATATATATATATATATAACTATATATCCATTTCTCAGACAGGTGCTTCATGTCCCTCACTCCCTAACTGTCCATGCTGGTTCTGTCCCCGTTGTTTTAAAAAGATAAATAAGTTATTATCATGACGTCATCCAGCTAGTCAAACCTGTCTGGTGTACAGCTAGTAGAGAAGCTTCATGTACTGCTTCTCTGTCCTGCTAGTCTGCTGTCTGATTGTGAGGTCAGGCTGATCTGGGATCAGCTCTTTCAGTAGTTTCTCCTCTCAGTTCTCCTCTCAAACGGCTCTTGGAGGAGTAGTGCTCACACTGGCGCTCTCCTGTAGAGACTTCTCCTGACGAGAACGCGCAGCTTGGGGCAGGAAAAAAACTGCCCCAAGCTGAATCTATTTGAGGACGCTGATTGGCTGAATTGTATGTCACTCATTTATATCTTTACTCAGCATTGGTTAAACTGCTTTATAGACCCGCCTCTTTGGGGCAGTTTTTCCAGCGCCCCAGCCAGCTGAGACGTGCACACACAGAGAGGAAGAGCAGACAGGCAGAGAGGACAAGCAGGAAAAGCATATATTTACCGCAGATATCATATTTTACACATATTACTGGGTGATTCCATGTTTCAAAAACACAAATATTGACAATTTGTATAGTTTATTTTTATTTTTTATTTTTATTTTTATTTTTTGTAGCTCTAGGGGGGGCGGCGCCCTAGCGCCCTCTATGGACCAGCCGCCACTGCTTGAACCTCCATTCACAGTTTGTTGGACTTTGATCTAAATGGGATTATTAACTGTTTTATAAAATATTGTTTGGCTGATACAAATTCTTATCTCGGTGTCAAGATCTCAAAATGTCGGACCGACTTTCTTTCATCGTGACTGCGTAAAAACATTAAAATGACATCATACCCACAACGTTGCCTCCGTCTATATGTTGTACCACATTAATGATTAACATGGTAACCACACAATATACTCTTGTCCAGTTCAATTGTGTAGTAGTTATTATATCCCACATGTTTGTGTGTAGTGAAATATTGGTGATTGATTAGTTATTGTTCATATTCAAGCAGAATTAAAAAACTGGCAACAGAGTAAAAAGCTGTAATGACAGAAAACTCTCCTCCTTCAGTTTCTCCAGAATATGAATGTATGTGAGACTTTGTGTGCTCTCTATCTCAAGGCTGCACCACAACGATGAGTCATTAAATGCTTGTACTAACTTGTAGACTGGTGCTGTCGGTCTAAAGACAAACAATTTGAGACATGGGAGGAATTGATCGTCTGGTGAAAAGTTTGGCCGCTACCGCTTTTAACGTGATCCGTGCAATAATTTGCAGCAATCAGCAATCATAGTGTCTGGGTTTTGTTCCATCTGTTGCGTTCATATTCGGCAGTGTGAATTCCATGTTTGAATTTTTAGTTTGTGTCCCTGAGACTTCATAAATGTATTGCAAAAGACGTTTTGTCTGGCACATTGTCCATTATTCTGTTGTTGGTAGTCTGCACCTCCTGCATAGGTGTTTGCTCTGCAGTAGAGCACCACTTCTGACTTTTAATAACATCAATCATGAATAAAATAATGACACAGAGCAAACAAATGTCTCACAATGTTTATTTATTCATCAAGAGTAGAGAAATCGTTACATCGTAGTGTCAAAGGTACATCGGCTACGTTTGCACATACAAGGAAAAGTTCTGCAGGGATGTCTGTGATTATCCTGGAGTTGCAAGTGTCCGAATCAGTGTGGGTCCTGGGCTTTGTTGATGAGCTCAACTGGAGACGGGAAGAAACGTTATTTGTGGCGTGAGGTCTTAGTCCTGATGCATCGCAGCTTCATCCAGGGAAGGGAGTGAAACAAGCCCAGAGTGAAAGGGGTCAGTGGTGATGGACTCAATGATGGCAGTGTAGAAGTGCGCCAGCATTGTCTTTGGCAGGTTGAACTTCTTCAGCTGCCTCAAAAAGTAAATCCTCTGCTGAGACTTCTTGGTGATGGAGCTGATTTTCAGCTCCCACTTGAGGTCCTGGGTTATGGTGGAGCCCGGGAAGAGAAAGAACTGCACAGCGGTGAACAGGGAGGCTGGTTGGAGCCTCTGAAGCAGGCGTACACATCTCTACACAGCTGAGTCAGGAGGGTTCCCCCTCAGTAGAGTAGTGATGAAGATGTTAGCCAGCGTCTCTCCGTCACGGAGAAGGACAACAACGTGACCATGTCCTTCTTCAAATTGTAGCCTGATTTCGAACCGGGAAACGTAATTACAAAGACACTGTAGTGTGCGCTGGAGCATGGCAACAATACCTCTCATCACTTTATTCATTGATGAACGTATGCTTACTCGCTGGATGAATGATCGAGAGTTCCAAAGTATGTGATCTTTCAAATGTTTTCAGGATCCCGCTGTAGCTCCACCAAAGATAGATGATCTAACTTTTGACACTCAATATATTGTGAAATTTCCGATTCCAATAATTTTCCGATTCCAATCGTGGAGTGGGAGGAGTTAAATTTTTAGCCAGGTTGTTACAACCCGAAAGAAACAGAGGGAACAGAGGATCATTTCAGTACGGAGCATGTTACCGTTCCTGACTTGAAGTGTACGGTGGATTAATCGGACATTTGATCGAGTGAGCTTGTGTCTCTGCGTGAATCTACTCGTCCAAACTCTGGCATTGAAGGCCTTCACCGCCATATTGGACCACTTTGTTGAATTCGGGAATTGCCCTGTTTACGGAGCTGCCTTCATCAACAGCTGCTGCAGCCAGTTTCTACACCAAATTATGTGTACTTCCTGAGGGGGTTTTCAATGATAATTTATTGTTAATGTGGGAGTGTAGAGGAAAGAATAGTTCTCCTTTTTTTTTGTTTATTTCCTTGTTGGCTGATGTAAGGTATTTGTATCGTTGCAATATTTCTTTCTCTGTCATGCCACAACCCGCAGATATCTTTGAAGTACAGCACTACATCTGACTATTAATAACATAAATCATGATTAAAATAATGACACAAAGTATCTTTATCAAGAGTACAGAAAACGCTATGTCGTACTGTCAATCTTGCGTCCGTGCATTAGTTGCCTTTTGTGGCTTTGTGGAGTCCTTTGACTTTCTCTGTGCGCTCTTTTGATGACAAGGACGTGTAATCTTGTCTTCAGTGTCTGCGGTCGACTGTACAGAGATTTAAAGTGTACCGACGATTCATTCGACATCAAGCGGATGCTTTTACCCACCATGTGTCCGTATGTTCGAGTAGTTAACCGAGTTTGATGGTTAATCTTGGTCCAAAGAAACAGAGGTGGATTTTACAAACTGCTGCGCACCTTCACAGGTATGTTCGGGGTGTGACATGACGGAGAGAGAAACATTGCAGCGATACCAGTACATTACATCAGCCACCTCGAAAGAGGGTTGGGAGGCGGCAGTCCTACGTCACGTGGGTGTGTTAATAGCCTTGTTTGAGCCGCTGAAGTGCAGTGGGAGGGGTTAAATGTGCAGCAACCCCAGAGAAACACACTGAACAGAGGATCATTTCAGTACGGAGCATGTTACCGTTCCTGACTTGACGTGTCCGGTGGATTAATCGGACATGAAGCGTCTGCTTTGACACACTGTATCTGTGCTGTAGTGTTGCTGTCTACGTTTGGTGGTGAATCTTGGTCTGAAGACGCCGAGGTGGACTGTGTACTACGAATGGAGCTCTTCGGTACGGGACTATTTCAGAGAGACACCATGTCTACTGAAACACAGAACACTTGAACCTCCATTCACAGTTTGTTGGACTTTGATCTGAATGGGATTATTAACTGTTTTATAAAATATTGTTTGGCTGATACAAATTCTTATCGCGATGTCAAGATCTCACAATGTCGGACCGACTTTCTTTCATCGTGACTGCGTAAAAACATTAAAATGACATCATACCCACAACGTTGCCCCCGTTTATATGTTATACCACATTAATGATTAACATGGTAACCACACAATATACTCTTGTCCAGTTCAATTGTGTGGTAGTTATTATATCCCACATGTTTGTGTGTAGTGAATCATTAGTGATCGATTATTAATGAATGTCTTCATCAAGCAGAATAAAAAAACTGGCAACAGAGTAAAAAGCTGTAATGACAGAAAACTCTCCTCCTTCAGCTTCTCCAGAATATGAATGTATGTGAGACTTTGTGTGCTCTCTATCTCAAGGCTTCATCACAACGATGAGTCACTAAATCAGGGGTGTCAAACATACGGCCCGCGGGCCGGATCACTTTACAAGTTCAGCTTCAGATCCCGAGGATGGTATATGTACATTTGGTGGCACACTCTCACAGTGCAGGGTCGGAAACTAACGCTAGTCCGCTAGCCCGAGGCGAGTGGATTTTTGGAGGGACTACCTAAATTATCATTCTCACTAGTCCTCATGGCGAGTGAAATTTGAGAGGCTTTATTCGTTATTTATGTCCGGAAAAAGACTTTCCCGATAAGTAAATGTAACATTCCACTATTCCCCAAATTGTTGAGGAAATTAGACTATTTTGTTTCGATTATAATTTTTTGTTTACGTAATGCGAAAATAATAATACGAAAGGCACTATATTCATCGATCAGGCCGGGCCTCTCTTTCAGTTTCACCAGCGGCCCGGCAAGATTCGTCCGCGGAAGAAATATAGATCGTGAAGCTCTTATCACTGCAGCACATGAACTAACACCCAATATCTTTTTGTGATCTAACAAAAATACTTCATCTAAAATTAGAACAAATGCCTGCTTTATTCATAGACTGCGTATTGTTTTTGGCACCGAGCGTTCACTGCTTAAACTGCCGTGGTGACATGCAGTTACTCCCCACGGCGGAATATAGCTCAATTTTTAGCCGGTATTTTTTGATTAGTACCTTGCATGTCTGCGGTTTCACTGTTAGATAATTGCCTTGGGAGAGTCTTCCTCCACACACACACATCCCTACACCCCGTGATTGGTACATTCCCCAAAGCTTCATGAAGGACGAGTAAAGATTGCTCAGGACTAGTAGTTTTATGAACCTACTAGTCCTTGGGACTAGTACTGATTTTGAGTTAGTTTCATACCCTGCAGTGGCAGTCATCAATGCATGGAACCTCTCTACAGAAGATACCAGAAGAAACCCATGGCCTTGCGAAGGTTTCAAGCTTCTGTTGCCACTTCTCTCACAAGCGCAGGAAAGTGCAGAATCAAGTGCGGCAGACCACTATCCTCTCCAGAACTGGACGCAGCACCCCCACGCAAAAGGCAAAACTCTAGTGTGCCTCCTGATGTGAGAAAGGATGGCATTGATCACTTCCCAACATGGGAAACCAGACAGAGATGCAAGCACTGCACAGCCAATCACACCATGTCTACTGTGGGAAATGTAAAGTCCATCTTTGCCTGAACAAGGACAGAAACTGTTTTTTTGCCTACCACAAGGTGAAATGAAAAGGTTGTAAAAGAAAAGTTCCTGTTTGGGAAAAAATAAGAACCAAACCAAATGAAATGTTCCAAATGTTGCAAAAGCAATGAACATCATTTGTTATCGTTTATAAAATAAACATTGTTGTGATCAATAAATTGATAAATATGCCTAATGTATCAAATGTGATACAAAAATAATATATATGTAAATTAAAACAATTTTTATTTGTATTATATTTTTTGACTAAAAGGTCCAATAAACACTTCTGAATTTTCTGAATATTATTTGATGTGTCAGGCTTCAGGGAATGTAATGTAATGATTCATCTGAAATCATTATATTCATAAATTCAAACAGAGTCTTTTACTCTGTTCATACATTCATAAATTCAAAGATAAACATTTAATCTGGTATCCAATAGCAAGGATTCCATCGAGGACTCCATGGATAGAATGTCATGATGACCTCACGGAACTCCATGGATAGAATGATGCCTTTATGACATCACGGACTCCTTTAATGCCTTTAATGTATTTCAGCTATAGTCTGTGAAGTGCCTGAGTTCATATTAGACCACAGCTACGTACAGTTACATACAGTTACCACAGAATTCACACCAGACGCCAAGTTTGTTCAGAGAAACATTTGACGATCACAATGGATAACCCTAGCCCATTAAGCAAGAAACAACAAAGACAGAAGAAGAGACAGGCGCTAAAGGAGCAGAAGGAGATGGAATTAAATTCCAAGGAGGTTGAACCTCCACTGACAAGTTCACAAGAGGAACAAGTAAGTTGTGAACTCAAGGACAGCGAGGCGATGCTCACCCAAACTACATCTGAGGGGAGAGTCCTCCAAGAAATTCATGAAGACTCGCTGCAGCAATTCCTAGATGTTCAGGAAGAAGCTGAAGCTCAGGTTAACCATGACCAATCTCCATCCAGGGATACAGATTTTCTAAAATCCCAGCTGGAAGAGACCAGCACAAAGCTGCAAAAAGCTCAGAGCGATCTTGTGCAGAAGACATCCATTATCAACGACAACCACGTGAAGTTGGAGCAGATGATGGAACAAAAAGAGGCCCTTCAAAATGAAGTAGAGGCTAAGAAGTTGGAGCTCTGTGCTGAAAGACAGAGGATGGTAGAAGCTCTCAAAAAGCAGGAGCACAAAGCAAAGCAGACACTGGAAAGAGCCCAGGCTGTCCATCAAGCCCAGATGAGCGAACAGAGAGCGGAGACGAACAGGATCGCAGCAGCTCTGACAGAAACACAGGACCTGCTGGAGACTGAGCGTCACGTAAAGCCTAAAACTACCACCGAGGGGGAGCTGGAGACATTCAAGAACTTGAGTCAGGCTACAATAGATGAACAGTTTGATGTCAACAGTAAGCTCAAGGCCGCTCTGCACAAGACTGAGCAGGATCTGAAGACCGTTCATCTCCAGTGGCAACAGGAAAGGTCTTCCATCACAGCACGCCAGCAAAAAGAGTGTGAATACCTTCAATCTCAGATGCAGCTCATCGCTTCCTTGCGAGCACAAGAGCAGGAAGCAGTAAAACAGGAAGCAGTAAAGCAGACGCTGGAAAGTGTCCATGCTTTCCATCAAGCCCTGATGGACAAACAGAGAGCGGAGATAAACGGGATCGCAGCAGCTCTGAAAGAAACAAAGGACCTGCTGGAGACTGAGATCAGAGATCAGGAGGACAAAAATAAGGAGACTCTGAAGAGAGCCAAGGCTTTCCATCAAGCCCAGCTGAACAAACAGAGAGCAGAGACGAAGACTAAAATTGATGACCAATCATATACCAACTGTAAGCTGAAGGCTGCTCTTGCTAAGGCTGAAGAGGAGCTGAAGAAGGGACATCTACAGTGGCAAGAGACGTCTCATTTTAGAACAAATGAGAAAGTGGCTAAGCAGACGCTGGAGAGATTGCAGGCAGTCCATCAAGTCCAGCTGGAGGAACAGAAAGCGGAGACTAACAGGACCAAGGCAGCTCTGAAAAAGACAGAAGATCTGTTAAAAACTGAGAGTCTCTGCTTACAGGAACAGTTATACCTCACGGCACAGCTGCAAAAAACCTGCAGGGACTTTGATCATAACCGGCTGAAGAACATAGCTACTCTTCAAACACTGGAGGAGAAAGCTACACAGATTTTGGAAAGAGACAGGGCGTCCCAAGTCCAGCTGGAGGAACAGAGAGCGGAGATCAACAGGATCAAAGCAGCCCGGAAAGAGACAGAAGATCTGTTAGAAACTGAGCGTTTCCTTTGGCAGCAGGAGAAGTCTGCCCTCCTTGAGGCCCAAACAGATCTTCAGAGCCAGATCACCAGCAAGCAGAAGAAGAAGAAGAAAAGATTTTTCAAATTCTTCTAATGCCCAGCATTATACAACCCTAATATGAAGGCAAATCACTGTCAAAATCCGTAAATGAGATCCGTGCGTGTGTAGAGGTTCCACGCTATGAGGCGATTTTCAGAGGTAAATAATGTACTGTACTGACACGATCTTATAGAATATGATGCTAATAGTAAAACACTGACGGGGTACATTTTACCGCACGGGTACTTCTACTTTTGGTACTTTAAGTACATCTTGCTGATTATAACATACTTGACTATGGTTTTGAATGCAGGACTTTTACTCGTCGTGGATTGTTTCATCAGTATGGTATTAGTACTTTTACTGTAGTGAAGGATTAATAATTACTTGTAAGTGAGTTTGGCAAACAGTTAATATACAAACAGTGGTTCCTAGCCCTGGCTCCAGATCCTTGACCGGATTAAGGATCTGGAGTCAGGGTTAGGAACCACTGTTTGTATATTAACTGTTTGCAAACAGTAAGTCCTTACTTGGCAAACAGTTAATATACAAACAGTGGTAGCCCTGGCTCCAGATCCTTGACCGGATTAGGGATCTGGAGCCAGGGTTAGGACCCAGTTTGTATATTAACTGTTTGCCAAGTAACTCCTTACTTGGCAAACAGTAAGTCCTTACTTGGCAAACAGTTAATATACAAACAGTGGTTCCCTACCCTGGATCCAGATCCTTGACCGGATTAGGGATCTGGAGACAGGGTTAGGACCCACTGTTTGTATATTAACTGTTTGCCAAGTAAGTTCCCAAACTTAAATCACTTACAAGTAATTAGTGGATGAAAAATTATTCAGATCCTTCACTGCAGTAAAAGTACTAATACCATACTGATGAAACGATCCACGACGAGTAAAAGTCCTGCATTCAAAACCTAAGTCAAGTAAGTTATAATCAGCAAGATGTACTTAAAGTACCAAAAGTAGAAGTACCCGTGCAGTAAAATGTACCCCGTCAGTGTTTTACTATTCTAGTTTATACATATTCTATAAGATCATGTTTGTAGTGTCAGTACAGTACATTATTTACCTCTGAGATGTAGTGCAATCTGAAAATCGTCCCATAGCGCGGGACTTCTAAACACGTGCGTGGATCTCATTTGCACTGAGATTTTGACAGTGATTTGCCTTGATACCCTAACCCCACACCCCACACCCCTAACCCCACACTCCTAACCCCACACCCCTAACCCCACACCCCTAACCCTAAATAAAAATAATGCCCACTCAACCCACCAAATTCATTCTGTACACATGACATCTATTGCACTTCTGTCCATCCTGGGAGAGGGATCCCTCCTCTGTTGCTTTCCCACAGGTCTCTTCCTCTTTTCTCCCTGTTAAAGGGGTTTTTGGGGGAGTTTTTCCTGTTTCGATGCGAGGGTTCTGGGACAGAGGATGTCATATGTGTACAGATTGTAAAGACCTCTTTGAGGCAAATTTGTAATTCGTAATTTTGGGCTATACAAAAATAAATTGAATTTAATTGAATTGAATTGAATGTTTGTGTTTGAATTATGTCATGCTTGTATTTTAATGTGTAAAAATACATTTTGATGTATAAATTCATGGACAATCACTGATGAGTTCTCATTTGCACCCAACAGCCTGAAAATATACAGTAAGTTGGCTCAACTGATTTGACATGTTGGTCCAAATATAGTGCCTTTAGTCTGTTGGTCATCTAAAGAGAATAATTCAATTAAAAACGCCCGAACATTACGTTTTGCAACATTTTGCTGGTTTAGTACGAGTCTAAAGTGGCTTGAGAACTTAAGGCAAGAAGGTTAATTTAATGTCACAGCACCTTTCAAACTGCAATTCAAGGTTTTATGGCAAGGAAATGCATTAGAAAGGTTAATATATCCAGCATCCAGCAGCAGAGGGCTGTAAAGACCCGCTGACGACATCATCAACTGTCTGCAGAGACCTGAAGCCCCGCCCACGCTGCTGCACAGAGAGCCAACGCTTGTATAGTATTAATTATCGTTAATATTATTTATTCAGATGCATCGATACCGAAACATATTTCTGATATCAGTCCAAAACTGACTCAAATAGCTGAATCAGCTATCGGTGACGACATGCAGATCTGGTATTGGATACCAATATTTAAATAATTAACAATTCAGTACGTTTTTATCTATGTATTTATTCGTCTAATTTTGTTTTTCAAAGTTAGGAAAGCAATGTTTAAGTCAAGCCTGATTTTGCCTTAGACATAAAATAATGATCTTAGGAACTTCCACACAGTGAGGCATACAGCTTATTAATCTAACACTGGTATCAGATCGGTACTCGGTAGGGGTGCAACGGATCACAAACCTCACGGTTCGGTTCGGATCACGGTTCTTGAGTCACTGTTCGGATCATTTTTCGGATCAACAAAGAAAAGGGGAGGAGACAAATATAACTTTGCTTTCCATTTATTAATTAAAGAACTTCAACAACACTTAAAGAAAAGAACTTTGGGCTATAGTCTTACATAAAAACTAAAACATTGAAGATGTCCAATTTGAAATGAAATAAATAAATACAATTAAAACATTCAAGAATATTCAATTCTGTTTAAGTTTAAGTGCAACATGAGGTATGTTGATGCCCTCGTCCTTTGATCAATATTGAAAGAATATGTGAGCTAGCTTCCACTGTTTCAACTGAACTGAACTGATCGGCAACAACTTGGGTCTATGTTTACTTCCTGTCAGGTTATGTCATTCAAATACACAATAATGTTCACCATTACTGTGACATCATTTTCAAAAAGATGAGAATATCTCCATTGTCTGGGGAGAGGGTAGACCTTTCTGTAGTGACTGTTACTATTGGGCCTGTCTAGCTTCCACTCTGATGCTTCTGTCAGCACCTGCACCAGGTGTGTGTCTGTGTGACTCTCACAGAGGGGGCGTGTCTACAGCACCTGTCTTTGTGACTCTCACAGAGGGGGCGTGTCTGCAGCACCGGACTATGAATCACTCCGCCGTGGTGAAAGCGGTCACAGTCTTTTCCTTGTCGTATGTCTTTCTTTTTAAATAACGCCTACATACCATAACGGTTTTGTCCACCACCCTTATCCGTCATTATACTTTACAGGGAAGATAAAATGATCCCAAACTTGTGACTTAAATGACCCGGGGGTTTCTGAAGTTCCTCCGCTCGCCGTGACTTTCGCCATTAAATGCTTTTAACCTGCTCCATTCACGTGAACATATGCTTTATATCTGTTCACTATCACTCTGCATTGATATTCGGGGACTTGTTACTTGAAAAGGAACAGCAGCAGTAAAACTGTATTACACACTATGATTACACTGTAAAAAAAAAAGAAAAAAAATACTCAATTGATCCGCGGTTCACGAGTGATCCGAACCCTGAGGGGTGATCCGAACCGTGAGGGGTGATCCGAACGGATCGCGGATCGACCCGTGATCCGTTACACCACTAGTACTCGGTATCGGCCGATACACAAAACCCGGGTTCCATTATCGGTATAGGGACGGAAAAAGTCAGATCCTTGTATCTCTATTTATTTATTTGTATATTTCATGTATTTATTTATTACTGTTTATTTATACATTTATGTGTTTACATACGTACATTTAAAAACGTAGGTATCATATACTGTCTATATATATATACATAAAATTGTGAATCAATTAGTATAGCGGTTGATCTGCTGTTCAGAGGCAGTTTATAGAATAACAGCAACAATTAATTAAAATCACTGGCAGTCAGAAGTGAGATTTGAACCCACGCCTCCATACAAACAAACACACAGTGGTGGGCCGTCAGGGCCTGCAAAGCCTTCTCTGCTGGCCTAAACAGAATCACAAAGTTATATCTATTTTATAATTTTCTTAAATACACTACATGTATCATAATTTATTTTCTCATTGCACAGCTGCTGTCTTCCTCAGTTGCTCTGCTTCCAGTGCAGCTTGTTTTAAGTAGAGCTTTTATCCAATCAGATTTCACCTCTGTGTCTCTATGTAAGAAGAGAGGCCCGAGGCCTGCAGACGCACAAGTGCCTCCATGTGCCGTTTAAATGAATGGGTACGATATTGTTGATTGTCGTAGTGTTCAACCAATCAGATCTTTAGTTTGACATGTTGGGCGTATTCTTTGACGTGCCAGAGCCGGCTAGTTGGCCTATAAGCACATCAGCTTTAGTGCAGCTCAGTGTCCAGGTGCAGCTCTGCCACGAGGTGCAGAGTATGCTGTGATTGGTCAGTGGGCAAGCACGTGACTATCGTGAAACGAAACTGAACTTGCCAGCAGAGCTTAGTTGGAGGAGTAAGAGTTCAAATTGAAAGAAATAATAACATTTGTAGGGTTTTGCTTGGTGTAGTTTATTTATTTTTTACCTAGCTTTGTTTTTTGAACACTCAATGGCTGAAGGAGGAGAAACGGATTTAGTGGCGGAGATACTGACAACGCCTTTCTCAAGAAAGAAGGACATTTCAGGAAAAGCTGGACATGTAAGAAATGGTCAGTCAACCCCACAGCTGGCAGCCCTGACTCAGCCGGGAAAAGGATTTGTATGAACGGTATTTCTGGCTGACAGCGTCGGAGAAGCGTTGCACATTTTATGGCTGGGGATGTGTTTCATTTTATATATTCATCTTTCTGAGACAGAAGCCTGTCACCTGCAACCCTGCTTTAAATCAGGTTCTATTGAGATTTGAACTGAGTTTTGTCAATTTTGGTAAGAACAACTATTCAGAACTCCTGTTTATTTACAGGAAAACTCCACACTGTAATTTGAGTACTTCTTACTGGACAGTATCAGGACTAAGTGACCACAGGCTGTAATGCTAATGCTAATGCTGTATTCACACAGACAAGAAAAGTAGCTAACACGTAAGATCGAGTATTTTAGAAACTCAAACTAAAGTGTTTACAGTCTCGGTCTTGGGTGTAAACTAAGCGTGCACAGTTGACAAGAGAGCTGATTTTCCAGCAATGCACACGTTACTGTCTTTAACATCAAGAAGGTGGAGAGGTTGCATTCTTTAACCCGTACTAAACCTTAAAATAAGGTCCCACCAAGATGTGAACATGGATTACTAACACATCGGCTAAAATGCATGAAACCCTCGCTGTGTTTTTGTTTACAACTATAGTTAAACGTGCAGTGTAAACGTTAGCTCCGCCGCTAGCTTAACTATGATAAAATGCTACTGACAAGTTACAAACAATAACGTCGACGCTGTAAGTAACTAGTGAGCACAATGTTTGTGAGGAAAAGATAAGTTATTACGTTAAAGTCAGACAGAAAACGTACCGTACAGCTCTTTCCCGTGATGATTCGAATTCAGATCCTGAGCGCGCCTCTTCTTCTTCTTCTTCTTCGTTGGTCATTGGCGGACGCTCATACCGCCACCTGCTGTACAGGAAGTATCTGTCCTATTGTAACGGTTCATGTAATTAGTGCTAAAGTCAGTTTTCCTTTTCTAGCTTGAAGTTTTTAAAACAATGTGGTAATTTTATCTGCGGATTGTAGTTTAGATTAAGAATACTCTATTTTTTATAGAGTAAAATAATTCAATATTTCACTTCTTTAAGTGTTAAAACAACATATTTTCGGAAGAGTGATTTTGTCTCTGGATATCAGAACTATTTATACCCTGACGCTTCATCCGGGACGCATCCGGGCCGTGTTCGTGGCGTATCCGTAGTTGAACCGTGGTCAAACCGTGCTCATCCGTGCTCATCCGTGGTCAAACCGTGGCCATCCGGGATGAACCAGGGATGAACAGGGGTGATCCGTGGCGGAACCATAGTAGAACCGTAGTAGAACCGGGAAACATGTCAAATGTGTTGTCATCCGGGACGATTTCCTCGTCGTTGCCTCCGTCTATATGTTATACCACATTAATGATTAACATGGTAACCACACAATATACTCTTGTCCAGTTCAATTGTGTGGTAGTTATTATATCCCACATGTTTGTGTGTAGTGAAATATTAGTGATCGATTATTAATGAATATCTTTATCAAGCAGAATAAAAAAACTGAAATAAGAAGAAACACATGTATGATGTATTATTTAAAGATATTGAGTGTGTGTTTTCATATGACATGTCTATCCACATGCTTGAATACCAAGCGGTGAGCTTGTGTCTCTGCGTGACTCTACCAGTCCAAACTCAGGCGTTGTCCTGTTTGTTGTCACAAATGCTTACTGGCATTCATTTAATATGATTGTGTTGCAATATTATTATTATTAGACTTTTATTTTCTGTTTGTCCTTTTCTAAACTAAACAAGATTCACATTTTGTTGTAGTGCATACAACCCTAACCTCTTCACCTCTCCTCTCATGCTCACACAGCACTTTAAAGAGTAAAGTGTTGTCATTTTTTTATTTAAAAAATCTGAAGACTCAAAGTGGAAAATCTGGAGGTTTAACGAGGTTATTGGAATTACACTTCCTTCTGTTAGGATCATTTTATGGGATTGACCAACTCATAGTCGACCATAGAGAATACACAGTAAAATACTGTTTAAAGGCCTATAGACCGTTTGGATATATTGGGAGTTCCTGCCACCTAGTGTCACATTTGGCTTTTGCAGCCATGGACAAGTCAGCCAGATCCCTCAAAGAACCTGGTCTAACAGACTCAGAAGAGCATCGTCAAAAGCTCAGCTCTTAGTGAAACACCCACCACGACTCACCAACCCTCCCTCCCTTATGTGAATCTGGTCAGAGCCTCTGTTCTAGCCGACTAACCCTTTAATTGTGCCTAAACAAAATATTTGCTGTACTGAAAATATCCAGCTTGAGCCCCCGATCAAATGCTTTTTCTCTATAAATTCTTAGCAAAGGCAAATCCAAATTTTTTTGGTTTCGACAATGATCAATTATATTTGACGTCCATCTTTTATCAGCTTAGTACCTGTTAGAAACAAACCCACACTGGTCCTTATTTATATTATAAATATATATTATATCATATATTTTAAACTCTCTGCTATTTTTTTTTTATCTGTGCTGAAAAAAAGAAATTGATTAACACAGAGTTAAATCCCTGCTTTCTTTAGGAACGACTGTGATTACTGATAAGTTCCACGTTGGTGCTCAGGCTCCCAAATCTAATGCAAAATGACAGACTTTTTTTTTGGGTGCATTCTGATGAGAAGAGACTTGTTTTGGTTCTAGATGCATTTCTGTTTTTGCTGTGTCCCTTGTTCCCGATCATCGTTGTATTTATATTCTCATGAAATTATACAAGTAAAACCTGGAGGTACTTATGGACCTCTATGAGGGAAGATGCATACCTGACTTGATGAATTGTTTTAGTGGAAGAACCCTTTATTGTTTAGTTTGTTTACCTGCTCACCTGATGGCTCATCCTATAGTGACCTGTAATTTCATATAATCTATTTAGTCGTTTTTGAATAAATGAATAAATATTCTCTGATTTCAAGTTTATTTTTTGTTCCATCTTTAACCCTTAATGTTTCTGTGTCAATGTAATACTCCAGGCTGAACACACATGATTCGTCCTCTTTGTTTACCTTTATTTTTACTGCTCATGCGTCCACGGGTTACCCCGTGTTTAACGTCACATTGCAAGGATTTGTGGGTAATTTCCTTGGGCAAAGTCAGCATGACTTATGGAAAGGGTTCATAAAGGGCTCAAAATGTCTGCCAGAGAGCCCTCAAACACTCAATGATTTGACAGTGGGACAGCCCTAAACCCTCAAAGTCCGTAAGGGGGGACATTGGGATTGGGCCAATGAATTATCAGTGAGAAGCAAGTGCGTTGCAATTTTTACTGAAGTCCTGTGTAAAATAAATACACTTCATTCATAAAATAAAACGGATCGAATTCGTGAAGGGTCTTTTATTTTGACAAAATAGTCCTCTGCAGTGTATGTGATGTAGATTTTCTCTCTCGTGAGATTATAAAAGTATGTTGTTTAGAGTAGCAGCAGCTCTACCATGAGGTTGTGGATGACGTGCTGAGGTATGTTTTGTCAAAAATCAATCGGATAATTGTCACATTTCCCAATCACTTAAAAAAAGGAATGGCTCAAATTTTCCACATATCAACTTTTTAAACACATGTATCATTGTGATTTAATTTATGTTTCTTCCAATCCTCACAGGTTCAAGAACGGCCGTCAGTTTCCCTACAGTTCAGATCTGGGATGTCCCATCAAGCAGAAGCTGTGGGATGTTGACAGGATCAGTCACTGAAGACGGGCTGGTGCACGTGGACGTCTCATTCAGGGCCAGAGTCTATCCTCCCCTTTATGATGTGGATACTTCTGGTGAAATAAGATCAACTCTTTAAATAATACTGTAGTTTAAGTTAAATTGAAGCAGATTAAGTAAAGTTAAGTATTGTTTTTTAAGTTGAAGTAGCTCTAAGTTTCAGTATTTCTTACAGCCTCTGTCGCTCTGCTGCAGATCCATCCTCTGCTTCCAGCCTACAGTAGCCATCTGCTACCTCCACCCTCTTCCAGCAGCTGCACCCAACTGCTGCCTCATGCTCCACCTGCAGATTCTGGAAGGCGTCTCCACCTAAAGCCTCCTGAAGTGTCCTGCTCCATCCTTTCAGCAATATAGTCTCTCACAGCCACCTTAAGATTTAAGATATAACGCCTTCATAGTGCAGTAGCAGTCTACTGCAAAACCCTCCACCTGCAGATGGCAAACAGCTTCAGACAAATACAACCTCCACCAGCAACATTCCACTGGCTCCACCACCTTCAGCCTCTTCCAGCTACCTGCACCGCTGCCCCCCAAACCCTGTTGCCGTGTGAAGACCTATAAGTGGAACAGCAGGGACCAGAGTTATGCTAGTGAATATCACCTTTCCGATAATGTGCATAGCTGTGTAATAAAAGCATTACTGGGCTGATAAATCGAAGCTGCCTTCCTGTTTGCAATCTGTTTCCACTATCTTCCATACGCTGACTAACTGAGACGCTGCACTTCATAATATCCCTGAAACAGGTGGAAACAGAATCAGCAAAATCAGGGTCATTAAAATAAAACGA
Source organism: Leptoclinus maculatus (assembly GCA_032191485.1). Classification (NCBI taxonomy): domain Eukaryota; kingdom Metazoa; phylum Chordata; class Actinopteri; order Perciformes; family Stichaeidae; genus Leptoclinus; species Leptoclinus maculatus. Next base: position 3,885,416 of record JAVDOI010000002.1, read on the forward strand.
ATGTCTTGCCATACTATTATTAGACGTATTTTCTGTTTGCATTTCGCCTTTCTATATTCAATAAAAGAGCTTTAAGTCAAATCAAACAGGATTCACAGTTGTTTTTTGTTGCAGTGCACGCGCGCCCGCTTCTCCCCGCTCATTTAGCACCCACGGTGTCACTGGGGCTCGCGGCCCACTCAAAGTGATTCATAAAAATCCGCCCCGTGTTCATCTCCGACAGTCAGACCGGCCTTCTCCCTACCACGGCAGCTTCAGCACCGCGGACAGCGAACCCACTCCGATAGGCTGGAGGCCGTCGGCGGCCAATGGCTTCTGCTGCGTTGCTGTGACAGCGACGACCAGCAGCCTCAGCAGCAGCATCCCGGCAGCAGCCAATGAGAAGGCACCGTTTCTCTGCCAACATCCAATTGGGACAATGAAGGTTTGAATTCGAGCACAGGCCACATATCCAGCTATTATCACAATACACACGTACAAAGTAATCACAGAAACTGCTCTTTAAAGTATAACAGAGTTTAATAAATTCCAACAATACATTACATCACATTACAATATAATGATTTCATAGCATTTTAATTGAATAGGGGTATTACATTAGTAGTTGTAATGTCTCTGTGTAGTCAACAACTGTCAAATCAAATATAGAAAGTACACATCAATTATTATTCAGTTTTCACATTTAACTGGATGGATTATGAATATACTTTGTAATCCCTGATTTGAACATCTCCAGGCTCTTTCCTCACAAGATGAGGTAACTTCATATAATCTATTTACTCGTTTTTGTCAAAACAGCTTCAATGACAAAATCAAATATTTGATGAATAAATAAATAAATATCTCCTGCCTTCATGTTTATTTTTTGTTCCATCTTCAACCCTTAATGTTTCTGTGTAAATTGAATATTCAAGGCTGAACACATGTGATCCGTCCTCTTTGTTTACCTTTTTTTTTTACGTGTCCATGTGTCCACTGGTTACCCCGTGTTTAACGTCACATTGCAATGATTTGTGGGTAATTTCCTTAGGCCTCACGGAAAGGGTTCATAAAGGGCTCAAAATGTCTGCAAGAGAGCCTCAAACACTTGACGATTTGACAGTGGGACATCCCTAAACTCTCACGGACTTTGAGGAGAGCGAAGTCCGTGAGAGTTTAGGGATGTCCCACTGTCCGTAAGGGGGGACATTGGGATTTGGCCCGACTTCTCCCACTGCTCTCTCTCTCCCTCCCTCTCCCCGTCTCTCCCGTGTCCCCAGATAGCAAAATTCATCCGGCCCATTGTTGGGCCACATGATTGCGTTTCTTCTGGCCCAGTATACGCCCCGGGTCCTCGGCCCGAAACTGGCCAATATACAGCATGACAGTCAGATGAAACGTAAGTGGGCCTGACCTGGCCCGATGCGTTTAAACGTATTGTAAAATGCTGTGGCCCAGTTCTGGCCCACATACTACAACATTCTAACTTTTTATAATTAACCCCAGTTTTGGCCCAGCTCTGGCCCAAATACTGATATCAGATTACGAATGTGCTGCTGGCCCAGACCTGGCCTATGTACTGCATGATGGGTTGTCTTGTTGCCATGGAGACCTAAAATCCCACCCCACCTCTGGGCTAACCTCTGTTCCACAGGGTATTTTTGCATTTCTTTCATCATGTGTCTTAAAAGCTGAAACGTGATACTCGGTTTTTCTGTAAATTAATATTAATACAATTTCGCTGAGCTGCAGTTTTTAAATGCTAAAATATTGCCATGATGTGTTTATATACCCACAAAAACATTAGCAAGTGCTAATACATTGTAGATTGTATCTTGCTTAAAATATAAAGAAAATACCCAGTATCATATTTCAGCTTTTCACAAAGACAGACTAAAGAAAAAGCAAAAACACATTGAGGAACAGAGGATAGTGCAACACAAATTACCCCTGATAGGTACACAAATATGTTGATATACATGTATGTGTATTTCTGTTAGAAATCAAAAACAAATATACAAGTTCAACTCAACTTTAATTAAAATGTTGGTCAGTATTGAACACATTAAAATGTGTAATCTTTTGTTACATTCAACACCAAGTTCATGGAGCCATTGCATCCTAAATGTTTTACATTAGCTCTACACATCTCATTACAGGTACTTCAGTAGATGGAGAATACAGTGTGATGTATTGAACACATTCAAATTTGAAAACAAGTACTAACAAATCTTTTGTTACATTCAACACCAAGTTCATGGAGATGACACTAAGATTTTGGCTCGCCGTCTTCTGCCCCCTTCTCGATCCGCTGCCAGCTGCAACCACCTCTTCATGAACATCTCGACCTCACGTTCAGAAGCCCTCGATGTCAGTGGGTTCTTCCTTACGGCAGCTGATGTGGAAAAAAGTTTCCAAAGACATTAAAGTTTCTGTTGGTACAGACAAACAAAATGAGGTGAAATTCTATCTGAACTATGAGGAGCATTTACCGATTACAGCTGTCTTCAGTTGTAGGGAAGCCATGGATGTTTTCCCATTTACTCCTCTCCAATTGGTTTCCTTTGCGAGGGTGTTTGAGATCAGGTGCTTCATTAGACGCCAAACTGTATCCTTGACATCACTTCCACCAATCAGGCTGAGGTGGTTTATCTAAAGTATGAAAAAATAATGTATACGTGTGCCTCTTGTCAGAAAGAATATACTCTCACTCACACTCACTCACTCACCAGTTTTGATTCAAAGTCAGATTCCTGAAGTTGGCTTTCAAGACATTGGAGGCCTTGCTGGTCCTTTACTGGCAGGAGACCCTCATCTATTTCAAATTGAGACACATCTTGTTTTCTTGCATGCAGAATCTGTAGGATGCGTGTTTGCTGCTCGAGAATCATCTCCTGCTTAGTGAGCATTTCCCGCATTAATGCTGAAAAAGGAATATGTAAAATATGACATAAACATGACATACAACTCGATGACTTTGTTTTTTTGTTAGTTTTTAAAAAGATGAGACGGAGCTGTCTCCTCCAAAAAAAACACAGCGACGTACCACCACTACTAAATACATATAGGAGAAACACTAAAACAATACATAAATGATCTACCACTTACAGGTTGTAGTTTCAAATAGGGCCTGAGGATTCCAGGATGGCACAGGCACTGGCTGATGCCATGGATTTGGATGATCAGGATCTTAGATTTGGGTAGAAAAAAAACAAAAAACTTTTTAGCCAAACATAAATACTTCAAACATTTAGACACCACCGTTTAATGAATGATTGTGTTTGAAAAATATATTTTGATGGGAATATATAGGACATTTTGGCAAATTCACATAATCCCTTTTTGGCCAAAAAAGTTGTGGTTTCACAGCGGTTTGTGTGTATGACAATTTATTGAGCTAAGCTAAATTGAGCATCTGCTGGCTGCAACTCCATATTGACAGTGCAGACATGAGTGGAGTCAAATCAAAACATCTGACTCTCAGCAAGAAAGTAAATAAGAATTAGATTTTGGCACTTTACTTTTAGATCATGGAGTAATGATAGTTGGCTTATGTTTATCACTTCTATTTCAATATCACCAGTGGTCAGTGACTTAATGAACAAAAAGACATGTTCATTAGAGAAAGAAATCAATCAAAATCAGGTTGAAACAGAGAAAATGTAACTCACACTGATTTGAATAGAACAAACTTGAATTTAAAACATTTAACACTTTGCAACCAGGTCTCTTACAGTCAACAACTCTTGCAGGTGTCTCGCTGCAGCTCCCACTTGCTGAACTGTCTTGTGGCCTCTGCATTGTGAATGAATGTCCTTGTTGCTGAGGGAACTGGACACCTTATGTAAACAGGACAGAGACAAATCAGAGTTAATAAGAGTTAAGTGCATTGCTGACAGAATACAAAACATTTTAACCACAGTTTGGATTCTTATAACCTTTCTTACTTATTTTTGCTTAGTGAAAGGCCTGGCTTAACCAAGAGCAAAACATTGAGGATACTTTCACAATTTATTTGTTTGGTTTGGTAAAAAAGAACTCTGCTGTGTTCACCCATTTAGTAAAGTTTGTTAGGGCTGATCTGAGTGCAATCAATCAAACTCAGGTGCAAACTTAACTGGACTGAGACCGCCTAAAACAGAGGGTCTCCGTCCAGTGTTTGTCTTTGTCTATTCATCACTATTAATGATATACGAGTTCCAACCACACACCAGACTTAAAATGCTCATAATCAGTTATTTCTTGAGCGGTGACACCAGTGAAGATAAATACAGACATAGCCGATTTTAAGGTGCAGCAAAAGCTGCAGTGTGGGTCCATGTAATATAAAATCAATGACAAAACCTATCATTCATTATGACTCATGTTTACAGCTCTTTGTTTGTTCAAATTCAAAACTGTGAACTGGAGCAGTTCAACTCAGTCAAATCAGTTGCTTTGGATTTGGTCAATCTGGAAAGTTACCTACAGTATATTTGTACATGCAGGCTTTCTGCATGTACAAATATACTGTAGGTAACTTTCCAGATTGCATATTTGCACTGTGTATTGATCATTACTAATACTCATGACAATTACTACATTAACGCTCATTTTTCACAAGATGTAACACAAACATAAAATTCAAGTGCAGTCTTAGTATAATTATCTCCTATGTGTTTTCGTTAACATTTCAGTCACAATTTGAAATATGCAACTAATTCTCTTACTGTCACCAACTCTTGATGCGGGTGTCTCGTGGCAGCTCCCATTGTTTTGTGGTCTTCGCAGGGTCCATGAATTTGATTTTTTCTGAGGAACTTGGACAGCTTAAATGGACAAGACAGATGTCACTTTAAACTATTGTTTTATTTTCCTGACCACTGCAACTGCAACTTGAGTGAGTCCTCTATCTGCTTTGAGTAAAACTTAACTCCAAATAAAAGCTAAAGATGTTTTAACACAACAGAGTTCCCTTAATTGTCATTCACAACAAATCCTACATTTTTGTGGCACATCTTTTTGTAAAATTACAGGTAGAATTTGAATTATTTAAATATATTAGTCAACTTGCAGGTACCTGCAACTGCTGCACTGTCTTGTGGCCTTTGCAGGGTCTTTTGAGGCTCCTGAAAAGCTTTAGTTCACATGACAAACATGTTGAGGATGTTATCAAACATCAAATAATGTCATTAGGAAAATTAAGAATAACCATATTTTTGTCAATTAAAACATTAAGCAAGACACAGTTTGTATAAACACTTACGTTCAAACTGTTGAAGCCACTGATTGGGATATGAAGCCTGCAAGATGTTCCTCTGGTCTTCTGCATGCCAGTAAGGAGAGCAGGAAGACTGGCACATCTCATCTTCCAGTTCGTTTTGGTTTAGATGAGAGGTCTTACAGTGGAGAGTTGTCAGTGTTTTTGGTGGGTTGATTGGTGGAGCATCAGGTAATCCATTGTTACGCTGCTGTAGCCCTGACTCATCCTCACTATCCGTCAGATAAGTGTTGGCAATTTGTTGAAGCCGGCTACTTGCTCTATAAAGATATTATATTGAAATTAGGTTTAGTTGCATAAAAAGCAGAGTGTTGTAAAAAGAAGAGGTGATGCAAAACAGAGGTAAACAGAACCCTGTCCCAACTTTTTTGAGATGTGTTGCTGGCATCAAATTCAAAATGAGCATATATAAATATATAATAAAACAATACAATTTCTGTTTCAACAGTTAAATATTAATTTAAGTGATTTGAAAACAATTTGCATTCTGTTTTAATTTACATTTTAAACAGCGTCCCAACTGTTTTGGAATTTGGGTTCCATTTAATTTTACAGATTGACTGAATATTAACTCTAAGTGAATGTTTTCTGGACTTAAATCTCACAGCAAAGCTGTAGAAGGATGCTACTCAATATGGTGGTGAAACATGACTGAATAAAACCACATACAAGTATGTATGAATTAGTTTTTACACATTTACTGGAACCAATCAACTGGAAGCACCAATACAGCAAAAAATAAAGTATTAAGTTCAGATAGAAACTGTTCACAGTACTTCACCTACATTTTTCGCCTTGCCCCCCTTCCACTGCAGTCTTCAGCATCCGACTGAAGGTCTGATCGCTGTTCAGCTTCCCGCAGCTTCTGTCTGCCTTCCTGATAATTATCTGTTCAAATTTTTTTTTAAATCCCTGGTCATTGACTTAAACAGTGACAAATAGAACAGTGCACAGCAACAAACTATAATGTTTTGCATTTCCAATAGATTGAGAAGTAAGTTGTGTTTTTGGGTAGCAACGCACGCCGGTGGGTGGAGGGGGGGAATCAATACTGATACCACTTATCGGTACCAATAGCCTACTTATTGTAAACTACTCCCCATAATTTTGTACAAAAAATATACATAGTATACATACCAGTTGTAAACATCAGTCGAACAGTCCATGGCATCCAGCTTGGTTCAGGATGGACTTTTTGCCTTATAGCTGTCTCCAAGGCCTTCCCTTTGAGCGCTGGCCACAGGCATTCATTGTCCTTTACCCAAGCACCTGGCACCAACTCTACCTCACTGGTCTCCAAGAACTCAACTATTTTAAACATTTTGGCTTTTCTGCCAGAGACAAAATAAATATATATAGTGTATAAAGTTTTGTAAAGCAGATCACAAAAGGGGATTGAAAAATCTAAAATAACAGTTAAGTTTAAGTGTTTTAGAAGTGTTCATTTAACTACTGTATGTGGTCATTTAAGAGGCTGTAGATACCTTGTTTTGTAGTAGATGTCCTATATATAATATTCCAAGCCAGCTCCACTATTGACTCAAATATCAACTTTTATCTACTTGTGTGCAAGAGAGGAATAGCTATGAATTTCCCCTTGTATGGTAACTTGACATACTTTACTATTTTGTCATCAAGTTCTTTAGTTTTAACATCTTTTGACAAATTACTGACAACAAAGATCCCAAGATCAGTAGAGATTATGGGGTAATCAAAAAAAGGCTCCTGTTGCTCATATTCTCTGTAAACTACATACATGCTGTCATCAGACAAAACAATATTCATCACAAAAGCAATGCTGTTGCCTATTTTAACACAGTTTTCTGGCTCACGACAGATGATGCTTGTTGAAGGCCCTATGACTACCTCTTGAAATTGGGACACATTTTTTAAACCGGCTGGTACAGGGCCATCTTTGTGCTCTCTACGTAAAGTCCCCTTTCCCTGCATTTTGTCAATTCTGACGGAACTGTTAATTTCTGAGAGTCTTCGAATGACCTGAGACAAAGGATGGTGTGGAGTTCTTATCATTTTCTTGATCTGCCCTAAGTAGTTCTCAAATGGAAAACCAGATATTAAGTTCAGGTTTCCATGTAACCTTACATCCTCACAAAGATGCGTTAGTCCGTGAATATTATAAACAACATGCTCTGGACCATACAACTGACTACAATGTTGCACAAATGACACAAGAAGACTATGGGCAAAATCATTTAAGGCCAGACACAATGTTGAACTTGACAAGATAAAAATGGACACAGATAGCAGCATAAAATTTTGATATAATGGAACTGCAAGCACATCACGGAGGACCACAGGACCAGTATACAATAAAAACTGCCTTAGCTCTGTTGCCTTCCACCTTTGTCTCTCTGATAAATGTCTAGGCTTTCGAGCAAAGTCAACTGGAATTGAATCTTTCAAGCACATTAGTGCATTTGAAATCAGTTCACTCTGACGAGCAGAGATTCGACAACGAACAGGTCCTGACATGTGCCACAGATCCAACAGTTTTCTCATGACACCAAGACAAACTAGATGCATATAATCATGTGGAAAGCATGTTACCATCCCAATATTTAAACCTGTCAAGGGGGAAACTGCAGTGTGGTGTCCGTCGTCAGACATACTGATAAAGGATGCATCAGTTCTGCAAGGACTATTGACCTCTGGAAAGGTCATCCTATGATTGATCCAAACCCCTGTCTGAATGCATTTATCGCATCCTAGATATCCAGTGTGTGACTTAATCCCCTTAACAAATGCTCGAGCCGGAGCATCACAAATAACAGAGCTCACCCTGAGGAAAAAATGCTTACCCTTTATGATAAAGCCCTTGCCAAGTATTTGAATTTCATTAACCAGATCTCTGAAGTAGTCACTTCGTGAGGATGGCTTTGAGGTCCCACAAAAGAGGGCAAGAATAACTGGTTCTTTTGCATGACCCTGAAGTAAACCCAAAATAGGCCAGAACTGGATTTTAGAACTTTTGAACAGTGGTAATCCATCAATGTTCAACTGCAGTCTAAAAACATGTCCATCTGGAACCTTAGACCAAACTCTTTTAAAGGTTTTACTAAGTGATTCTAGTATTCCAAAGTAAAAGTATTTACCACCACCTAGACTTTGAACATTATATACAGTTTTGGTTGTGAGAAGAGTTCTAGCATCCTTGGGGAGCAAAGGATGATACATTCTCAAGATAGTCAGGAGTGCAGTCAGAGCAACCAAAGAGACTTTAAAGTTCACAGCCCAGTCACACAAAGAAGTCTTTAAGGAATTCTCAGAAGTATTCCCATCCAATACATCTGATTGGCCATCTGCATCTGACTCTCCATCATCAGACTGATGAACCTGTGAACCCTCACAAGCATTTATATTCACGTCACCTGTCTGGCCATCTGAGTCTGATTCTGCATCAGATTGATAAACCTGACCTATAACCTCTGCAGCCTCAACATCTCCTTCACTCTGAAAAGATGCCATCATGGCTCGGATTCTTTTTACAGCTCGCTTTCTCACTTGTCGTCTATCCATTTTTAGAGGTCTAATCACTGTCACTAAATACTCACTAAATTGCCTAACCTGATAGTACCTTGAAGACTGTGGTGCAGGTCGGAGTCAAGGACAAAGGAATCTGTAAAGACAATATATATGCAAATTAGTTGTATGACCAAAATTGCAGATGTGCACTTCATTTTTTTTTATGAAGTTTTAAATCATATGAGAAAGTCCTGCGATCAGTTTTGTAGCCTGCCTACTGAGTTGCATGACTAGACACTTTTACACATTTAACTACTATACATGTACAGCTTTCAATGAAATGTTCTATCTGGAAAATTATCATATTACATTAATATTTAAACTACCTGCATTTTATTTTCTGTAACTGATCGGTGTTAAAAATATCCCTAATCCTATTCCTAACCATAACAAACAATCACTGGCAGAACGTCTTTCCCTCTCGCGACAACTTTCCACAACAGGCCCACATTGTGTTACTTACTACTGGGCCGTTGTCGGTACATCGTATGTGGCCCGCACCCTTACAGCACCATTACATTTGATTTAAGTACATTTGCCGCGAAAATTTGTCAAAGCAAATGAAGCGATTATCATGTAAAAGTTAGCATTTTATAATATGTCAAATCCAAGTAGCCCTCTGTTTACTTAATGCCTTAAACTTAATTTCTGATTCACAAGTATTGAATTTTACTGATGGCAAACTAAATAATCGTGAGCTAACCGGTGTCTCAAACGACGGTCAGTTCCTGGCAGACGCTCACATTTTGGCATGACACCGGCAGGTTTTAATGAGGTAGTGAGTTTGACGTTAAAAATATAATCAGCTTCTAAAACGAGAGCTTTTCTCTATGAAAAACGTACAGCCCCTTAACAGACCTCCCCTCTATTTCGATGAGAAAAACTCTGAAATTCTGACTACTAACGTTAAGTGGAAACCCGACTAAGAACTAGCTAGCAAGAGTAGCTGCCGCTACTAAAATTTCAGCTGAGAAAGAATAGGAATCGAAACTTCAGTTTAAACACAGCGCGCACTACTAACAGACAACCTTTTGATTGTGGGAAATAAAATATATATTTTTAACAAATATGTTTGTACTCACCGATAGTGGACTGATCTGATCTGATGAAATTCACAGCACTGAAGGCAGACTGTCGTTTCCCAATGACGGCGAGGTTTTGAGGAGCGCTTGGTATAATCAAAAGGGTCTCCCGCACGGGCGGTGGCGTTTGCTAGTGTCCTCTGTAGGATTTCACACGATAATCTTTACTTTCTTTTACGACTGTGATTGACTAAATAAAAACTAATGGAATAAAAACTAGGTAGATGTGCTATTTTATAATGTGTATTTAATTGGCAGTTGGTTGGACAAGACAATTGCATTTTGTGAAATGTATACATGAGTCCGTCAATTCGGGACAGGCTGTAGTTAAAAACAATTTCATCTTCCCTGTTGCACCGTGCATAAAAAAATGCCGGGTGATGTTGGTGTAATCGGTTCTGGCCCAGCAACGACATGTATACTTCACAGCAAGTTGCATTCAGTCAGTGTTGTGGGCCAAACACTAACAGCATAGTATTGGGCCATCACCTATGTAACAACCTTTGGCCCAGTAATAGCTTTACTACCAACATATTGTAATGCTACATCCACCTCTGGGCCAATTCTGGCATATACACTGATAATCTGTCCGTCAGTCAGCCGACACTGGCGGAGGACAGCCAGAGTCGGCCCAGAACTGACTGCTATCTGGGTCTGCGTGCAAATCTCACTCGGCTCACGATCCGTTTCAGAATACAGATATTCGATTGGCTGAGTAGCGTCACGTGAAATGCATGTAATTGGTCGGTGTATTTCCTGGACTTCTGACCAAGTGCCGTAAAGGCTAGAAGCAGTGGCGGCTGGTCCATAGAGGGCGCTAGGGCGCCGCCCCCCCTAGAGCTACAAAAAATAAAAATAAAAATAAAATTTTAAATAAAAATAAACTATACAAATTGTCAATATTTGTGTTTTTGAAACATGGAATCACCCAGTAATATGTGTAAAATATGATATCTGCGGTAAATATATGCTTTTCCTGCTTGTCCTCTCTGCCTGTCTGCTCTTCCTCTCTGTGTGTGCACGTCTCAGCTGGCTGGGGCGCTGGAAAAACTGCCCCAAAGAGGCGGGTCTATAAAGCAGTTTAGCCAATGCTGAGTAAAGATATAAATGAGTGACATACAATTCAGCCAATCAGCGTCCTCAAATAGATTCTGCTTGGGGCAGTTTCTAATCCTGCCCCAAGCTGCGTGTTCTCGTCAGGAGAAGTCTCTACAGGAGAGCGCCAGTGTGAGCACTACTCCTCCAAGACCCGTTTGAGAGGAGAACTGAGAGGAGAAACTACTGAAAGAGCTGATCCCAGATCAGCCTGACCTCACAATCAGACAGCAGACTAGCAGGAAAGAGAAGCAGTACATGAAGCTTCTCTACTAGCTGTACACCAGACAGGTTTGACTCGCTGGATGACGTCATACTAATAACTTATTTATCTTTTTAAAACAACGGGGACAGAACCAGCATGGACAGTTAGGGAGTGAGGGACATGAAGCACCTGTCTGAGAAATGGATATATAGTTATATATATATATATATTATTATATATATATATATATAAATATATATATGTGTGTGTGTGTGTGTGTTTTATATTATAGTGAATATTATTATATGACATATATATTATTATATTATACAGAATATTATATGATATATATATTATTATATTATACAGAATATTATATGATATATATATATATTATTATATTATACAGAATATTATTATATGTTATATATATTATATTATACTGAATTCCCTGTGAGGGTGACTAAAATAAGATGTCCTGACGTGTTTGTGAAAGTGTTATTTACTGCTTTTTTTCGTGTTGGAATAAATGTTAAATATTTAACTGCAAAGTAGTAATGCGGGTTTGATACCTTAATTTGTTTGCATTAAATCATTCTGGGATGTTTGCTGAAATTGATTGGATGTGGCACAGCCCTACCAAGAAAATGTTCCACCAGCCGCCACTGGCTAGAAGAGCTGTGCAGGTTAAAATATAAGCGCTCCTCCAAAATGTATAATTCTCAATTATCCATCAGTTATTTTGTTATCAGTCTGGGTCCGGATCCGGACCGCAGTCCGCCTATTGGTGACCCCTGTAGTAGACCCTTTTATCTAAAGCGAATTACAATTAGTGTATTCAATACTGATCAAGTCAATAATATCTCAACAACTACTATACAATTACAAGCCGACTATCTGAAATCAGAGATAGGTGTGTGTGTGTAGTGTTTTGTAAAACCAAATAATGTTTGTAACAACTCTCAAAATCTGTATCATAAGAAAACTGCTATAATATTATATGCTGTATTTTGCTCACATGTACCACTGCTATATTATATTTTAAAGAACACAAGGCTGGAGCTTGAGGAATGCGTGTGTGGAAATGAGCACTTTTCAGCCTGCAAGTGACATGCTCCAGTGACAGGAAGCGGGCCTCTCTCTTCGTTCCAGCTGGCTATTGCGCAATAGGCCTTACGTAATGAAGTCTTGTGCAAAACCAGCTGAGCAAGAGGAGGGGAGAAGGAGGGGTGAAGCTGAGAAAAGGGAGGCAGAAGAAAAGGAGAGGAGGGTGTTCTGCGGAAGGCCTTATAAAAAGAGTGTACGCACATTCAATTTTGCCTTTTTATCCTTTTAGCCTTTTAGCCTTTTTGCCGTTTTTGATAAAGAAATAGCTTTAGCATATAGACTTGTCATATAGACTTGTAACTGCTTGATTGTTAAAATAAAGATACTTGCTCTACCATAAGTATTGCAAGGGACTTTATTAGAGTTTCCTTTTTATTTTTCTTCTCCCCCTTCATCGTATCCAGGAAAGGCACCGGAGCAGCATCGACCGAGGTGAGTGTGAATCTAACCTAGACTCGTGATTGGTCAAACTTTAAAAACGTCTTTAAATAAAACAAAAAGAAGGTTGTTTACAGTGGGGTAAATCCACCCACAGGTTCTGCCTAAGTGTCCTGGTAGTTTAGACGTCTATCTAAATCCCACAGAGTGAACCTATGTGAACCGGATTCGAAAACAGTTCAGCGCAAGCTGTTCTGGAACTTAAAAATCCTCTCTGAAATCGTTGCCCAACATTGTTAAACCGATATACTAATGCAGTAAGGAAACTAGGGGGCGGGAGGCGATAGTTGCTATTGTGGGAGAGTATCTTGTGGTGTCGAAATAGGGGCAAAGAGTTTGCTTAACCGGCCAGCCTCCTCGGAAGCCTGAGACACTAAGAGAAAATAACCAATAGTCAATTGTTGAAGAGAGAAAACGCAACAGTAGGGAAGCAAGAAAACTACCAAAATGGCGGATGTAGTCTCGGACGTAATCGCGCCACGCGAGACTACAAAATGGCATTTTGGAGGGAAAATTATCAAAATGGCGGATATCCAAAAACAGCTCAAGGCTTCACAGCAATCACGAGTCATTAAATGCCTGTACTAACTTGCAGACTGGTGCTGTCAGTCTAAAGACAAACATGATAAATGGGAGGAATATATTGTCTGGTGAAAAGCCTGATGGACCGCAGCTTCCATTAAGGGAAGGTACTCAAACAGTTTGTGTCCAGGGTGAAAGGGATCGGCAACAATATTTCTTGCCCGCTTCAGGGTCCTGGAGGCGACCAAGTCATGGAGGGACGGTAGATTGCAGCCAGTCACCTTCTCAGCAGAACGAATTACACACTGCAGTCTGCCCTTGGCCTCGGTAGTGGTGACTCCACAGCTGTGCCCAGGGAGTCACACAGGGTTAGCTTCAAGCCATTTTGGAGCAATTTCAACGATACAATTATATTTAATCAGCTACCTGGATTAATTACCTGGTTGGAGCCGCTGAAGCAGGCGTACACATCTCTACACAGCTGAGCCAGGAGGGTTCCACCACTGCAGAGGATTGACGAAGAAAGCCAGCATCGCTCCGTTGCGGAGAATGACAAAAAAGTAAAGACGTCCCTCTTCAAATTGCAGCCTGATTGCTAACGGGGAAAGGTAATTATAAACACACCGTACTGGGCCCCACAGCATGGCAACAATACCTCTCATCATTGTATACATTGTTGAACGTATGCTTACTCGCTGGATGAATGATCGAGAGTTCCAAAGTACATGATCTTTTAAATGTTTTCAGAATCACGCTGGACACAAATTTACATTTACTCTTTCGATGAGTAGTCCAGCCAATGATCGTGGAGTGGGAGGAGTTAAATTTTCAGCCAGGTTGTTACAACCCGAAAGAAACAGAGGGAACAGAGGATCATTTCAGTACGGAGCATGTTACCGTTCCTGACTTGAAGTGTACGGTGGATTAATCGGACATTTGATCGAGTGAGCTTGTGTCTCTGCGTGAATCTACTCGTCCAAACTCTGGCATTGAAGGCCTTCACCGCCATATTGGACCACGTTGTTGAATTCGGGAATTGCCCTGTTTACGGAGCTGCCTTCATCAACAGCTGCTGCAGCCAGTTTCTACACCAAATTATGTGTACTTCCTGAGGGGGTTTTCAATGATAATTTATTGTTAATGTGGGAGTGTAGAGGAAAGAATAGTTCTCCTTTTTTTTTGTTTATTTCCTTGTTGGCTGATGTAAGGTATTTGTATCGTTGCAATATTTCTTTCTCTGTCATGCCACAACCCGCAGATATCTTTGAAGTACAGCACTACATCTGACTATTAATAACATAAATCATGATTAAAATAATGACACAAAGTATCTTTATCAAGAGTACAGAAAACGCTATGTCGTACTGTCAAACTTGCGTCCGTGCATTAGTTGCCTTTTGTGGCTTTGTGGAGTCCTTTGACTTTCTCTGTGCGCTCTTTTGATGACAAGGACGTGTAATCTTGTCTTCAGTGTCTGCGGTCGACTGTACAGAGATTTAAAGTGTACCGACGATTCATTCGACATCAAGCGGATGCTTTTACCCACCATGTGTCCGTATGTTCGAGTAGTTAACCGAGTTTGATGGTTAATCTTGGTCCAAAGAAACGGAGGTGGATTTTACAAACTGCTGCGCACCTTCACAGGTATGTTCGGGGTGTGACATGACGGAGAGAGAAACATTGCAGCGATACCAGTACATTACATCAGCCACCTCGAAGGAGGGTTGGGAGGCGGCAGTCCTACGTCACGTGGGTGTGTTAATAGCCTTGTTTGAGCCGCTGAAGTGCAGTGGGAGGGGTTAAATGTGCAGCAACCCCAGAGAAACACACTGAACAGAGGATCATTTCAGTACGGAGCATGTTACCGTTCCTGACTTGAAGTGTCCGGTGGATTAATCGGACATGAAGCGTCTGCTTTGACACACTGTATCTGTGCTGTAGTGTTGCTGTCTACGTTTGGTGGTGAATCTTGGTCTGAAGACGCCGAGGTGGACTGTGTACTACGAATGGAGCTCTTCGGTACGGGACTATTTCAGAGAGACACCATGTCTACTGAAACACAGAACACTTGAACCTCCATTCACAGTTTGTTGGACTTTGATCTAAATGTGATGGATAAATGTTTTATAAAATATTGTTTGGCTGATACAAATTCTTATCGCGATGTCAAGATCTCACAATGTCGGACCGACTTTCTTTCATCGTGACTGCATAAAAACATTAAAATGACATCATACCCACAACGTTGCCTTAATGATTAACATGGTAACCACACAATATACTCTTGTCCAGTTCAATTGTGTAGTAGTTATTATATCCCACATGTTTGTGTGTAGTGAAATATTAGTGATCGATTATTAATGAATATCTTTATCAAGCAGAATAAAAAAACTGAAATAAGAAGAAACACATGTATGATGTATTATTTAAAGATATTGAGTGTGTGTTTTCATATGACATGTCTATCCACATGCTTGAATACCAAGCGGTGAGCTTGTGTCTCTGCGTGACTCTACCAGTCCAAACTCAGGCGTTGTCCTGTTTGTTGTCACAAATGCTTACTGGCATTCATTTAATATGATTGTGTTGCAATATTATTATTATTATTAGACTTTTATTTTCTGTTTGTCCTTTTCTAAACTAAACAAGATTCACATTTTGTTGTAGTGCATACAACCCTAACCTCTTCACCTCTCCTCTCATGCTCACACAGCACTTTAAAGAGTAAAGTGTTGTCATTTTTTTATTTAAAAAATCTGAAGACTCAAAGCAGCCAAAGTGGAAAATCTGGAGGTTTAACGAGGTTATTGGAATTACACTTCCTTCTGTTAGGATCATTTTATGGGATTGACCAACTCATAGTCGACCATAGAGAATACACAGTAAAATACTGTTTAAAGGCCTATAGACCGTTTGGATATATTGGGAGTTCCTGCCACCTAGTGTCACATTTGGCTTTTGCAGCCATGGACAAGTCAGCCAGATCCCTCAAAGAACCTGGTCTAACAGACTCAGAAGAGCGTCGTCAAAAGCTCAGCTCTTAGTGAAACACCCACCACGACTCACCAACCCTCCCTCCCTTATGTGAATCTGGTCAGAGCCTCTGTTCTAGCCGACTAACCCTTTAATTGTGCCTAAACAAAATATTTGCTGTACTGTTTCGACAATGATCAATTATATTTGACGTCCATCTTTTATCAGCTTAGTACCTGTTAGAAACAAACCCACACTGGTCCTTATTTATATTATAAATATATATTATATCATATATTTTAAACTCTGCTATTTTTTTTTTTATCTGTGCTGAAAAAAGATATTGATTAACACAGAGTTAAATCCCTGCTTTCTTTAGGAACGACTGTGATTACTGATAAGTTCCACGTTGGTGCTCAGGCTCCCAAATCTAATGCAAAATGACAGACTTTTTTTTTGGGTGCGTTCTGATGAGAAGAGACTTGTTTTGGTTTTAGATGCATTTCTGTTTTTTTTTTCTGTTTTTGTTTTTCTGTAGATTTTCTCTCTCGTGAGATTATAAAAGTATGTTGTTTAGAGTAGCAGCAGCTCTACCATGAGGTTGTGGATGACGTGCTGAGGTATGTTTTGTCAAAAATCAATCGGATAATTGTCACATTTCCCAATCACTTAAAAAAAGGAATGGCTCAAATTTTCCACATATCAACTTTTTAAACACATGTATCATTGTGATTTAATTTATGTTTCTTCCAATCCTCACAGGTTCAAGAACGGCCGTCAGTTTCCCTACAGTTCAGATCTGGGATGTCCCATCAAGCAGAAGCTGTGGGATGTTGACAGGATCAGTCACTGAAGACGGGCTGGTGCACGTGGACGTCTCATTCAGGGCCAGAGTCTATCCTCCCCTTTATGATGTGGATACTTCTGGTGAAATAAGATCAACTCTTTAAATAATACTGTAGTTTAAGTTAAATTGAAGCAGATTAAGTAAAGTTAAGTATTGTTTTTTAAGTTGAAGTAGCTCTAAGTTTCAGTATTTCTTACAGCCTCTGTCGCTCTGCTGCAGATCCATCCTCTGCTTCCAGCCTACAGTAGCCATCTGCTACCTCCACCCTCTTCCAGCAGCTTTTACCACCCAACTGCTGCCTCATGCTCCACCTGCAGATTCTGGAAGGCGTCTCCACCTAAAGCCTCCTGAAGTGTCCTGCTCCATCCTTTCAGCAATATAGTCTCTCACAGCCACCTTAAGATTTAAGATATAACGCCTTCATAGTGCAGTAGCAGTCTACTGCAAAACCCTCCACCTGCAGATGGCAAACAGCTGCAGACAAATACAACCTCCACCAGCAACATTCCACTGGCTCCACCACCTTCAGCCTCTTCCAGCTACCTGCACCGCTGCCCCCCAAACCCTGTTGCCGTGTGAAGACCTATAAGTGGAACAGCAGGGACCAGAGTTATGCTAGTGAATATCACCTTTCCGATAATGTGCATAGCTGTGTAATAAAAGCATTACTGGGCTGATAAATCGAAGCTGCCTTCCTGTTTGCAATCTGTTTCCACTATCTTCCATACGCTGACTAACTGAGACGCTGCACTTCATAATATCCCTGAAACAGGTGGAAACAGAATCAGCAAAATCAGGGTCATTCAAATAAAACGAATGTCTTGCCATACTATTATTAGACGTATTTTCTGTTTGCATTTCGCCTTTCTATATTCAATAAAAGAGCTTTAAGTCAAATCAAACAGGATTCACAGTTGTTTTTTGTTGCAGTGCACGCGCGCCCGCTTCTCCCCGCTCATTTAGCACCCACGGTGTCACTGGGGCTCGCGGCCCACTCAAAGTGATTCATAAAAATCCGCCCCGTGTTCATCTCCGACAGTCAGACCGGCCTTCTCCCTACCACGGCAGCTTCAGCACCGCGGACAGCGAACCCACTCCGATAGGCTGGAGGCCGTCGGCCTCAGCAGCAGCATCCCGGCAGCAGCCAATGAGAAGGCACCGTTTCTCTGCCAACATCCAACCCCGAATAACTGCAGATGCCCACATCAAAGCAACGGGTCTCTCTCTCTCTCTCTCTCTCTCTCTCTCTCTCTATCTGGCAGGTTTATATAGCTGAGGGTATAAGCTGCTGTCTATTTTTGGAATACATTGTGGCCATTTTTTCCATCTTCTTCTTCTCTGCTCGCTCTCTTGGTGTTGCGCGCCTTTGTGTCGATGAGGAGCGATATGCGCTGTTTTTATTTACGCCTGATGGAGGTTTGTCCAAGCTGCGAGCATCCTAGCGGGACATTAATAGCCGTGACGGTCGGCCTATAGATTTTTCCGTTTCTCGATGGAAGACATCTTCCTGCTGGCTGCGAGCGAAGGCGTCAAGTGCGTTTCGCATTCGCTCCGCATCTGTATTCCCATCGACGAGCCGAAGGGCTTTCTATAAAAGCAGCCCACCGGGGTGACAAACCTGTCCGGTCCGGTAACGTCGGGGCTTTTTTTGTAGTCATCAGGGACCGAGCCGTTTTCACGGCAACTTGTGTTGGCGGTGTGGGAACCCAGCAGAACGGATGGAAAGCATTTTTTTCACGTTTTGACCGCATTTGCCCGGCAGCAAGGGGGGGGGGGGGGGGGTCAAGGTGTGATACATGGATCTCACAAGACGAGTCGAGTAATTCGAAGGTAGGAATATGAAGGATTGTTTTGCTGCATATAGCAACACCATTTTTTTCCCCCAGCTTTGCAAATGATAACACATAAAACAACCACACGAGAAGTCCATCCGAAATGCTCAAAAGGCAACAACATAGACTCCATTCTTCCTATTCAGATCATTCATGTTGCTCAGAAATGGATCATACAGACATTAAAGGCTACAGCATCATGTTTCTTGTGTTGAGGTTGTGGGTGTGTGAGAGCACAGGCCTATAAGCTGATGTTGATGAAGCTGCCTTGTGTTGTTGGGATGTTTTCAAGGCTTCCATTTTGAAGCTAAGATGGATGCTTGCGCACATTTCTTTCTCATGCCTCTGTGGGCTTATCTTGGTTCTTATATAATACTGACGGACACTGAAGCGGCTGCAGGCCCCAGCGATGTAAGGTAGCTATACCAAGAGCCCCAGTGCACACTATTATGATGGGGGCCCTAGTTTCTTACTGCCACAGAGAGACTTGACATTAGACAACATCAACACACATAATACCCAGCAATCATCATTGCATACCTGTATATGACAACAATTTAAAAGAAAAACAGATATATATTGTTTATAATATACTTTTTATAGTTTATGTAGAGCATAAGCATATAATTCAATTCATTAATCCCCTGTCAGGCCCGTATACGTTGACGTGACCAGTGATGTATAGAGAAATATCAGCAACAATATTTAATCACAGACTCTAAGGCTCAATTGGAAATTAAATTCAAGGTTGCACAGCCAAGGCATGATTCTCTTTGACAGACTCCTTTATGTGACTGCTGGGCATTTATCACACTGCTGCTGTGATCTGTGCTTACTACTATGAAGGAATACCATCAAATTATATGTAGCCATAGAAGTGAATGTACATTTTGTCAGTCAAGTTGAGAGATCATAAAACATAATAAAACAATTTCCGCGCAATGTTCTATTATTAATTAGCGTTTAATCATAGGTAAATGGTATTTATTTGTAAAATTCAATTCAATTACCTTTTAAAATGGTGAAAGGTTTCTCTGACTCACTCCCTAAAAGAACTGTGGTTTAAAAACTTAACTCAAAGTCCACTTGTTAGCTTTTTGCGGGCTTTCAACCTAATTTCATGGTCTTTTCTTCTGAGGAAGACAGTGAGACGCGCTCGAAAGCTCTGGAAAACGCTCCCGTAATGAGTAGATAGTGTAGCTATCTCCATGACAATTGATTGAACTCAGTCTCCTGAAAACGACAATGGGATGCACTTAACATTCCAGGAAAGGCTAGTAAGTGGAACTTGAGTGTTTTCTTTCTTTAACTTAACTTTGATCATCTTGGTCATTAATTATGAAGTGTTTGTTGTTGATGGGGTGATTTGCGTTGTTTACTAGACGTAATGTAACTAATGGAGAATATTTCCACACCTTTTTGTTTTTGGGTCCCAGGTTTGACTTCCTCCAGAAGTGAGACACTTTGGTCCTCTCAAAGCTCTTTGTCTGGACCAGTCAAGGAGCTTTCCCCCCACTGCTTCCCACTCCACCCTTTCTCCGTCCCACTGCTAACCCTTGTGCAGACATCATGGGTACGGTGCTGTCTCTGTCTCCCAGCTACCGTAAGGCAGCGCTGTTTGAGGACGGCCCTGCCACGGTAGGTCATTATACGGCAGTCCAGAACAGCAAGAACGCCAAGGATGCCGCCGCAGCAGCTGGAAAGTCCCTCAAACGCCCCTCCATCATCAGCGTGTTGCCATGGAAACGCATTGTGGCTGTATCGGCGAAGAGGAAGGGCTCCAAGAAGTTGCAGGCAGACGGCGGGGACGGCGGAAAAGGGAGCTCTCCGGATGGCCACGCCTTGGCCACAGCCAACTCAGCCTCCAACAGCCTGAAGCTGAAGAAGTCTCAGTCCTGTGCTAACCTTTCATCTTACTCCTCGAGTCAAGACCCCTCGGCCACTACCACCACTACCTCCTCCCACCTGCCAATCTCCAAGACCTTGGCTAACGTAGCTACTGTTGCTGCCAAAAAGAATCCCCTCACGGTGCAGCCGTCGACTGCAACCGGCACACCAAAACGTGTCATTGTCCAGGTAATCCTAGCAGTTTCTTATTTGGTCTTATTTCGTAAACAAAAGTTGTCGCTTAATGATTATTTAGAAAGCATTGTATCATCTTTAGCTAGTTATTGCTGCCTCATTTCACCAATCCTTACCGCATTCCTCTTTCTTACCTTTCCTTTTTTCTTTGCAACCCAGGCTTCTACCAGCGAACTGATGCGCAGCCTGGGTGAGTTCCTGTGCCGTCGGTGTTACAGACTGAAGCGTCTATCCCCAACAGATCCGGTGCTGTGGCTGCGCAGCGTCGACCGCTCCCTCCTTCTGCAAGGCTGGCAGGATCAGGGCTTCATCACTCCGGCCAATGTGGTCTTCCTCTACATGCTGTGCCGCGATGTGGTCTCATCCGAGCTGGCTTCAGAGCGTGAGCTGCAGGCCTCACTTCTCACCTGCCTCTACCTGTCCTACTCCTACATGGGCAACGAGATCTCCTACCCGCTGAAGCCCTTCCTGGTCGAGGCGGAGAAGGAAGCCTTCTGGGACCGCTGCCTAGAGATCATCAACCGCATGAGCGGCAAGATGCTCCAGATCAACACCGACCCACACTTCTTTACCCAGGTGTTTGCCGACCTGAAGAACGAGAGCAAGAAAGAGGAGGAGAAGACCAAACTCCTCATAGGCCTTGACCGATAAGAGGGAACAGGAGGGGAAACGGAAGGATGGATGGATAGAAAAATGGATGGAGTTAGTAGGTTGAGGACTGGTAGACTAATGTAATGCAGCGTAGCGACACATTGGAGCAGTACTGTTGTCTGGCGTCTCTACTAGTTTATCATTCACCAAATTTCCTGTTTTGTAACCCAGAACAAAGAGCTTCTGGGATTCAACACAGCATTTTAATCATTTGAGTTTGGTAAGGATCCAAACAGAGGCAGTAAGTGATCTGTGTCTCACACGAGGCAGCAAATGGCCTACGGGGCCCTGTTACCGAAACAAAGCAAATTAAATCAGGGTTGCTGTTTCGGTGTAGCCACGCCATCATCAGCCACATTATTGGTCATGATTGGATCTGATTAGATTCTCAAGACTGTCAGGCTACTTGTTGATATCCAACACCTGGTACAATTGGCTCAGTCCGTGACAATAACAAGCTTTAAGGCAGCGATATCATTTGACAGACGTTTCATCAAAGGCCTGGCCAGCAGGGTTGGTGATGCGACATTACCAGGCTGTAATTTTCATCTCTTGCCTTAGGCTCAGAGACATGCATCGGTCTGACCTGTACCTTGTTTCAGTGAGATGAGAAATGCATACTCCCATTGAAGTATTTTTCTGTCTTTTGATAAAAAATGTATGGGTTTAGAAACGCCAGACAACACCGCTTTATTAATTAAGGGTGAATATTTTAAATACACAGATACAGTGTATTGATACGGTGATATTCTGTGATAGCATCCAGGCATTTCCGCTATAGAGAAATGTCACGGAGATGAAAAGCAAGAACCACCTTGCATGAGGTCACTTCATATGTCCTTGCACATGACCACCTGCCAACCCATATTGCCAACTCCACTTTACCTTATTCCTATTGTCCTGCCCAAGCTTATTGCACTCACCAACACTGGCTGCCAGCTCCACTGTTGAACCTTTAAGAGCATCCAATGATACCACAACATGGATGAGCTAGAATCACCCACAACACAACTAGTCTGCAAACCTGTCGGACTGTGAAATTTACTGTTCGGCGTAATCGTACTGTAGTGGATCAATTCATCCACATCTTACGTAAAGCACTGCGCTTACAAGGGAACATTTGGGTTCATCCAGCCAAATCTGCTATGAATTGGGAGATCAGTTACATATTTTATGAAAATGCTAACACACTGGGCACAGATTTACAATTACAAACATATGGGGAAATGCAATACTGACCCCTCCATGGCATATTTAACACAGAGAATTATTTTGTTCATTCCTGTTCGTCCCCTGCACTTTCTCCTGCAGTCCACATTGGTGCTGTCCTGAGGTGACCAGAGGGAAATGTTTTACAGAAAGAAAGAAAGAAAGAAAGAAAGAAAGAAAGAAAGAAAGAAAGAAAGACAGAAAGAAAGAACAAATAAAGATAGAACCCCGCGCTCATCTTGTATGCTTCATACTGTATGAATGATTGCTGCTGCTGGGTCGTGGAGGACGTATTCATGAAGTAGATCGTGTGATCTGTCTCAACCAATGGCCACACACGTCAGAATGAAAGAAGATGTGACTATATTCCATGTGTGTGGGCAGACGCCACAAGTGTAGATGTGACTTTTTACTTCCAAAACAACGCTTTGATGTTGCTGCGGCCACTCAGCTCGAGGGACCTCCTCTGCTGTTTGAAGTGTCGCCCTCCCCCTCCTCTCTCCTCTGTCCTCTTTCCTCCGCTCGTTACTCTTCAAACAAACTAAAACAACACCGATAATCTCTTTCTTTCCACCTGCTCCAGTCCGGTCTGAACTGGTCCTGTCCAGTCTGGTGTCGTCCAGTCCAGTCCAATCCAGGTGTCCCATATTTAGAGACTCTCTGGTCTGCTGACCAGATCGCTTAGTTATTCACAGAGTTGTTTGACATGCATGAGTGCTTCTATAGGTTTCCTAGCATGCTGCTTTGTGTTGGGCACACCGCACCTGATGTTACGGAAGAGACTGAGCGGTCGCCACGCTGAACTGCTGAAAGCTAGACTCGGTGATGTGACGTCCAGGCAACTCGGCACAAGGACTGCATAGCGAAGAAAATGTGTGAAAGGCTGGTTGTGTCCTATGCAGGACTTCTTCTGTTCTTGGTTCCATGGTGCTTAGGGGTCTTAAAGACACCCTCCCAGATTCAATGGTTCCCCCTTTCAGAAACCAGTAATAGCCTCCAAAACTCCCACACCCATGCAAGTGTCAGTCAGTTTGAGTGGATATTTAAGAGTTGCAGTTCAATAAAGTTGGAGGCTTCACAGGAGACAATGTTTTAAAAGAATGATCAAAACTGAAGCCCCAGATGCCAAGATATCCTGACTTTTAACCACTATTATAGGTAAAGCTCCAACAATGGTGGATCCCACATTTCCCATAATACAAACCCCACACCTCCAGTTTGTAACAATGACTTTCAGATAACATGTTTTAAGTCTCAAACCCAAGCAGAGATGACCCTGGTGACATCATCAGGATTTATTTTTTCAAACTTTGGGAAGCTCAAGACAGTATACAACTGTACTTCATGTAAAAAAAAGAAAGAAAATCAACCGAGTGCCTCAAGAGATTCCCTGCCTTGATGACGTCACGTCACTGAGTCTAACCGAAAGCCAATAAACTGTCTTCAAGTTTAAAAAAAGCTCTTCCCTCTCAAACAGGGCAGAGATCTTGTGCCATATCATTCTAAAGACTGATTATTTCATACAACAAAACCTAAAAAAACACACGAAGAAACATGAGCCAACTCCAAGTGTCCGACTGCTGAACTAGAAAAGACTATCGCGGAATCATCAATAAGCTTTTTTTTCACAATGTTGCTATGTCATGCATCGAAGATGTTGGACGAGAAAAAAATGAACTTTTTTCCGATGGAAAGGACGCAGAATCGAAATGGAAAGCTTGTGAAAACTTCACACGGTGAAGTTTTATGTGTCACTTTGTAAAAATGTAAGCCAAAATTGGAGTCACTCTGTCAGTAAATTTATAATTTATGGTAAAGAGATTTGGCCTGCTCTCTGATGAGATCAAAACTGAAACAATGGGGGAATTTTAAAAGGTTGTTAACAAAACAAAATGTGGTGTCTGTTTCCAGACTGGGTGTGTCCACGATGCAGGTGATGTTTTAAACTCCGGCTGCACTTTGTGTGCAGATGAAAACCGTCTGGGCTGCAGCAGGTACCATGCTGTCAAAAATAATGTAGCCTTGATGTAGAGTCAGACCTCATGAGACAAGTATGCACAGGAAGAATGAATCCATGGCAAACAAGCTGGTTTACATGTCCTTCCTCCGAGCTGTTTCTGATGGGTTGAACAGTACACAAGTAGCATTCCTATGACGACTGTTGAATAATCATTTTATTTCTTAATTTGTTGTATTTAAAGATTCCAAACTGCAGGTTGTTGGTTGAGCGGAGATATATCACATCAAGAGATTTGGTAAACTGACAGAAGTCACAGTGACGAACATCAACTTTGATCCGGTTTGACTATCGCCCAGATGTAATAGAGGAGTGATGAATGTTTCTTTGTTCTTTGTCATAAAACTTAAGGCTCGATTGACCGTTCACTAAGCCCTGCCAACCTTTGGTTACTGGAGCTAGATGTATTTGTCAGCTTCTACTTTCTAGCTGGCAATGTTTGACGACGACTGTCGCTGGCAGACTTCGTCAGCTGCAGCTAGCTAACTAAGCTAACGTTAGCTCAACGAGTTGGTTAACAATGACATCTGCGGCTCACTTTCTTATTGTTTCCTGCTGACTCATTTTAAATATACACTTGATGGCCACTTATATGATAAAATGTTAAAGAGTTAGTCCTGATATTGTAATTATAAGAAGGAAAAAGTTGGATTTGACTGGTTTTGTTTCACATTCTAGGTCACAAGACCAAAGTGTTTGACAAAACTAACATTATCTTCAGTAAAATTGGCTTGGTTTTGCTCGAATATAAATTGCCCCTACTCCAGTAAAGAGCAGGACAGAGCCTCTAATGTTATAACCTAAGTAAAGCTAGGTTGCTACTGTCGTAAATGAATAAGCCAGCAGCTCCTTACCCTTTTTTTTAAAGAATAAAAGGACACAACCTTTTAAACTCTTGAAAATGGGTTCAGCGAACGGTCAATTGTACTATTTCTATTAAATTCAAATTTGACACCCTACACAACACACAGCCCCACTCACCCCAGGAGTATTACGTTTTGATTATCCAATACCATGTGACGACAGCTTTCGGCAGACAAGAGGAGAGATGAATTATTTTTGCTGTGAACTGATGAGCAAAAAAAAAAGATTTTTCACTATTTTTGCTTCGGCTTGCTCCGGGTCCTTCCAGCTGTGCAGGGACAATTAAAAAATGGACAAGGATGCAAGGACAGGAGGCGAGGAAAGGAAAAGCGTCCTCTGAATGAACCTTTTTCTTGAAGTATAGATGGAAGTACGGGTTGACTACACCCCCTCCTATACATGCTCTCACCATTGATCAACTCATAACTATGTTCCATATTTTATCTTGACAAGACAAAAACGTTGGTGTAACATATGAAGATTATGATAATGATGACGACGTTATTATGTTTTTTCCTTCCTTTTCATTTGTGAATCACGTTGTGCAAACAAGAATCTTTGTTGAACAAAAGTCAAAGGCTACTAGTGTCACTAGAGTGCTGATGCTGCAGTCTGTTACTATGTGGATGTATGAATATGTATGTGAGAAATAAGAATCCTTTGATCAACTGTTACAGGTACTTTATATAAAAAACATTTACAAGCATGGTGTTCCTTTTTTTGTATTTCCAGGTCATGTGATGTATAGATAGATAGAGACAGTTCTTAGTCTGACCACAGTAAGGCAGCACTGAGTTATTGAAGTGAGCCACCGCGAGCTGCAGGTGAGGCTGCTGGGGAGTGTTTGATTCAGGGATGAAGTCCTATTTGGGGAGTTTTTGAGAACTCCTATCCGGGAAGAAGCCCCATAAAGCACTTATTGCTTGCTGACTCTCGAGCACCTAAGCGGGCGTAGTGTTGATGTTGTGACACACCGAGAGAGTTGTCAAGGGTGGATATAATAGCTGGGAGTGCTGAAATTATATTAACAAGTGCTGCAAGGAGATGGTGACACGCTCCAGGAAAAGTTCAACACACACCAGTCTTTCTGTATACATACGCTGAAATGTTTATCATACATACTGTGCTGATCATTTTACATTGTACAGTATGTGTATATGTATCTGCCAGTTAAAGCCTACTCTAGATTTACTATGTCTTATAAATCCTACTATATGTAATGATGACATCATGGCTGCTACAGCTGAAATAATCTTAGAGACATTACATCTCAGATTCTAACGGCAATTCTCACTGCTACAAGTAGGATATAAAAAAATCAACAAGTAGTTACAAAATACAAATGTTAAGGCTATAGTTTAAAAATAACTATTATCAGATATCAGAAATTAGAATCAGAAATATGTAATTGATCAACGGGGCGGAATTGGTTCATATATAAGTATAAAGGAACATAAGAAAAATACAAAATAAAGGATTATGTAAACATAGTGTGCATAATGCTATTTATAACACAATATCTGAGGAAAATATAAGCAATGAAAAAAAAAATATGGAGTGAGAAATTAAATAAATATTCAAATATGTGTATCACACACATACAACAAACCACAGTATAACCACAGTGTTAATAAGCAAGTACACAAAATGATGAGACGAATAGAAACACAAAAAGGCAGAAATACAGCAAACTGGATGTTTTCTCTTCACTGCGTTGCTGTCCATGGTGCTGAATTGGCATCAAGGTCAGCCACTAGTGGGCGGCGCTGCAATCTGATTGTTCTTATTGTGTTCAGCTGTCTATTTATATTCCCCTGTACATGGTGTTTCTTACTGTTCCACTAGCTACTTTATAGTCCATATAGAAGCATGTCTAGACTATACTGTTATTCCTTGTCCCAGCAGGATCATGTTACTGTTATGCGACACAGCACAGAGCCCCTCAGATGGGGAGACAGTAGTCTGTGCGGCGGGGGGCGCTGTCCGCGGTGCTGAAGCAGAGAACGAGGTGATATTTACCAAAATAAAAGATCATGTTTTTTGCGAAAACCATAGGGTAAAAATAGCAGGTAAAGATGATAAGTGACAGGAAATGAACACATGTTAATTCGTGGTTTCAGTTATAAAATTCAAGTCGTCTTGGATTTATTAACATTTAGAGTCTCAGCGGGCTTTAATCATCAATGAAAAGACGAGGGTAGTACAGTCAAATGCGCGCGCACGTGCCAATGTGCATCACGACGATATTTTAGGCTCATATACTGTAACAGTGAGCCCCGTGTCTAATGTGTTTTTCACACTTGACTCATGTCAATCTGCCACGTGAGGGTTTTTAGCACGGCAGAGGATCACGGAGAGACGCGTAGACGGGTGAATCTCCCCCCTACCCCTTCCCTTCCCTCCCCTCACTGCCGCACGCGAGCTAATCGGAGAGCTTCCGCCCCGAGTCAGCCAATCAGAGCGAGGTACGCTGCAGTTTATAAACCCATCTGCTGCCGACCCTTTCCCGTCCACCGTCCACCGTCCCATCAGCCGTCCTGTGAATCATTGACCCCAGCTGCATCCCTGAACTACTGCAACCGCGAAGATGGCGGCCCGGGTAAGATAGACATATATTTATACAGTACATGCTTTATTTATTCAACCAAAGATATGTAATATCCTCGTGTTTCTGTCCGGTAAATAAGAGGGGAAAATGGCGTAAAACGTCGGGCGAGCGTTGTCCCCCCCCCCCTCCTTCAATTACCAGTATTGGTACCTGCAGGCGCTCTGGATGTCAACGCCACAGCAGAACATGGTGTTTATTTCACGTGATGTCGCAGCCCCGTAACCCTGACGTGTGCCAGGAAGAATCATTTCCGCCCCCCTCGTGCCGCTAATCGCTGCCTTCTCTCTGGGAGTATCGCTGGCTAAATCCCGGGCTGCCGCTTGCCCTTGAGCCGACGCTGCTGCGTGCAATCTAAAAACAGCAGAGTGGACGTTTTGTGGGACATCGTGTACAAACCAGCCCGTGTCATACAATGAAGCGTTTGATGACATTTGGTCAAACAATGATTTTATGATGTGGAGCGTCAGAGCTGTCAATCCACCTGGCTGGTGGATTGTGTGCGTATTTGTTCCACTGGTGGTTGTGCACACGCAGTTTGACGTATACAGGGGGGGATTATGTCAGGTAACCGGTATCGAGCAATCGCTTTCATCTCGTCACAGAGATGCCTCTTAGAAAGTGGCATCCGCTGATTAAATGCAGCACAACATTTTTTTTATGACGGACGGTAGGGCGAGCCAATAAGTGCGTTTGCTGCATCGCGGTGTTTGTATTCCAGGTGGAAGCTGGATTGCAGTGCATTTAGAAAGCTCATCACAAGTAGGGATGTCTCGCTCTTTCAAAGCAGTGATTCTATCCTTCTATATCAGAAATTCTTTATTAGGAATAACCCCTTGAGATGTACCATCTCGCTTTCAGGGGGGGTCATCAAATGTATCATCTGAACTTCAAAGGTTGCATTTTGATTCTGATAATGATATATATATATGTCATTATCATAATTCGAGACCAATGGTTCCCCAACTGTTTTTCCCATAAAACTCTTTTGTAACACATTTTGGGAAATATGCCGTCTTTGCGGCAGATAGTTATATGTCTCTCTCATGCCTGTACGATAAATAGGAAGCTGTACCGTCAGCAGCTAATTAGCTTAGCTTAGCATAAAGACTGGAAACAAGGGGAAACAGCTAGCCTGGCTCTGTCCAAAAGTCAACGAAATCTGCCTACCAGCACCTCTTACGCTCTCTAATTATTAACACTTTGGTTGAATCCATACGAAAAACAATAAATCGCCGCTTTACAGAGGGTTATGTGTCAAAGTGTTTCCTGGCTGGAAGCAGTAACTTCCTGCGGCCCCGAACCCACTCGCAAAATGCAGAATTTTTTGCTTTGGCACTTCTGTTTCCTGTCTTTGTGCTAAGCTAACAAGCAGCTTCATATTTACCATTCAAACATGAGAGTGGTATCAATCTCAGGGATTTTCAGAAACTTACATTTGAGGAGGTAAAAAACCCACCTGTGTTCTAATTTAGACAGCATCATTTCAATATCGAAAATGGTGTGATGTAGCTTTAAATCCAGGGCTGGGCTTCTTGGTATATCTCTTGTCCATCTCTCATTTTGTATTATTTGAGGTTTTGGTAAGAAACCGGACTCTTGGCGACATCATAGTGCCGGCATCATGCAAGGTGCTCGTAGCTGTAGCATTACACAGCAATATTGTGAGAGAGAGTGAACATAAATCATGTACCTTTATGCACAAGGGTGTACCTTTTATGCAGGTGGATTCAGTATATTTCAGCAGGGGGCTCATTCATTACCTCTCAGAACAGGCGTGCAGATCTTAATAACCTCATTCACAGGTTTAACCCCTTCACTGTGTGTGCCATTAGGTGGGTGCTTTTATCCAAAGAGCCTTGAGCTGCTTGCGCATACAGTTTTCTCGGTGGAATTGTGACTGCAAAGGAAACTCTTACTCTGTCAGCCAAACTCTTGACTAATAGCTCTAACTGTCTTTTTACTGTAACAGTTGTGTTGACAAAAGAAGCAGAAATACCTACGAAGCTGCAGGGAGGTGCTGATCCATTTTTACTGCAGAGGCCAGACAGGCTACAACGGCAGCATTTTGTTTAACATTCTGACCGCTGACTGATTTGTGGATGCGAGAGTCGCAACACCCGAGGGAGCCCGGTCAATACTGCTATTTGTCAATTTTTTACATGAGGAACGGATTTGTGCATTACTTCTTTAAGCAATTGCATGCGGTGAAACTAGAAAGGTGGACTCAGTAGAGTGCAGGTGACCACTGCTGTATCGTGTGATTGAACGTATAACCTAACAACTGGCTAACCCCCATGTGTAGACGTTGTAAAACACACTTCATTCAAACTCAAAAAACAAGCGGAGACGTATGCAGGAAATTGGCCTGTTTGTGGAAACATTTCATACAATCTTGCCAGAAACAAAATCAAACTCGCCGAGGTGTCTGCCCGCGTAGCAGCGGCTGAGTGGCGGCGATGTACTCAGCAGTGTGTGTACCGCTAGTACCGCTAGTACCGTTAGCTGTTAGCTGTTAGCTGAACACACGGTCCAAAACAATACAGGTGAGCAACAAAATTTCAGGGATAGGGTGAGAAAAATCCCACCCATCCTGATATGACCTCATCGTCAATATTAAATAACAACTATAGAGCAGAATCAATTAATGTTACGGTTGCTATTCCATGTCACTGGCACATTTGATCAGCTGTAGCTGGCTAGCATTTTAGCTCTAGCTCCATGAGTTGAATGAAAACTGTCTCTAATGGACTTCTTAGCTTCCAGCTGACTTGTTTTTGAATAATCACGAGTTATCCACTGGTCACATATGTAAATGTTTAAATTTCTTTCCTTGAAATCATTCACTTGGACAACATCATTTTATAAAAAGACACAACACGATGGTCTTGTCAAATCGTCGATACATGATAAGTACATTGTACTGTATACGTAAAACTCGATACACTGCGGTACAGTCTTTACTTTGTCTCTTTTTTTGGGGGCGTAGTGTGTGTTACATGTCAACCTGTTCTAACGTCAAAGCAGCTTGGTCGGTTCCCCCTCTGTGTCTGATAGCGAGGCAACGAGGCACCGTTTAGCGCCTGTATGAGAAAAGGCTGCACAAATAATCTGAATTTTATCAAAATCGCAATATTTCCCATACTGCTATTTTCAAATCACAGGAGGCAAATATTTGTTAAAGAAGAAATGTTAAAATACCATTTTGATGCTACAGAGGTGTCCTAAACATCATATTCTACAGACTTAAGAAAAACTATTTTTTGGTACAGATCCCATATTTTTATTACATTTGTGGTGTTTTCCATGATGGACGCACAGTGAACATTTCCTGCAAATAAATCCCAAACCTACAACGTTCTCCTCCACCACACTCGTTTAGTGGTCATGCACGATGAGGCGCGTCCAGATGCAATCAATGTTATATAAAGGAACAATGCGATGCAATTGTTTTACAGATGTAAAACAGGTGCATTGGATGGGATTTGTCATGTCTGCCATGTTAAGCTCAGACCGGAGTCTCTGTGTGTGTGTGTGTGTGTGTGTGTGTGTGTGTGTGTGTGTGTGTGTGTGTGTGTGTGTGTACATGGAAAAAAGAGGAGATGCGATTGTACATTCCTCTTCCATCCAGCATGAGTCAAAAGTGTCCACCGGGTGTTGTTCGACTCTCCCGGCTGATGACACACACACGCACACACAAACACACACACTCACACACTCACACACTCATACACTCATACACTCACACATTCATACACACACAAACACACGCACACACACACACACACCCTTCACCCTCACTTGCCCAGCGGACCACATAGACCCACTGTTGCTGGGCATACTGCAGCCTGTCAGAGGGAGTCAGGACTAAACAAACAGCTCCACAGAGTGACACCATGATGGGCTCGACAGTTTCAAAAGACGGAATTTGGAAAATGAAGGATTTAACTGTTAATATGATGTTGGGTGCCGGTTGACAAATCTCCATCATCTCGCTGTTTAATCGCCAATTTGACCCGTGGTGTTGGGAGGGAAAGAGTTTTGATAAATCAGCTCTCCCAATTCTCACTTCCAAAGCAGGTGATGGCTTTTCAACTAGTCCGCCTATTTTTTTAAATTGTATTCATGAATTATTCATTGCTTTAATGAATATACTGCAGGGAAAAGCTTTCAGTGCGAAAAAGAAGACGATGTGGGTAGTCTGCGTGTTGACAAGTCTCTGGCACTGACTTCCTGTATCTGATCCTATGTGCTGATTCCCCTGTAGAGGGGGAGGGCGATAAAAGAGGATTCATCGCTGTTGGCAAAAGGATTTTCCTGTTCCGATGCTGATCCCATGCTGGGCTGTTTCCAGCTGCCAGTCACTGATCGTCCACCAGCGTACGCTCAGATGCTTGCATGTGACTGAGCTTCTGATCAGAAACAGTGACTACGTTTACATGCACGCTGATATTACGAATATGAAAATATTCAGAATTTGATATGGGTCATGTAACAACACATTCCTTATTCAAAATGTAGCTTTTTTTCCAATCCAGACATGTGGGATATGTCGATATTATCATGGTTTTATGAGCATTCTGTAGACGCGTATACAGCACATTCAGAACCTGTGTCTCAATTGTTTTGTTTTTTTTACAGCAGTTTGCGACACTCTGCTCTGTGCGTTGTACACAAACCAGTCTGTTCTACAAAAAGAGTGCCATGGCCTGTGCTCACGCTTAGCCGTAAAAACAATAGCTTGAAGAGCACAGTTTTGCAAAACTTGCAGAGCGGTGACAATGAGAGTAGGCTACACCACAGGAGCAACATTACAGCAGTTGGAAATTGGAATATTGAAAGAATGGCGTTTAATGGAAGTATATGCACAGCTGCATTTCAATCAGGAGAGACTTGTTTTATAATTTAACAATGATTTATTATACATGCATCAAATATGAAAAGTGTCGATCTTTGGCGATTGGACTCCATGCTGAAGTACTATCACAGAGGGCAGGGGTACTGAGGTCCAACAGGCCTCTTCCCCCCTGGAGTCCACACACTGGTGGTGGTGGTGAAAGGAGTGCTGCCATCTGATGATGAATCAGGAGCATGGCTGTGATGCTGACTGGAGGTGACTGGAGGTGGAGGAGGGTCGCATCTGCTTCGCTGAAATGACAACTGACAGCAGCAGAGAGGAGAACACTTTTAAAGTTTGACACCACCGATATGATGGGCTTCAGGAACCGGTGTGCAGAATCTGGTTGGTTACTTAAAAGTGCACGACCCCAATCAGCTGATAGAATAATCACAAGGAGAGGAGAGACAGAGATTATGCATGCGTGTCTACCTGCCTGAACTTGCGCTTGAGCTACATGTAAACGGGATTATTAGTGGAATGTTCGTTTTTTCAGTAGCCATGTAAACAACTTAGTAGGAATGTTTTGTTTTTGCGTATATATTATTTTGTTTGTGTTTACAATGAACTGATTTAGCTTTTTAAGGACAAATTATTGCTTGTTTTGGGTTAGGGTGTGCCCACTTGTGTAAAACACATTCATTTGCTCTTTCTCTTTCTGTTTTAAGAAAGTAAACTGGTAATTCCTTTGGCATTTTGTAGATTAAATGATAAATCAATCGGCCGTAGGATAAAGGCGCTGGTTTTGGTAGGGCACTGGAAAAGGCTACAATGGTGGTGAGATGCAGTTTAAAGTTTACAGTAGATCCCCTTGGAAGTCCAACCATGACAGATTAGAGAGAGAGTGGTCAGAGTGAAACATCTGTCCAATATGTAATACCCTATAATAAGTTTGTAGCTGTTGTATTGGACTGAATTGTATTGTACAGTATGTGCCTGTGGACAAAATAACAATTTACAATGTAATACCATCACTTTCAAAAATGGTCTAAAAAATGATCATGGAGCTTATTTTGACACAATAACACATAATTGGAATTACACAAAATATAATCATTCACCATATATAAGTCAACCACTTAGCAACCTTTCTATCAATAACTCAACGGTGAATTAACAGCTTTTGCGATCTGGGCACCCTCCAAACTCTTTAAACGGTCAGTTATCAATTGAGATGCTTCTGGGTGATCAGTCCGTCCATCTTAAACAGGGGCTTGTGCAGTTTGTGAGACGTTAATTCGTTATTGATCTTCTTTCTTCAATGGTAATTTGACCTCAGAATCTCAGGATTTTCAATATTCAACCACCACCAAAACACAGAGTCGGCTTAAGAGAGAGGGTCAGTAAGACACTTGGCTGTGGTGGAAATGACTGACAACCTTCTGTCCAGCAGGCAGTCTCACCAGCCACCTGGCCATCATCAAGCAGCTGAATGAAGCACGCAACTCTCGACTGAAGCATATAAACTTCATTCATTTAGCATTTTGTAGATTAAATGATCAATCTGCCGTAGGCTACATGCTGATTTTGCTGTCCCCAAACCAATGGGCAACATCATGGCAAAGACGTTAACTTGTTATATACAGTCCTTTAACCTACGAGATATAGGTTCAGCTATTTATTTTTTATTATTTTCTTCATCGCTGTCAACACATATTTAGTCTCCCACCAGTGCTGAGCATGTGTTTGTTGAGCTTCAAAGACGGTCTGATCGATCTGATTGTGTCAGAATCAATAGACGGAGCTGGAGTGCGTTTGATTCTACAGTCAGAGCAGGAAAAAAAAAGAAACAGACGCCTACATGCGTGATGGAGCAAGTGAGGGGGCTGCAAGAGATGGAAGCTCTGCCGCTGTGCGTCTCTTCCTCTCCTCTCTAATGAAGTGAGGAGGTTTATTTCTCTCGTTATGTCCCTGTAGTTCAGCCATCTTTTGCTCAGCAGCTATTCGTCAAGTTTTCCGCGTCTGTCTTAGCACCCACGCCCAATTTTGGAGGTAGCAGACTGCATCGCCGAAGTCGGAAACTGCCTCTGTTTTATTCTACATTGACAAACTCCCATCCCTCCCTCCACACAGTGGAAAAGCTATCCGCTGTTTTTTTTACAATCCTGATAAATCTGCCTTATCCTATCCAGCTGCAACCTCTTTTAACATCAGCAGCAGAAGCACCAACATTTTCTCTGCCTCTCAATCTTTCTGTCACGTCTGTCCTTTAAATAAATTAACCAGCTTGCTAAATTAATATGATTTTTTTTCCTTTTCCAATACAAATCAAACCAAGAATAAGTCCCTTCGTTAATATGAAATCCTACAACGGCAGGCGTTCACAAAAAAGTAACTAATCTCCAACTATTTGTACACAAAACTAGAGGTGTGCTTGCAAATGTTACCATTCATCATAGATTTAAAACCCAGTTTATTAGCTAATGTGAATATCAAACCCCAGTCTGAACAAACCCCCTTGGAACTCGCATGAAAAGGATTTTGTATCCTCAAAATGTGTTTTTGTCAGGCAGCAACCAGGCTAAATACCACTCCAACCTAGCTGCTACAACTGACTATTTTAAAAGCTTCAGGGGAGAAAACGTTAGCTAACGTTAGCTAGCTAACGTTTTCTAAGATAACTGGGAGATAACGTTAGCTAGCTAACTTGTGACTAACTCTGCAGATCTTTTACTGTTAAAACCTCAAGCCCTTCTTACTTCCATTGTTTTTCCTTGTTTTACTAGCCCACAGTGCTCACCTATTGCCTTTTATTTAATTCACTCGTGAAAAAACTAAAGTTTGGTATCAATCAATTAAGTGTTTTGTATCCATTTACATGACACCTGTGTTCCTCCATTCTTTGCTGACGATCCAACGTTGCTACAATCCAAAATGTTCTCCCTCTGTTTTGCAGTTTGTAATCCAGTTCGAATTTTATTGAATTCTTTTATTTAAATAAATCAATAAGGTCACCACACTTACGTACATGCCAGCAAACTGAAAATATGTAACAGCAGCAGGCTCGTTTGGAGTGTGTGGATATGTAGTGCCATGCATGATCCATCTTTATAAAAACTCATATCTTCTCTACATACATGTTGTACCCTTGTGCGTATCGAGCAATTGCGTGTTTTTTTTTATCGAGTGGTTGTGTGTAGGAATGTTTATGTCTGAGTGTACGTGTGCTTGAGAGGGACAGTAATGGTTAATCCCCGGCTGTCTCGACGTAGGGCCTTCCTCTGTGAGCGCTGAGCTGCAGCTATATTTAGAGAGCCACTCTGCTGTGGGGCAGTCATCACAACACTGGCAAATACACTGATACACACTCGCTGTACACACACTGTTTCTGGGAGTGTGTGTGTGTGTGTGTGTGTGAGAGTGCACTGACAGACAGGAGCAACCTTCAGAGTGGGTGTTGGCTGTTTGCTCTGTCACTCTGATATTATTATTATGATTATTATTAGCATTATTATTTAACAGCTGTATTCTATTAACCCGGTATGTATGTGTCAGTGTAAACCGTTTTTTGGATCCCATTTGGATTCTGTGATTCAAAGTTGTGGAAACAATGTGTGTTTGCGAGTCACTGTTGAGTACCTCACGCATGGCGTTTTGTTTTCTCGCAGCGAATTGTGCGTCTCTACATTACAACTTTGCTTTACATGTCCCGTCTTTTTTTTATACTTTGCAACGAAAAAAAAGAATGTGTTTTAATCAAATTATCTTTGATGAAGAGCCCCCGAATATCAGACACTTGACTATAACAAATTAAATCTGGCAGGGAAGCACCATCACCGCCTTTTGCACAATGACAGCACGGTGTGCCCTGAAACCTTCATTTATTACCGGCTCCAACAGAAGACTGCCAAGGAATTACTTAGCCTGATTTATTTGAATCAGAAAATAAATTGCCTCTCATAGGCAGCTAATTCATTTCATATTGTGCAGGTATTGAACGTGTGTCTGTGTCAAGCAGGAACGAATCTTGGGCTTCCAAGTTGACTTGTGGTGTTTCCTACCGTTGATTGGAACTTGTTTTTTTTATGATCTAATATTTCAAACATGTACCAGTGATTATCATATTGAGTGTTCTCGGCTTTTAAACCCTGTTTGTGCTTCATGCGCAGTGTTTATACATGTAATTGCATGAAAAGCCAAAGAACGACTTAAAGTTGAGAAAGCACACAGCACTGACACAATTAACAGCTTAGCCTGGCTCATGTTTCATTCGTTTGGATGGAAAAGTCCGACTGCAATGCTTTCAAATTGAATTGCAGGGGCTTAAATGCAACAAATTAGTTTTGACATTGATTTTTCTGATGTCCTGTGGCGAGATCACTAAGCCAAACTGAGCCGAGATGTTGAGAGGCTTCAGCTCAGCTACTCTCAACCACTGGACTCACTGCTGGTCCATCTTGTGGGCCTCGGAGGTACTGCCAAATGGTTTGTAATGGTTGGCAATTTGAAAAGCTACTTATTTTTATATATAAATGTGTGATGTATACAAACGGAGCATATTTTCAAAGACCAGTTATGTTTGAATATCACCACGTATAGTGTGCGAAATACCCGGTGGCACCAGGAGAGACAATAACCTGCTTAAATACAGGTTCTCACAAAAGGCACTGGACCAACTTTGTCCAAAGGGGGTTCGTTTAGGTCCACAAACAGATGTGACTTGATGAGACTCTCTTCATGCAACCTGTTGAGGCTCTGTCTGGCTTCATCCTTTACGGCGGAAAATCACCTCTTGCACTCACTATTCAATAATGAATACTGGGCATTAGTAAGCTTTTAAAAGACATGTTAGTGACAATTGCAACTCCGATCAATGTCCCGTATTTCGCATACTGACCACGCCACTCAATTGAGTGTCTATGTGTGCTCCGTTTCAACCGTTCCCATAATTCCCATAATGTAAAGCAATCAAATTCTGCCAACAAAATTCCAATCCTAGATTTCTCTCACTGTCTAATCAACATTTTGACCGCCTGATGCAGTCAAATACGCGGAAGGCGCACTCTGAAGCGATGGCGACGCTGCCGAGGTGCGCACGTGTCCCAAGCGTTTTTTGTTTTTTTTAAGGTGCTACGTCTGGGCTGGACCTTGAGGAGGGGCAGGGGGCGGTTGCAAGTGATGCACGAGTCATGGTGCTTTCAGCGGCATCGGAAATATTAATTAGTACTCACTTTATCTCAGTGAGAGGCCAGACAACAGGTCATTAACACGTTTACCAATGGTAGAGAAGGTTAGAAATGTGATATAATCACCAACTCCCATTCCATGTGCAGAGATTGCTCTGTGCCTATAAGATACTGGTGAAAGGTATGACTCATCACAGGTTCCGCTAACACAAAAAGATATATATATATAATACTGTATATTTTCGAGCGCTGGATACATGGACCATTTCATAATAGCAGAAAATACTAACTGAGAACCGTCTTCAGGATTCATTTTGTAGTCCAGCTCAACAGGGAATGACAGATCTGTTGTGTCGCTGTGATGCAGCAGAGTCTCGTTACCCGTCGATTGCCAGTGCAGCATCTGACTGGCTACACACCCCCCCCCCCCCCCCCCCCCCCCCCCCCCTTCACACACACACACACACACCCCCGCACCGAGGCACAGCAGGATGAATAATTTAATGGCATGCTTAGAATATTTAGAGCGAGTGAGGGGAGGCGCGGGGAGTTACCGTTTCTTTATCCGGACACTCCCTGCTTCTGCAGATTTACACAGACTGCACTCACAACACACCTTTTGGAATCATTTATTGATAAAATAGCTCCTATTATACCACAGATTAGTCACAGGCTCGAGGGAGGGAGACAGAACGATTAGTAATAAGAAAAAAGTCATGCTGTTTTAATTTCTCTCGACATTAAAAAGGCAAAAGATTAATTTATTTCAGGGTTTTAAAATATTTTTTTGCTGCTGATAATGACGTTTGCTGAAATGAACGCATTAAGTGATTGTGGGCAACACCCAAACCACTGCACAGAAAGCCCTGCGACAGATTATTTATTGAGATAATGTTTTGGGAGCAGGAAATTTGAGCCATTAAAAAGATTGCAGTAAAGACAAAGCACAGAGCAGCTTTGACAGAAATAACACCCGAGCAGCAACACAAACAGATGTTCTCATACCGGCATTCCAGACAAAATGAAGACAGTGTCTGACGTTGTATTTTCTGTGAGTAAATCAAACAAAGAGACTGTTGAAGCCTTTTATTATCTCTACCGCCAAGATGCAGTCAGAGCACACTTTCTCAAAAGGCGAGAGCCTGTTGTAAATATTTTAGAAACGGAAAGGAAGAAGGGAAGATGGAAGAAAGCAAAAGGAAAACCCGATGGATTGATGGATGGAACGAAGGAAGGACGATCTTCATGTCAAAAGATCCTGGGAATATACCAGCAATTTATTCAAAATCGACACTTCTAAATAGCTGTGTTCGCTTGCAA
Source organism: Leptoclinus maculatus (assembly GCA_032191485.1). NCBI lineage: Eukaryota > Metazoa > Chordata > Actinopteri > Perciformes > Stichaeidae > Leptoclinus > Leptoclinus maculatus. The sequence goes on from JAVDOI010000002.1 coordinate 3,925,070, forward strand.
AATGTCCTGCTGGTTGTCTGCCATTTTTGGGAAATACGCTCATTCGCTTTTTTTTGCTGAGAGTTAGATGAGATGATTGATACCACTTCCATGACGGTTCTGTTATTACGTAGCTGGAACCAGCAGCGCGTTAGCTTAGCTTAGCATAAAGGCTGTAAAACAGGGGGGGAGAACAGCTATAGCTTTGAGTCTGTCCACAGGGTAACAAAACCCACCTTCCTCCACCTCTAAATTAACATGTTATGTAATGTTTGTTTACAGGACTCCGAGTAAAAACTGTGAAGTGTAAACTTGGCCCGGAACAAGTTGCCAGGCAACCAGTGGAAACTCCAGGAAGCTGCTGGTCCAGAGATATAACATGATCATGTGTGAGCTTTTAGAGATGCTGGCAGGCAGATTTGGTGACCTTTGGACAGAGCCAAGCTAGTTGTCTAGACTAGAAGTCTTGATGCTAAGCTAAGCTAATCAGTTGGTCGCTCTAGCTACAACTTCACCGCACGGACGTAAGAGAGGTTTCAATCACCTCATCTAACTCTCTGTGAGAAAACGAATAAGAGGATCTCCCAAAATGTCTTCCTATTCATTGAACATATGAGTCATACTCTGCTTTCACACGAATTACATAAGCGGTGTGATTTTATTTCAAGCCAATCACTACAAAGATTTCTCAATACACAGATGCAAAGAACAGCAAACAGTATGCTGAAATGATCATTTGGTTTTTGTAGATGGATACTTTAAAGAGCTGTCAGAGCTCAGAGCTTCCTTGAGGCAAAGGTAGACGCACCTCCACTCGGGAAAAAATGGAGCAGGAAGTCAAAGAAGGAATTCATGCAGGACAACTGATGTTAACATGACTACTGATGTATTTGCTGCTGACACTGTTCCACTTCCTGTGATTTCTTGTTTGTTTGAGCATGCGGGCTATTACTAACTGATCCTAAACAACAGCAGACAAAACACAAAGCAATAACAGGACTAGCGCTGGTCTTCCCACAAATTACGGATTTTCAGACGTAATGATCCCTGATTGATTTGATTTATTGAATGAATGAGATACGGAGACATATTACCATAAAGGCATATCACCGTGAAAGTTACCATTCTCAGTATGGTCACATTGATGACATTTCTCCTCTCAATCATTAACAGTTCACCCATCGGAGAACTGAATCGTCTGATTCCTTTCTCTGTCATCCATGTCTCTCACCACAATACGACAGCACTCTGTCTCTAATGTGGGGAAGAGATACAACCTTATGATAAACATAACGGCGTATCTTTGGCATGGCACTCTGCACACGGCTCGCACCGTCCGACCGATACAAGATTTGGGGTGTAATTTTGTAGCTGTACAATTTGTAAATTTGGCTTTCGGCAAAGAAAAGACAGAAACAAAAATTTGTTTTCTGGTTGAAAAAATAAAATAAAATCCAAACAAACCCCAACTCTGGTCTGCATGCGCTTGACAACATCCCAGGTGATCTCATTATGTGACTGTGGCTTGCATGAAAAAGCTCATGTGAATGAAAACTTGAATGCACGAGTCTTCATTCACCCCTGCTTCGAAACCTCAGCCCCCAGCCCTGCTGCTCTAAAGTCCCCCTCCGTCTCAAATACTGTCTTCTGTCCTCCCTCTCTGCTTGCCCACGCTGGTGCCCACAAGGTCGTAATATTTTTCAAGGTATGTATGGATACACACCAGTTCAACTTTTTTTAAAACAAGCTGCCATCTTCCTCGTCATGTGGACTACATTTGCGTGTTTCTGGCTCTCTGACTGGAGATGGATGTATAGCGGACGTTGCTGCCCCCCCCCCCCCCCTCCACCCCCTCTAGGCTGGATAGCTGGCTAGCATCTCAGGAGACATCCGTAGGCAACCATACCCATAGCAACAACCCTAGAAGGCCTGGCACTATTGCAATCCAGTGGGCTGCAATGTCAAGCTGATGTCATGTGCTGACTGAATGGAAATGCTAAGTCACAAGCATTTCCATTAATCAACTCTCCTGTTGCGCCGCATCTCTCACAGAACGCTTAGTCTCTGGAGCCCAGAACATAATGGATTAGTTCCTGTTAAGAGCTCAGGAGGTAGGCTGAATACTGAATACTACCCAGGGAGGTAGATTGGGGTTATAACACATTAGCCGTGATTTGCTAACATCTAAGATCTTAAATGTGAAATAAAGGTTCATATTGAAAAGATATAATAATAATAATAATAATAATACTGTGGAAAAAACAAAGCAGTTGACAAGAAGTTATCCCTTACATTACTTCCTGTTTGCTTAGCTGCCTGTAAAACTGTGCCCTGTCGCAAAAACAGAAAAACAGAAACTGCATTGAGGACATCACGACAGTTACCATGGATTCCAGTGATGACAAGTTTTCATGGTGAAAAAAACCGACCCGTTCTCACTCCCAACTCGTCAAATACAGCAGCTCGGTCGCCCTACCATTAAAACTATGAAGCTCCACAAAGCAGGAGGTTGGGGTGGATGGACGGGTTTGACTTTCACCCAGGAGACTGTTGTTTGTGCCTCGTGTGAGGTCAACGTTGACTTATTTTAAATTACGTAACTTACAACTTAACTTGCATCGCATAAGATACTAAACTCACGTAACGCACTTAACTTAAGTTACATACTTATCTTAACCCAAACTATGATATTTTCCTAAATTGTAGCAACGTAACATACTTTAGTGACCTCACGTACGTAACGTACTAAACTTGCGTAACGTACATAACATTAACTACGTGTTGTAGTCTATCGGACTACCCTGCACTCTGAAAAGTGACGCCAACAGATTCTGTCAACATTGGCGCTCCTTCTCTCACAACTATCATAACTCAGTCAAATCTGAACACACGGACATGATTTCAGTGTATATCATTATCTCTGATGTCCGTCGCAAAAAATAAACACTGCTTAAAATAAATTGCCTTGGGTTTTAAATAAACCATGTTATGATACTTGATATGCACTGGTTTCAGTTAACCCAGATGCTTTCTAGGGTAACCTAGATGGGATGCAGTTTGCAGATAACCAGGGCAATCGTGTATTTATATTTATATTTATAAGTATTTCATTATACTTTTGCTCTCAACTGCCCTCCCTGTCATCCATATTGATTTTTGTGCCACCTTGCTTTCCCCGCTGAAAGCAATATTTCACAAAATGTTTTCCATTTTGTGTCACATTTATATTGTGTTCCACGGGGGAATTGTCTTTCATTCCCCAATTTATGGCTTCTCCATTTGAACAGAAAATGGGTTTGCTTGATTGTCTATGATAATATTTGAGATATTTGCAAATCAATTTCAATGGATCATACTAAAAAGGCAAAAAAAAGGCTGTTTGTTTATTAATTTATTTTCATGGGACTGATGTGAACAGCAGCAATGTAAATGTGCCAGGATTAGGACACGTTTACCACAACAACTTTATGAGGTGATGTTTGTCAATGTTGTGTTTACAGCTTGTTCCTCTGCCACAACAAAAAAGAAAATAAAAAATATTTTAAAGACTAATAGATAGATACCTTTGATCAATTCACATCTCAAAACTCAGTCAAAACAAATTGAGGTATATTTTTTTTTAGAATCCTCTTTGGATTAAAAAAAATCCAGAAAGAAATAACATGTATTATTAGTGAAAGGCCCCTTTAAGGCTTTTGACACGCTGGTCTTGCTCTGTCTCACCTCTGTCTGGTCAGACTACGGGGAGCAGGTGATGTGGGCACGACGCCAGCATTGCAGTGTTTCCTCCCAGTCTGTCTCTCTGTCTCTGTTCTCTCAGTTCCTCTATATCTGCTGTCTCCTCGTTTAATTATGTATAAATACACAGTTAGTGTACTATGTGTATATATATATATAGTATATCACACAGAATACCTCAGGATGCAGTGATCAGATTGATCTTTATCTCCATTTACCTGCCAAGTCGCCAGGAAATTCTTTTGGCATTGTACGTTACTGTAAGCCACGAATATGTTGAACGTGAACGTTTTCTTTTTTTAATTTGGACGTTTTTGCATTCGAGCAGAGCAAGCGACGTTGTATAAGGAGCGTTCGTATTGAAAGTGACGCGGTATAATAAGGAGTATAAAGTGCGAGAAAGTCCACTGAGGGCGGATGGGATGTGTGTACGGGTCGAACAAACACAGGACTTTCACCCAGGACACTGCTGTTTGTGTCCTGGGTGAAACCCAGTTTGTTACTTAAGGTAACGTAAGAAAGTTCAATTCAACGTACCTCGTAGTTTGCAGAAACGTACAATGCCAACATTTCTTCTGCCGACTGGGTTGCATTTACATGTTATTGATTAATGATGACAATGTATCTGTCATCAACAGGTGGTCTACAAGTAATGATGGAGAAATTACAAAGTTTGACACTTTGTCTCATTGTATACACCAGGTGCCTGTAACAAGGATAGAGAACAGCCTGAGCACTTTGTTACCAGTGTTATAGTCAAAAGTACGGCCATTATTTGTCTATTTGTACTTCTGGCAAAGAATCCTCAGAGATTATGAATGGATTTGGCAGACATTTACGAGGAGGGATTTGGCAAATAATTGGTTGGTAACCAGATTTTGCCTGTAATCTGGATCTGGAATTTCTCCCGTGAAACAGTTTTTGTTGTCTATCCATGGCTTCACTCCTAATGAGGAGGCCTCGCAATCCAGCTGCTAAAAAGCATTTATGTGGTATTTTGGTGCAGAGGCTGCAGCTTTGCAAGTTTCACAAAACTCTGACCTAGATGGATATGTATGACATTGTTTACATGCAGCTTTATGGATTAACACAAACCGTACAAACTCAAAGAAAGATACGGAAATGTGGTATCTTCACAGCTATAGGTTATGTGACTCCAATCAATATGTTTGTAATACCAATGTATCAAATGACAACGTAGAAAACAATGTGACAATGCATAGTGATGAACCTACAAAGAATTATCACATTAATCTACAGCTCTCCCTCGGCTTTACGGAGACTTTCAGCTCATTGTTTATCTGTGCGGCCCGAGATTGTACCGTTTTGTTTCACTCTCCTCTTTCAAGCTGTTTTCAGTGAACCGTATGCTGCCGGTTCAGTAAAAGGCAGACAGACGCAGTTAAATGCAAAAGAAAGCAATATTTTACCTCAGGAGGTGGTGGAGACCAAAAACAGAGCCAAAAGTGGGAATATTGAATTTACAACCTCAAAGGAAAGCTGAATAATAAACACCTTGACTTTCTATCAATCCATCATTCAAAGAAGGATTTAAGTCATTTGGTATTTTGAAAGCTAATGCCAAATCCTTTGTAGTGAAGCTACCTTTTTTTACACTCTTAAATTAACAAAATTATGTTATTTGTTGCCACATCCAAAGCACCTAAAACAGCAACAGACCTCTGGACACAGAAACTCACTCTGAAGATTGTTAATAATCGTTATTTTCCGTCCTGTGTCTGGGTTCACATGCATTTTTTACACAAGACATTGTGTTATGTTGCTCTCCAAGGGTGTATGTCGTCAAACTGCTGCATCGTCTTAGCTTTTAACGAAACAGTTGAAGCAATACGCAGATCAAACACGGAGGAGGACTCCGTGTGCACAGTGAGAGCAGGTCCGGTGTGTTATCTGTGAATCCTCGCTGGAACAAATGACTTAAAACAATTTGTGGCAGAGCAACCTTTGTGCCTCGGAGCGACTGTGCTATCCATAAACCGACCAGCGGTAAAGCCCGATTTATGGTCTGAGGCTCTGTGTGATTGCTTAATGCGGTTACCGTGGTTACCACTTGCAGTGATGTGCATTGGAATGCCGAACCTTGCGGCAGATTTTTCTGTACCTTTTCTTTCGAGCTGCAGAGACGGTTGCTCTGCCAAGGCCTTTTAATTCATGTCGAAATGAGAACGTGGCAGTGTGTCCTTATATTCACACCTGTCCTACCGTAGATAGAGACTCCTGAAAGATAAGAGTTACAGGCTCAAATTAAAGGTCAGGGTAAAAGGCAAATCAATTGGTGGTTGTATTGGGTTTTATTACATGACCTGGTTCCCCTGGTACTCCAGCCCAAAGCGTGTGGGGGGGGGGGGCGATGTCACCGCCCCTGATTCTTCTCACATTTCTAATTATAGGACGGAGATGTGAACTTCATCACCGCTCCAGCAGTACTCTTTGATTCATCCCTCTTGCTAACTATGTCCTCTATGGAAGAACTATTCGGATCATTTATGGCAAAATAGTAATGCATTCATCTTGAATGACTCTACTACAAGTAGAACTACTTGATGCAAAATCCTACTAAAGTAAAACCACAGTATGATCAGTGGAATGTAATTTCAAAAGTCCTTCCACAGAAATATCCCTCCGGTCACTGGCAGGTGGCCAGAGGAATTACTGGAAATTAATGCTCATCTTGTTTTTTTTTAACTGCTGGATGTGTAAATAAGCAACTGTTTGCAAGAACATTCATCATATCAAAGTAAAAGGTGTTCGCTGATATGTCCATGTTGTGTTCACAACTTGTTTCCGCTGCCCCCAAGTGGGCAAAAATATAGTTGTGTAGGTTTGTGTTGAATATATATATACTGTATATATTTTTGTTTCTAAGTGACTGGAGACAGCCTTGTATGTTGTCTCTGCTCTGACTTTGGGTTAGTGAGTATGAGTATTGAACTCATTTGAACAGATTCTTCAACCTAAGTTCAGTGAACTCACATTTGTTATGGCAGCAGAGGAATCAACGTGTTTAAGTCGAGCCACCTTGGTGTACAACGGTGTACAATTGAATAGTAAAAGATGATGGATGGATGTAAAGAAAATATTTTAAAGACTTAAACCCATATTTAGTCATATTTATAATTTGTCGGAATACCAATAGATGCTTCCAATTCAGCTGCAACTTTACATCTGCATCATTTATCTCAGGCTGTACATAACCTGCGCATAACACAGACTGCACAACAACACACGGAACGATTGTATTTTATACAACTCTCAGCCCAGCGATGACTCTCAAACGTTCAAATAACATTTCACTTAAGATGAAACAAAGTGGAACTACTGATCTTTATGCGGGTTGTACAACAGCTTTTGTAAAAGTGTGGTTTTTGCCAATATCTTTGAAACATTTTTTGCTCTTCCTCTCCTCCTCCTCCTCTTTCTCTCCGCAGACCATGCAAGCGGCGCGATGCCCGACAGATGAGCTGTCGCTGTCTAATTGTGCCGTGGTGAGCGAGAAGGATCTGCAGTCAGGACAGTGAGTAATCATTACCGCATATTCATCCATGCGTTTGTCAATACAGACCCAGACACCCGTGCATCTCCCCGAGCATTTACTCATCCAGCCACCCACCTCATCCCCTTATCCTTCGTCCAGAAGGTCACAGTCAATAATCTGACATGAGGCTGCAGGATTTACAGCGTGTGATCAACAGGATTATTTTGCTGGATATTGTAATCATGATAACTAGAGGTGCAAAGAATTAAATGTAAAAAGACACCATCTTTTCAACCTGATGATTAAAAAAATGTAATAAATAAAAATGTAATAAATCGCAAACATTAAGGCCAACAGTCCCTTGAAGCTAATCAAGCATTTTCTGATCTGATCCCTGATCAGTGAGATCAAATTATAAAGAGTTATTGCTAAAGCACATGAGCGCATCATTTCCTGTGCATCCCTTGAGGGGGAGTAGGTAATTTGAATCCAGCGCTGGAATGGCGGACTCCGCCAGCAACAATAAAAAACACTATGCAGAGGGGCAGTTACAGAATATAAATACATGAAATCTCTGTTGCAGAAACATGCATATCATCACTGTAGTAGTTCAAATATAAACTTTAAAAAGCACGATAGTATTGTTATTGGCATTGTCTGTAATTATGTACGGTACTTAAACAGTTACCATTCGCTGTTATTTGGGGTTACCAACATGTGAAATACCTCCGTGCAGCTTTCATGAGAATCTCAGTTTTTCAAATAAGAAGTTATTTTATTGTCCTCTCTGCATTGCCACCATCACAGTTGGCCTTCTAAACGAAGGGGCAAACAGTTTGCTCACACACCCTTTTTAACTTTTTTTTAGTGTCTGCATTATTTTGTCCCTGTCAGGCCATTTTGTGCAACTGTGAGATAAAAGCCTTTCCTCTTGGTTTTGCATGACAAACACTTCCGATGTCATCGTGTTTCTGCTGCACTTTATCTTTTTGTGTGTTGAAGCAAGAAAGGTCGCTAATAAAAGATAATGGGATTGAGCTGCTGACAAACAACAGAAGGGATGACACGGGCTCATTGCTGCAGCCAATGTACATAAGTAGTGTTACATAAGAATATAACAATACAAAAATAAAAAAACACATTTAAAAAATAGTCATAGATACTATTGGTTAATATACATTTGCACACATTAGTTTCCGTACGTGTTATCATTTTAAGAATTAGCAAACATTCCACTTGATTTCAAGTGGGAGCCTCTTGACAGATCTCTAAATGAATCTGTTATCTGTGTCCTACATTTGTACTACCATGGCAACTGCTGCCTTGTCTTTATCATTCATTGTCACTGTGCATGATGTTTTAAGATGGCGAAATCAGCTGGGGAAATATTAAAGACGTTTCTCTCGTAGCCTAGCAACAAGGTAACGCTTTAAAATGAAGGTGTTGAATACCCACTGCAGTGATGTGATGTAATGCATTCCTTCAGTAGGCATCAACATTGAAAGGTGGTTTTACTCAAACTCTCTTAACAAACTGCCTCAATGAGCCTTGTGAGGGTGCCTTGTGTGAGAGGAAAGCAGTGGTATCCTAGCAACCATCGCAGATAAACCAATGGCAACTGGTCAATAATGCCTCTGTGAAATGAGCTAATTAAATAGTGGTGCGTGGTCTCCACACACACTGATATGTTGGTGTTTTTCTTTCCTCACCTCCAGAGATGTGACCTAGAGCGCTGTAAAAAGTTTGAATAAATTAATTAAAGCTGCACTAACCAACATTTTTAATCACCATGTAACATGTAATGTGAAAGGAGCTGTCTATATTGACAAACTCAGAATGTTGTCATCCCAGTGTATGCGATTCCTTCTCTATTTTGGATATTTGCCTTGTTTTTTTTGGGCATGAAGCTACCTGCTCAGCACCAGATAGACATCGTTAGCATCTAGCTTCTGAATATAGTGGAGCCTTTAGCAGCTAGAGAGGCACATATTCCCCTCAAGAGTTTGTGCAGACCAAACCAGAGCAGAAAGAAGACTGGATAGTGGACTCATATTTGTCAAGTAGCCAGAAACAAAACTCTAAATGCAGGCTAATGTAGCTTCATGTCTGCTGGATGTATAAAAAGCAATTGTTTGCGAAGATGCCCCCCCCCCAAAAAAAATCAGCTTACTCAGTAACGTTGATGTTAAAGCATAAAAATGGAGCGGAAAAGAACATATTAGATAGTGAAAGGTCAAATAAGACAAATTGAGGGATGAGGGAGCAGTGTTGCATTCAGTGGCGGCTGGTGGAAAATTTTCTTGGTAGGGCTGTGCCACATCCAATCAATTTCAGCAAACATCCCAGAATGATTTAATGCAAACAAATTAAGGTATCAAACACGCATTACTACTTTGCAGTTAAATATTTAACATTCATTCCAACAGGAAAAAAAGCAGTAAATAACACTTTGACAAACACGTCATCTTATTTTAGTCACCCTCACAGGGAATTCAGTATAATATAATATATATATATCATATAATAATATTCTGTATAATATAATAATATATATATATCATATAATAATATTCACTATAATATAAAACACACACACACACACACACATATATATATATATATAATTATTTATATATAACTATATATCCATTTCTCAGACAGGTGCTTCATGTCCCTCACTCCCTAACTGTCCGTGCTGGTTCTGTCCCCGTTGTTTTAAAAAGCTAAATAAGTTATTAGCATGACGTCATCCAGCTAGTCAAACCTGTCTGGTGTACAGCTACTAGAGAAGCTTCATGTGCTGCTTCTCTTTCCTGCTAGTCTGCTGTCTGATTGTGAGGTCAGTCTGATCTGGGATCAGCTCTTTCAGCTGTAGTTTCTCCTCTCAGTCTCCTCTCAAACGGGTCTTGGAGGAGCAGTGCTCGCGCTGGCGCTCTCCTGTAGAGACTAGTCCTGACGAGAACGCGCAGCTTGGGGCAGAATGAAATCTGCCCCAAGCTGAATCTATTTGAGGACGCTGATTGGCTAAATTGTATGTCACTCATTTATATCTTTAGTCAGCATGAAAGCATCATTGGCTAAACTGCTTTATAGACCCGCCTCTTTGGGGCAGTTTTTCCAGCGCCCCAGCCAGCTGAGACATGCACACCCAGAGAGGAGCTGCAGACAGGCAGAGAGGACGTGCAGGAAAAGCATATATTTACCGCAGATATCATATTTTACACATATTACTGGGTGATTCCATGTTTCAAAAACACAAATATTGTCAATTTGTATAGTTTATTATTATTATTATTTATTTTATTTTGTATTATTTGTAGCTCAAGGGGGGGCGGCGCCCTAGCGCCCTCTATGGACCAGCCGCCACTGGTTGCATTGCATATAGTAGTTAATAACTGAAATAATTCACTATGACACATGTAATAACCAGCGTCTGTCTGCCTCCTATCTCTACAGACATGTGTCGGTGAAGACCACACCCAACCACAAGTTTGTGTTCACAGTGAAGACCCACCACACTGTGGCACCTGGAAGCATCGCCTTCAGCCTGCCACAGGTACACACACACACATACACACACAAGCAACTTGCACACACTTTGTTAATTGGCCTACTGTTTGTCGTCTTTCCTTATGTCCCTGTCTTTATCTCTCTTGTAGAGGAAGTGGGCCGGTCTCTCCATTGGCCAGGAAGTGGAAGGTATAACATCTTCTATTTGATTGCTGCAAAATGCTACGAACAGAACATAATAGCTCTTTTGCGGTAATTGACATTAGCTATGACATCAGCGACCTCCATAGTTACTCATTTCTGAAACAATGGGTCATTTATTTCTAACTGACAGTTGATTTGTCCAGTTAATTTGTCCCAACTGTCACTGAATTATTTTATCAACTGTAGCGAGCTAGCTAATTAAGCTAATGTTAGCTCCATGAGATGGTTGCAAACATAAAACTAGTGTCTGGCAGCCTTTTTGTTGTTTCTGGCTAACTTGTATTAAAACAAGAACCCCGTAAAAGGCTATTAAATATGCACTTGTGGCTAAATACATCCAATGAAGAGCAGGACTTTGATAGCATCCGGGATTGCCTTCCACACAGTTGGGGAAATATTACCTCGAGTTGTGATTAGCGATATGCTAAACCCTGTCTTTTAATAAAGCAAAATGCTAGGTAGCTACTGTGGGCAGTAAGCTAGGTAGCTGGATATGCTAACATTTGCATTAGATTAGTGCACTATTTAATCCATTCCTTACACATTTTTAGTTTTGAAAAGGCAAAAAAAGACCCATTTAATCCAATGTGTGCTAGTCTATACAAAATGTTGTATTTATTTAAATGTTCAATTCATCTGTCCCCTCAGTGGCCAACTACAACTTTGACAAGACCGTGCAGTGCATTGGCGCCATGACAATCGAAATTGACTTCCTGCAGAAGAAGAGTACCGAGTCCTCCCCCTACGACTCAGACAAGATGGCCGCCGAGTTTATCCAGCAGTTCAACAACCAGAGCTTCTCTGTTACCCAGCAGGTTCATATCCACAAACCTACAAAATATCTCTCTCACACACACACACACACACACACACACACACACACACACACACACACACACACACACACACACACCAGTGGCGGCTGGTGGAAAATGTTCTTGGTAGGGCTGTGCCACATCCAATCAATTTCAGCAAACATCCCAGAATGATTTAATGCAAACAAATTAAGGTATCAAACACGTATTACTACTTTGCAGTTAAATATTTAACATTTATTCCAACACGAAAAAAAGCAGTAAATAACACTTTGACAAACACGTCAGGACATCTTATTTTAGTCACCCTCACAGGGAATTCAGTATAATATAATATATATAACATATAATAATATTCTGTATAATATAATAATATATATATATATATCATATAATATTCTGTATAATATAATAATATATATGTCATATAATAATATTCACTATAATATAAAACACACACACACACATATATATATAATTATATATATATAACTATATATCCATTTATCAGACAGGTGCTTCATGTCCCTCACTCCCTAACTGTCCATGCTGGTTCTGTCCCCGTTGTTTTAAAAAGATAAATAAGTTATTATCATGACGTCATCCAGCTAGTCAAACCTGTCTGGTGTACAGCTAGTAGAGAAGCTTCATGTACTGCTTCTCTTTCCTGCTAGTCTGCTGTCTGATTGTGAGGTCAGGCTGATCTGGGATCAGCTCTTTCAGTAGTTTCTCCTCTCAGTTCTCCTCTCAAACGGGTCTTGGAGGAGTAGTGCTCACACTGGCGCTCTCCTGTAGAGACTTCTCCTGACGAGAACGCGCAGCTTGGGGCAGGAAAAAAACTGCCCCAAGCTGAATCTATTTGAGGACGCTGATTGGCTGAATTGTATGTCACTCATTTATATCTTTACTCAGCATTGGCTAAACTGCTTTATAGACCCGCCTCTTTGGGGCAGTTTCTCCAGCGCCCCAGCAGCTGAGACGTGCACACACAGAGAGGAAGAGCAGACAGGCAGAGAGGACATGCAGGAAAAGCATATATTTACCGCAGATATCATATTTTACACATATTACTGGGTGATTCCATGTTTCAAAAACACAAATATTGACAATTTGTATAGTTTATTTTTATTTAAAATTTTATTTTTATTTTTATTTTTTGTAGCTCTAGGGGGGGCGGCGCCCTAGCGCCCTCTATGGACCAGCCGCCACTGACACACACACATACACACACTTTGCTTTGTTCTTTGTTGTTCGATGTTGCTCTGCAGGCTGTTTGATCATCCTCTTGCTTTTCTCTGTCTCTCAGCTAGTGTTTAGTTTCTGCGACAAGCTGTTTGGCTTGATGGTAAAAGATATCGAGGCCATGGATGCCAGCATCCTCAGAGGAGAACCAGCTTCTGGAAAGAAACAGAAGGTACCCGACCGGCATTGCAGAACCTGGGGTTTATTTGATTTATCGTCAAAACCAGTAAAAGGAGAAGATCAAAGTGTCACCATTCACAAGCCTTTTTAAAATGGGGGACACCTGATCTTTAACAAGCATATGTGTGGGGTTGCAGGGGACACGTCCCTCTCAATATTTAATACGTGTGCATTTTTGTGCCCCCAAAATGAAAAAATGTGGCGCTCAAAATGTCATGGAGGATGACCCCCCCCCCCCCATGTCCCCAAGTACTCATTGTAGCTCTGTGACTTGTAAACATGACCCTCAATAATTAAACTCCAGGTAATGCCTAAGGCTTGAAATTGATTCGCTTATGAGGAATGAAATGGTGCGAATATCAGCTGGAGTCGAGGGAATAGAAGCATTCCAGTGATTTATTGCCTTACACATTAAGTATCAATGCACGTTAATATGGCAGCCCCTATGGACAAGAAGCAGTCACAAGCAAAAGTGCACACATTCAGAGAAATTTGCTCCAGATTCAGAAATGCATCAAATAAAACAACGTATAACAAGTGAAAACTCAAACATCAGTAAAAAAGGCATTCAGAATAGCAGAAAAATAGCTAAAACCAGATATGCTGCAAATACCACAGTAGGTCCTGGTGGTGCTTTTGCTCCTGTACATTTTTTTATGCGAAGGGGCCATTCATATTCTACATGTATCAACATGGAGATGGAGGGGAATATTTCGGAACCATCGTAGAAAAAATAGCCACGTGTTCGTCAAATATCAGTTTTTCTCCGGGTCACGGAGGGCAGGCGGACAAATCACCTCAGGTGTAGAAATAAATAGATGAATCATTTGATGCTATCATGGCTAGCATGTGGCTAAATGAAGGAAAGCTAATGCATAAAGTCTTTGGGTGAATATACGCCACTTCTCTGAATGGAGACCGATTGCAGCTCTTGTTTTCTCCGACAGATCGACATCGGACTGATGGTGGGCAACAGCCAGGTGATCTTTGAGAAGGCCAATAGTTCATCCCTCACACTAGTTGGTAAGTTCCTTCTTTTACCAAAATGTGATTCACCTTCAGGATCCGGATTCTAGGGGACAATATGTCACTAAATCAAAGTGGGAACTATTGTCAGAGGCTGTTTTTCTTAGCATTTTTTGTCAATCGTAAGATGAAGTTAAATATATTTCAATGTACATGGTAAACCCAGGGTGCTGCATAAACAATATGAGGGCCGTGGAGCCATCGTGCAACAGTCCCTTATCTATTTTCTCCACAGGATGGCAGTAAGAACGACTTATAAGCCAAACTTGACTTTTATTTTAAGGGTTTTTAATTCTCTATTGAGCTACAGAAATCCCATTTTCCTTCCCATCTGACAACATCACGGAACTGGTTTATTTTTTAGAAGCTTTTAACAAATATCTTACTCTATCCTCACGGAGTCACGCACTTTAAAAACATATATCTGTGAGTTGCTGGTCAAGTGGTTCCCCTATGTCTTCTAACAGGTAAGGCAAAGACCAAGGAGGCCCGACAGACGATCATCAACCCAGAGTGGAACTTTGAGAAGATGGGAATCGGCGGTCTGGACAAGGAATTCTCCGACATTTTCCGCAGGGCCTTTGCGTCCCGAGTCTTCCCTCCAGACATTGTGGAGCAGATGGGTGAGAAAGCCTCTCGATCTTCACTCCGGTTGACTTATTTTTGTGAACGTTAAGGACGGAGCTGGAGGGAGGCTGTTGATATTGCAAGACAAAAATGAAAAAAAGGAATATCCAAAATTGAAGTCGTAAATTTACGAGGAATAAACGTTCTCTGAGATTAATAAGCAGCTGGACTTTAAAGAGACATTGCTGTGAATTGGACCTATCCACATCATTGGCTACCGCGTTTCTTTTACTGGTGAATTGAAATCTTATATATTTATCTTGTAAATTTGTAGATTCTTTCTTGTAAATTAACCACTTGGAACTCAGGGAATATTCATGTTTTGTCCTCATACATCTGTGAATTCTTTCTCTAAATGAACCCCTCTAATCTCAGAGAATATCAATGTTTTTTTTCTCATAAATTTACGTCTTAATATTAACCCCCTCCCCAGGCTAAATGTTTTGTTTCATACCTACAACGGCCCCAATGTGTCGTCATAGAAACTTATTATAGTAAAGTAATATATTTACATTTTTCTTTTTTTTCATTTGGTTTTCATAACCAAACAGTTATTTTGTATACTGCATATTCTAGCAGTAGCAACATCTAATATACAGTAATACAATGGTGGCTTCTTTCCCTTCATACACACACAGAGAGAGACACACAGACAGCAGCTTACTATTCCTTGGTTTTATGATTCATTTTATTAATCTGCTTTCTTCTCCCTCTGGCTTTTCTTACGTTCATGAATCTTCATCCTCTCCTTGCTTTTTCCTCTGGCGTCTTGTATTTCTTACATCTCTCCTTTCTGATTCTCCTTGCACTTTTCACTCCCCACCATCTCACTTTTTTATCATTCTCCTCCCTCCCAGGGTGTAAGCACGTGAAGGGCATCATGCTGTTCGGGCCTCCTGGCTGTGGTAAAACACTGATGGCCAGGCAGATTGGCAAGATGCTCAACGCTCGCGAGCCGAAGGTCGTCAACGGCCCCGAGATCCTCAACAAGTACGTGGGAGAGTCTGAGGCCAACATCCGCAAGCTCTTCGCTGACGCGGAGGATGAGCAGAAGAGGGTGAGGGGGAGACTCTCAGTGTGCCTTTTTTTTTAAGTAGAAAAACAAAACTGAACTAATCGTTTTTTAACTCGTCTCCAGCTGGGAGCCAACAGCGGCCTCCATATCATCATCTTTGATGAGCTGGATGCCATCTGCAAGCAGAGAGGCACGGGCGCCAGCAGCACGGGCGTGCACGACACCGTGGTCAACCAGCTGCTGTCCAAGATTGACGGCGTGGAGCAACTCAACAACATCCTGGTCATCGGTCAGTAGCATCAGCGGGAACTGATATATGACGATATAAAGGCTGTCAGTTGTCATCTTTAAAGAACCCAATCAGACCGTATTCCTCTCACTACTGCTTCCTCTTTTAAGTTTTGCAGTTGTTTCTTTTACTTAGATTTCAGTTACAAGTACCTTTATGTTTTGATTTTAAGCTAAGAATGATTCACATGCAAATGGCTGCGTGTGAAATGATATCAACATCATTGATCTGCCTACATGTTACATGTTTATTTGCGCCATTAAAGATCGGTTTCTCCTCTTACTGTATGCATCTGCAATGAATTTCATACGGTAAATGTCAGACAGCATGGCTCACATACGTCTGCCTTCCCTCAATCTCTGCCGGTTTCTCTTTCCCTCCAGGTATGACCAACAGGCCTGACCTGATAGATGACGCCCTGATGAGGCCTGGCAGGTTTGAGGTCAAGATGGAAATCAGTGAGTGTTCCGGGACCCCTTTCTCGTTCTCTCCCTCTCGGCCTGTTCGGCCCTGTTTCTTATACAAACTACTCAGCTTGGCATTCTGGTTTAATTAGTGTCCCCTTAAAACCTCAAAAATGATGGCCATTTTCCTCAGCACATTTCTAGTTTGCTTAATGCTGACGTGATCATTAAGGGGCGTGTCCATATGCGTGCAGAGCAGTGATTGGTCGAGGGGATTGTTTGCGCGTGTAGCGGAGATGCTTCAGAAAGGAGACGGCACACTTAAGATTCATTTACTGTGTCTATGTCACGCAGGTGTTGCCAGTGCCCCGCCCCTTTAGGACTCAGGTCTAGAGTCTATTACCTCCAATGGGAGAAGTGGACATGAACACAGATTATGAGCGATTCTTTCGTCCTGGTTCATCGAGGACCACAGCTGACAAGAGTATATTTTTGATATATTCAGTGATACTTTTGATTTTTCTGATAGCCTTTTAAAATAATGTTCAGTTTAGCGGCTCCATAATAATCAAAACTCTGCTGCTGCTTGTCCTTTATCTTATACTGAAATACACTACAATAAGTTTGGTTGATTCATTTCCTGTACTGTATACCTCTACTTTTATGTATCCACACCACAGTATATCTCTATTTATGTGCTTTGGCAATAGAGTGGTGCAGGAATGAGTGCTAAAACCCCGGAATGAGTCAGCATTTTTGAACTTCATGGTTCCCTCGTCTCAAAGTCAATGTTTTTTTTTGTTAGATGCCTGAAATAAGGCCTGTGATTAACACAAGCTTCAAATATTCAAACTCTTTTTTTCTATGATATAAAATACATCAATAAATACCCCTCTGGTGAATTTTGGCTCAATGAGACCACAAAACTCTACCCCATCCCTCTCTTCCAATGACCTCTCGACTCTTCTTTCCTTTCCATTCCCGTGTCCATCTTGTCCTCACGCCCCTCCTCTCACCTCCAGGTCTGCCCGATGAGAAGGGGCGTGTCCAGATCCTGACCATCCACACCAACAAGATGCGAGGCTACAACCTGCTCGCCCCCGATGTCGACATCAAGGAGCTGGCAGCCGACACCAAGAACTACAGCGGTGCCGAGCTGGAGGGGCTGGTCAGGGCCGCTCAGTCCACGGCCATGAACCGACACATCAAGGTCACTCTGCACTTTCCAAGACTCAAAGCTTGCATTAGGGTTTGGTTGGGATGCCGCCGCATTGAGAAGTGAAGATTGAAATGTGAATTAAAACGTATAAAATCATGTTGAAAGTCAAAGTAAGTGTGGTATTGTAATAACAGCTGGCACAGCCAAATAGTGGTTAGCAGAAAGTAAACATGTTAGCTGGCAGAGTAGTATGCTAGCAGAATTATCTTGCTAGTTTTTGTGACCCTCGCCTGTGTAGCCCACAGCAAAATGACTGAATATTGGGCAACATTATACTAACTGTTTACGTCACGCAAAGCATGATGGGAGCTGGACTGGTAAATACTTGAAAACATATTAATCCCATTCCAATAAGCAAAACAATAGAAGTGACAAAAGTCATGGAAATTAGCTTTTTGTTTGCGTGAAAGTTCATTCTTGACTTTGGGAATAGTCATTTGTCAAATCAAGGACTACTTATTCGCTTTTTCTGGAGCTTTCACCTACATCATACAAGTGGAATTAGTTCAGTTGTTTCAGTTTTTATAACTTAAAAGTTCCTTTTATTCACCCCCTGGCTCCTAGTGACAAGTGAACTGAACTTTATATGTAAAACCTGAGGAGGTTTTAATGCAATTGTATGTTCTTCTCCAGGCCACAGCTACAGTGGAAGTGGACATGGAGAAGGCAGAGAAGCTGCAGGTCACCAGAAGTGACTTCATGGGATCCCTCAACAACGACATCAAACCTGTATGTACCGGGTCGTTTTACAGTTCATGCCCCCTGACTGTAGAATATGGTTTAATCCTGTACTATGTAAAGGCAGAACGCAGTTCCTGACACTTCTTTATGTTTTCTATCCAGGCGTTTGGTACGAACCAGGAGGACTACTCCAACTACATCATGAACGGCATCATCAAATGGGGCGACCCGGTCACTCATGTCCTGGATGATGGAGAGTTGCTGGTGCAGCAGACCAAGAACAGTGATCGCACACCGCTGGTGGCTGTGCTACTGGAGGGTACGAAACCAGAAACACACAGAAAAGCAGAGCAAAAATACAATAAAACACACACTTTTATGCACTATTATTCCCATTAAAGAGTTAAAGCAATTTGTTTTGCCCAAATCGTTGATAATGTGCGACTTTGTACAAGATTGAATCCACTTTCCTGAGTTTCCGTGTTATACCAGACCAGTGAGATCAATGCAGATATTTACACCATTCAAATAGAGAAAATTTGCAATCACGGCTTATTTCAAGACGCCATATTTCCGATAAACGTGTCTATAGTGACTTCCGTTTTAGAGATTATGGGAAATGAGGACTCGCACAACATATCAGGCACCAGTCTCCCACAGCTTTCCAAATGAACATGGTTTCTACATGAATCATTCCAAAAGCTTGTCTCTGAGTCGGAAATGAAATCAAACACAGAAAGCAGCCGTCTACAGCTTGCTCTGATACAAGTTGTTTTGCGAGCACGACGTTAGCACGACCCATAGAGTCACCATGTTTATAGGAAAAATACCCCACATTGAAATAAACCAGTTTTAGTGGTAAAAAAAACCCATTATTTGCGCTAAATGACTCAAACGACACCCACGGCTTTCACTGAGCTACACATACAAACACAAACAGATGCAGACAGTAAATTGCACCCCTCCTCCGCTCTCGACACACACCAGGCCCACCCCACAGCGGAAAGACGGCCTTGGCAGCTCAGATTGCAGAGGACTCGGAGTTCCCCTTCATTAAGATCTGCTCTCCAGAGAAGATGATTGGACACTCGGAGATCTCCAAGTGCCAGGCGATCAAAAAGGTAAGCGCTGCAGTGTGTTTTAACCCCCGTAGTATGTCAGCAAACAATGAGACATTTGCATTTAGACAATAGATTATGGGACTAGTCTTTCCTTTGTCCCTTTCCTCACTCCTTTGTCCCTCCCTCACTACTGTTTCAGGTCTTCGATGATGCTTATAAGTCACAGCTCAGCTGCGTGGTGGTGGATGACATTGAGCGTCTGCTGGACTACGTCCCCATCGGGCCTCGTTTCTCCAACCTGGTGCTTCAGGCTCTGCTGGTGCTGCTGAAGAAAACTCCGCCCAAGGTCAGAGTTCATCTGACACCCGTATACATATTGTTACTATTACTATATGTGCACCATACAGCAGAGGTTCTCGACCTTTTGTAGCGTATTGCCCACTTCTGATTGATAAATAAAAGAGGACACCCTTAAATAGATGAGAAAAAAAAACCTGACGTGACAAAACAAAGGAGAAGAACTAAACTGGGCTGTAAATATGTGTTATAGAACACATTTTTCTCTACCCGATAATGTGTCGGAATTGACGTGGTGATATCAAACGTAGCTGGTCATTGAAATCATTCTTTTTAATTTCACGTTTTTTATTCAGGTGAATTCTTAGTTAGATGTAACAATAACTAGCTTTGTATATTACCAAAGATATAAAAATACAAACCGTTTGACAGTACAGCTACGGCCCACCAGATGGTGCTCCGGTTCAGAATAGCTGCCACAAAGTACATATTGTCAACAAATCAACACAGAAAGACCTAAACCAACAGTCTTCTTCTTCCTCACTCAATCTCACAAACACTGTTGTTTTTGGTCTTTTCATTGGATTTCTTCACAATAAGAACGACATAGAATAATCACCAAATTATAACAACATTCTTATTTGCTTTTCTTTGTAGAGAGTTACATGAGAAGATCGATACCAATCTCGTGTCTGTACGGATGATGAGGATAAAAAGGCTGAAGCCGATTAGTGGATCTATATGAGAGTGGAGAAAGCATGTTTCCCAAAATGTTGACTGTTCCTTTAAGAGGCCAGCAGTATATTATATAATTGCTTTACTGCATAAACACATAATTAAATTTAGCTGGAGCCCTAGATACATGTTCTTTTTAATTAGATCAACTAAAAGCTCCATGGAACAGTATATTTGTTTATCTCAGAATTACCCAACCATAACCCGAATAAATGCTGAAATGAAAATCTACCTCCGCGCCTGTGGTTATAGCTGTCACCAAAGGACAAAACAAAGCGTTTACTCCTCCCTGCAGGGTCGGAAGCTGCTCATCATCGGCACCACCAGCAGGAAGGACGTGCTGCAGGAGATGGAGATGTTGGACGCCTTCAGCACCACCATCCACGTCCCCAACATCTCTACCGGGGAGCAACTCGTCGACGCTTTAGAGGTATGAACAAACGCACACACACACAATCACGGGCGTTCGCTTTAATGTAGTCAACACATTCGGTTGCTTGAAGGTGAAGATGCTCGTGATTGTCCGCCCAATCATGGACACAATGTTCAGTGATTGGCCGGCTCTTTTTCTCGGGATTTACTCCTTTTTGCAAAGCCAAGTTACTGGTTCCTCTTGGCTCATCTAACTGTGGTGCATTACCATCCCCCCATTCTCAAGAGCACACATTCACACACAGCCTTGGAAGAACCGGCTCTGTGTCCTTTGTGTGGGGTAAAAAAAATACTTTCACTTATTAATTAAGGTACTGAAAAAATATAAGTGGCTTAAACATAATTAAAGGGGCTAGTTTTCACCGGCCGATCCTTTTTTATTTTGCTTATCGGTTCGGAGGTTTTGAAGGCAGAATTGAAGATCTCTTGTTGTCTTTGCAGCTGCTGGGGAGCTTCACAGATAAAGAGCGGGCCAGCATTGCACATCAGCTCAAAGGGAAGCGAGTGTGGATCGGCATCAAGAAGCTCCTCGGGCTCATCGAGATGTCCCTGCAGGTAAAGGACACTCACCGAAGCAGTGAAGCTGTGATGTGTGAGGGGTTGGACAATAGAAAACTAAAGACAGCAGGCCCCCATTCATCAAGACTATTCTCCGTTTTTGGATTCTTTGTTCACCTTGGAGTCATGCGAGAAAACAAAGTTTTTTTCAACATATCAAGGTTACTCGGGGTGAGTTAGGGATATACAATTGGTCATTTGGGGGTAAAAGTATTCCACTAAGACAGAGCGAGGCTAGCCATTTCCAGCTGTTTTTTACTTTATGCTAAGCTAAGCTAAGCGGCAGATTTATACCCACAGTCTACATCCGGTGAGTCAGACCAGGCTACTGTTGGTTGTTTGTATTGTCCAGACTCTTCGATCTCTCTCTCATTCTGCTTTCTTTCACTGTCTCCAGATGAACGCGGATTACAGAGTGACCAAGTTCCTGTCTCTGCTCAGAGACGAGGGGGCGTGAGTACAACCGCTCTGCTACAATCATTGTCATTGCTTGCCAACAGCTTCCATCAACTTAAACCCTCTTCTTTTATTCTCATCTCCATCCATTTTTATGTTTCTCCTTGTATCACCCTGTCCGCTTGTTCTCTTTGGACTATTATATATATTGTTATTTCTATAAACACCATTGACAGAATGTACTTTGAACACGGCTCAGTAATGCCACACATAAGTACACTTATTAATGAAGACAAGAAATGTTGTATTTCCACACTGCACACAGAGAAGTACAAACATGGAAGAAAAGGGCTAACAATCAGTCATCAACTACTGACTTTAACAGCTTTATTTTTGCAATCACCAGGTTGAACGATGGCGATCAAATCCGAATTTAAAGCTGTTGGTCGCTCTCGCTGTGCACTGGTAAGGCCATCAGCCTTGTAGCTTGTCAGTTAGCCGTTAGATTAGCATTTACTTTGTTTTCTTTTCTTTCTGCTTTAGAAATGTGATTGCAGTAGCAGCTTCAGGTAACTGTTTAAATGGTGTTTGACTGGGAGATTTTATCTTGTTCGCCAAATAAATTGGCAGAATTTCTCTCTTAATCTTTTATTTAACATTTATACCTGCGGTACACCATTTAGCCACATGAGATAGCCTGAATGTTTGTATTGCTGTGATCATTTTTTAACTTAAATGATTGAGTGACATAGCATGTTAATGTTTTCAATCATCAGTTGCTACTGTGGCCACAAGTGACATTAACATGATTATAGTAAATTCTAAGAAAGAAGAGTAAGCAAATTAACTCAGTAGTATCAGTTACAAAGCAATATCAATGTAACGTTAGCTTACATTAGCTAACGTTAGCCATCACACACTGGTCATATATCCGACTGAGAAAAGGTTGTATCAGTAAAACCACTGGGCGTATTTGGCAGATTACCAGTGGTTTTTAATTCTTACTAGTATGTTCTTCAGCTAAATAGTCTCGCTTGTCTTTAACCAGCTCTTTGCCCCTCCATCTTCACGTCTCTTTCATTAGCAAAATGGATTCCTACATGGAAATTTGTACCCCCTGTGTATCTTATATAGCCCCTACAGCTGACGTCACTCATAATATTTGTTGAATTTAGGCATTGCATTTTTACTCCCCCTTCATCATTATTTTACTGTTGCTAGAAATTCGCATTATAGCCCAATTGCATTAATTTCGGAACATAAGCGATTCCATCGAGTGCTTAGCATGTTGTTAGCATGTTGTTAGCATGTTGTTAGCATATTTTTGCTTTTATATTGTGAATATAATTTTCAGTCCTGCCTTAAGGTCCAGGTTTCAGAAGTCGCTTGCACCAGCTCTTCATATGTTCAAACTTAGCGTACTTATAAGCTAATTAAACGTTTACTAAATAGAGATTAACGCAGAACAAAATTAAAATGGCTTGCACCACGTAAACCACATGCAAGAGCAAAAGTTATTTTGTAGAGGTTAGTTTTACTAATTATTTACATCCAGTAACTGCCACGTGTAACTGTTTCATAGATAACCAAATTTACTGACAAAGCTAAAGTTAGCTTGCTAGCACATGTAGCATTTATGTTCATAAATAATGCTATTTTAAACTGCACGAATAGTACTATTTCTGAAACACATATTTCTCCATGTAAAGCATAAAACAAAGTATTACACAATTACAAAGGACTGGCAGTTAAATTTGATACATGTCAAAGAGCCCACATTTTCTAGCAGTTATTCTGCACATTACTGAAGTCTTTACAAGCTGGTGCCAATTTCAAGTTATTCCGAGTTTCACGTTATCTCTATATATATTATAAACACTAGTTTCATGTAATCTCTGTGTTATCGTAATCACAAATTTGATGTTATCTCTGGGTTATCGTAATCACGACTTTCACGTTATCTTTGGGTTATCGTAATCACGAGTTTCACTTTATCTCTGGATTATCGTAATCACGAGTTCCACTTTATCTCTGGATTATCTCATTAACTCATATTTGATTAATACAGTGTTATATTCAATGTGCAGTATTTCTGTAATCACACAACCGTCTTGAGTTGTCCTGTGAAATTAGTTGCAATTTGTTGACATGGGAATCTTTTCCATGTCTGTAATGACACAAATTTAGTAGTACTGAATTTACAAATAGCTGGTGCAACCCTAACCTGGCCATATTAGAGTAAATAGCTGGAGGGAAAGCCAATGAAATCTTTCAAACAGTATTTTTGGATGGTGTGCTTGAGAATTGAGGCTCGCCATGGTATTATGGCAACCCTCCGTACACAGAATGAGGAGTGCATTAATCGCGAAAGATCAGTGAGCGACGGTGTTATATTGTGGCTCTCTTCTTGTTTTATAGCCGGTTAAATCCTGCTCGTCGTATTTTATTTTGCACAAGACACCGCCCTGCATTGTGTTGTTGTTGCGTAAGTACACTGGAGTTTGTTGAGGGTTGCTAAAAGGCGGCCTTCTAGGGGGGGGGGGTGTAACGCAACACAACCGACAGGAAACTGAACCAACACGTCTTCTGCTTTTTCCTCTTTCTAGTGACCGCAGCTTCTACGAGTAGAGGGGCTGGAGGAGTGAAGCAAACATCTCGCCACCAACAAGCCACCCATGGGACAAGATGAGGAAGAGGAGAAAGCAGAGATCTTCCTCTTGTCCGTCCACCCATCTGTCCGTCCATCTACTTAAATACACACCTGGTCAAAGAGGGGAACACGCGAGTCCTCGTCATCTCAGCATGTTTCCGTAGGCAATATCTCTGTATCACTGCCATCGACTTTACTTATTGACATATCACAGCAAACTACTGGAAGTCGTACTGTTAAAAATCTGTTATCTGTAAAGAAATTGGAATAGATGATTGTAAAAAAAAAAGAAAAAAAAAAAAGTGCTGTTTTGTGCATCGTGCGGAAAAATTACAACAACAAAAAAAGCCATGTATGTTTTCAGCTGTAGTATTTGTTGTATTCGTTGCATATCCCCCCCCGTCCTGCTAAAGATAGTACGATATGTATGCTGATAACGCACAAGCAGAACGGACAGAGTACAACGGACACAAATCCCCAGAGGCATTTGAATATTTAAGGTTTGAATCTATGAGAGGCTTTTAGTGAATATGTAGTGGCTGTAAAAAAAAAAAAATGTGATCCATGTGTAAATGTAGACCCTTTAAATCTACAGTATGTAACTTGTTCATGTTCTGTACATAGTATATATAGACAAAACAATTTAAACGATATATCAGAACGTTTCTTCTTCCTTATTCTTCAAGAGATGTTGACTTTACCAGGTTACTGTAATAGTGAAAGTAAATGTGGGATTGTTGGCCCGTCTGTCTGTGTTGTGTGCAGTTCGGTTTCAGTCTAGCTATATTGTAGCTGCAACATCATCAGTGTTAAAGATTTAAAAATAAAATATTCTGCACTTATAACATCGACTAAATACAAAACAAACAAAAAACCCTTTAGTACTTATCTCGGCGGTTCTTCGTGGGAACCCGAGCTTGTGTCCGCTCGGGTGCATGTGTGTGGGGAACCAAACGCTGCATGCGTCCAGTGTGTCAGAGCGCGTGTGTGTGTGTGCGGTGGCAGAACGTGCTTTTGAATGTACACGTGTGTGTGTGTGTGTGTGTGTGTGTATACATTTGATTCTAGGTTTTAGACAGTAGGTGGTTTATTTGTGGGGTTTTCTTTTTTTTTTTCAAGTCATGTATTTGGTGCTTATCGTCCAAAGTTCTTGTTTTGTTCTGACCATTGATGATGTGAGAGTGTACGTGGGTGAGTGTGTGTGTGTGTGTGTGTGTAAATATATATCAACATGCAGATGTATTATTGCAATAAAAAGGCACAGATGCACAGGAAAAAGAAACTTACAACCGCTCGTCTGGTCTCATTCATTTATTTATTGTTGGCTCGATGGATGAATATGTAGACAGAAGGATGGAAAAAGGATTGAAAAGTAACTTAAGTGCATTGACTGAAGTACAATTTTGAGGTACTTTACTTGAGTATTTCCATTTTGTGCTATACTTTACAGTGTAAAGATATCTGCGGTAAATATATGCTTTTCCTGCTTGTCCTCTCTGCCTGTCTGCTCTTCCTCTCTGTGTGTGCACGTCTCAGCTGGCTGGGGCGCTGGAAAAACTGCCCCAAAGAGGCGGGTCTATAAAGCAGTTTAGCCAATGCTGAGTAAAGATATAAATGAGTGACATACAATTCAGCCAATCAGCGTCCTCAAATAGATTCAGCTTGGGGCAGTTTTTTTCCTGCCCCAAGCTGCGCGTTCTCGTCAGGAGAAGTCTCTACAGGAGAGCGCCAGCGCGAGCACTACTCCTCCAAGACCCGTTTGAGAGGAGAACTGAGAGGAGAAACTACTGAAAGAGCTGATCCCAGATCAGCCTGACCTCACAATCAGACAGCAGACTAGCAGGAAAGAGAAGCAGTACATGAAGCTTCTCTAGTAGCTGTACACCAGACAGGTTTGACTAGCTGGATGACGTCATGATAATAACTTATTTATCTTTTTAAAACAACGGGGACAGAATATGACATATATATTATTATATTATACAGAATATTATATGATATATATATTATTATATTATACAGAATATTATATGATATATATATATATATTATTATATTATACAGAATATTATTATATGTTATATATATTATATTATACTGAACTCCCTGTGAGGGTGACTAAAATAAGATGTCCTGACGTGTTTGTGAAAGTGTTATTTACTGCTTTTTTTCGTGTTGGAATAAATGTTAAATATTTAACTGCAAAGTAGTAATGCGCGTTTGATACCTTAATTTGTTTGCATTAAATCATTCTGGGATGTTTGCTGAAATTGATTGGATGTGGCACAGCCCTACCAAGAACATTTTCCACCAGCCGCCACTGCTTTACACTATTACTAGAATACATTTTAGAGGGGAATATTGTACTTTTTACTCCACTACATTTATCCGACAGCCATAGTCACTGGTGACTTGCATATTCAGGTTTTACATCCATTTAATAGGATCAGTTTATGAAATAATAGTACATTGGTGTAGATAAAACTACCCAATAGTATATCAAGTAATAGAATGTAGCGTCATCCCCACCAGCTAAAACATAGCTGCTTACACAGTAAAAAGTTGGTAGTAAAATTGTGTGTATATACTGTATATAAATATACATATATATAATTATTTATATATTCATTATTATCATATTATTATTATATATTTTTTGGGATGCAGTTCAGATTGTCTATATTGCATAACATAAAAATATATATATATACATCGGTGCCCTCCACCCAGGACTCGTACTTCTCCAGAGTCAGGAAGCAAGCAGGTAAACATCACTGCAGACCATTCACTTCCTGGTCACCACCTGTTCCAGCTGCTCCCCTCTAGGGGGCGCTACAGAGCACGGTACGCCATAACAACCAGTCACAACATGAGGGAATCTTCAGCTGCATTTATGTCTGTCTCCTTCAAAATGACTGGCGGAGCGGCCTACCTCCATGTTGGTGTGTGATACTTAAGATAAATAGGTCCATCTGCTTTTGACTGGACTCCAATACATTTAAAACAGAAAACAATTGTTTGAAGTCATGAGGAACAAATTACTAAATAATGATGACAGTGATAGATAATGATAGAATAGAGCACCTGTGAGATATGACAACAATGATATCTCTGGGGTCTGTGGGGGCCCCAGTTGGTTGGATTAAGCTTAAAGTGTAAAAGTAAACAGTGCTCTTCTCAGGGTATTGTTATATGTATTACCATGTGTATTATTGTATGTATGTATTATGATCAATATTGTTAATATTACAATTATTATCATTAACATTATTATTGTTATTTGGGTTTTGGTCATCATCATTGCCACATTCATGTGCTGCATATGTGGAGCTAATTCTTATGAGCTACTTACTTTTTTAAATTAATATAACAATGCATCATATATAACAATTAAGCGTGTGTACTCTACAGCTGTCAGGTAGCCTAAATGTAGTGGAGTAAATGGCCTACTTTTTCTCTCTGACATGTAGAGTATAATGTAAAGTAGCATACATTGAAAACAGTCAAATAAAGTGCCCCTCCCGTTGTATTTAATAACAGTCCTTCTGTTCTCTGTGTGTGAATGTTTTTTTTTTTCCCCCACCACTTGTTTTGCCTGTGCACGTTGCTGGGGAAGCGGGAGACATTCCCCTTTAATTCTCCAGGCTCGCGGGATTACGCAATCCTCCCTCCTGCCGCAGTACCCCTCTCGGACCGGTGGAGGGCAGTGCGGAGCCTGGCAACGAAACAACCTCTCTAGCGGCAGCTCCGCGGCTCCTGACCCGCATTTACCCGTACTGTACAGGCAGGGGGGAGGAGGAGGAGGAGGAGGAGGAGGACCAAGCACAGAGCACAGAGCACAGAAAGCTAATAAACGCAGTAGAGAGTTCCCCCTTTTGCAGACCGTGGCCATGGCTTTGGCCGTCCCTGACAGACACGGCGCTCCCGTCTCCTCACATCTGATAACGGACTGAACCGGAGGGGGGCTAACACCAGGAGAAGCGTTAGCTACGCCGCTTGAGACGGTCAACCGGCTGGACTCGCTTCTATTTCTACGTATTTGTTCTGCTTTTTTTTTTTAGTTTTTTTCTTCCTTTCCCCACCCTCACGTGTTAATCCGCCTGTTCCTAGTCCACGGGCTTTATGTTGACGGCACGAGAGGCGGCGTTACATCACAAGTCCAGCGTTGGTGAGTGTGTCATTTTATCGCACTATACAGCGAAATGTACAGCGGCGGCTCCTTTATGCAACGTGAGCGCTGTCCTCATGTCAACCCGTGCGCTGCACCGGCCTGCCGTACTGTCCTGCACTGTACATATAGGCTAACGCGAAGAAGTCCCGGTCACCGTCCCGTAACTGTCTAACGCTTCCTCCGCGCGCCGGTTTTTAGAAAACCACCTCTGCAAGCTGGGACCTGTTTGGCTGCCATGTGCTTCACCTTTTTGCTGTTGTTTTTATTCGTTCTATCGATGCACCTGGGTCAGGTAAGGGCTCCCATAAAGTGCCCTGTGGAGGTTGGAACTACGGGCTCGTTGCCAAGAACAAACCTGTTAACCTACACTCTGCCCTATAAGGCGGGGCGCGCGAGACACGTTATCCGAGAAGAATCAGTACAGAGACATGGCTTTGTGCCAACATATAGGCTGCCATGTACGTGTGCTTCTACATATGTGTGGCCCTCCCCATGCATGATATGTAGCGCGCGCGGCCACCGCATTCCTTTGCTGTGACGTAGCCGAGTAGGTCAGAGTGTGTCAAATTATGCTTGAAATGACTTTTGGGATGAATCGTGCATGTGTTTTTAAAGGACGGCATGAAATGTGGTTACCAGCCTATATAGCTGCTTCTCACGGGCTGAGGCGTGGTGCGTGGTATCTTGTGTGCGGAGATGCACACAATACCACTCTTTGAAGAGTGTGTAAGTGGTTTAAAGGTACAGTTAGGAGATGGATGTGTTGTTAATATATATATATATATTTTTTTTAAACATTTCCAGGTTGAGGGCAGAGTTGACGGCTTCATCGGTGGGCCCATCAGAGGTGGTTCTATGACTGGTTTTGGGTCCAGAGCCGCAGCTTGAGACACCCTGGGTTGAAGGTAGGTGATCCAACATCAGAGAGTACATTTAATGCCTTCGGAATGTCCGGTTTTCACCTAAAAGAAAAAAAAGTCCAGACTCTGCAACAGCAAAGGTTTCTTCTGCAACTTCACGTTTTTATTTGTGAGCAAATATAATATTCCTCAATCTTCAAATCCAGTCCAAAAAAAACAAACCGCGCATGTGATGCTTTCATATAGAAACATGTACACAGATGCAGGCAGGAAGGAAAAACATCAAAAACTCTCATATAACTACAACTGGGAACCGTGGAACCACAAAAAAATAATATTTCCCTAGAGTGCAGAGGCCAGAACCACATACAATTACCCAGGAAGCATTCTGCTTGTTTACAAGGGTTTCTCCTAGTAACCCTGTTATGATTTTGGTAGCCGGTGGCTTTCATTCGATTTTTCAGCCAAGATCTTTACGAGTTTCCTTCCCTCAGACTTGTTCTATCTGAAGAAAGACAATCTGTTGACACAATACTTAATAAATCCTAATGACTTAAATAATGCAATTAATATCTGTTTAGTAGGCCAACGATCAGGATTGAACTGTCTTGAATGAATGGCAAACCAAAGAAAGTATAATACTGCGCGCATGTCTGTCTGTATGCATGTATGCATATACATACATACAAAGCCATAATCTCTGCCTGCAGCCAGACGTGACCTCTTTTGACGTCCGTTGCTAACACCCTTCTCACGCTTCCCCTCTCATGTCCCCCCCCCCCCCCTCCATTTTCCCATACCTCGCTGCTGGAAGGCAGTGTCCTGGTTTTCCGAGGTTGAGGCTCAATGTATAACGAGCGAGCGGGGCGGGGTGAAATGAGGGGGGAGGGGGCATGAAGAAAACCAGTCTCAGTCTGAGGGAAATCAGTTACATAACCGGGGCCGTGGAGGCATGTCCCCCCCCCCCCCCCTCCCCGAGCCCGCTCACGTCACAGACATGTGGGAGGAGTTGTCTGTCATGTTGGCCAATTCTGGAGGATACAGAGTTTGCACACTAATTTAATGAGGCGTGATTGTCTTCTGTTAACCCACATACTGCGTCCTGAGCCACTTGAAACACTTTGTACCGTGGAAGTGAAGGATCGATGCACTAAAGATTGCTGCGATCGTTCACCGTCAAGATCAAAAATACATATGTTGCCTCCTACTTGTGGTGCTATTCATCAGTCTAGATTGTTGCGATGCGAGTTGCCTAGTTTTGGAGATATCTGGAGTAGAGATGTCTGCCTTTTGTCCAATATAAATTGGACTATATGGCACTCAGTTTACATACATTTGAAAAACTCAACAGCAATGTCTCTCTCTTATAAAATCAGGACCCGGTAACGCACCTTGTTGTGAGCGGTTTCATGTCGGAACTATTTTCTTTCTACTGAACTACGTCCGCCAGCCGTATCACCGCGCGGTGACAGCAGCACTTTTGTTGCTAAAAGTTTAGCCTCGAAATGAACAATTGGTGTTTTTGTTTCATCTAAATTGAATGTCTTTGGGCGGTTGGGTCGGACATAGACGAGACATTTGAAGACAGTAGGGGTGCAACGAGTCACAGAACTCGCAGTTCGGTTTTGAGTCTTGGATCGATTTAGCATGTAAAGAAAAAAGAGCAAACTTACTTTAAGAGGTTAGGTTGTTTTTTTTCTTTGCTGCCTATCTTTCCAAAATCACACTTGACGGATCACCGCTAGAAAACATCACCCTCGGCTCTGGTAAATTCTGATATTCTTCCCTATTTTCTGACACTTCAACAAACGACCGATCCATATGTGGGCAGATAAACGGGAGAGATAAAGAGCGGCGGAGATGAACGGTGCCGACTGATCGCATCTGAAGTGTTTGAGAGAAATGTCACACAGAGAAAGAGAGGAACCACCAGGATGTACATAGTGTACATATTACCTGCGTGAGTACAATACCAAACAGGTAGGGCAGCTTCTTGTTCTCACACACACACACACACACACACACACACACACACACACAGGGTGGCCTCGGGGCTCCTCCGCGCTGCTTTAGAATGTTCTGTTCTTTTTCTGAGAGGGGGAAGAACATCTTCAATTAGTGTGAAACTCCGTCTCCCACACAGGAAATTTAAACACGAGTAATCCGGGGCGATTCTCTCCCGCCTTCCGAAAGGAAATGACTTCTGAAGAAGGGCGATGAGAATCACGGTGTCTCTTCAGGACCGTGTCACCGTGCTTTGATTGAGTTTTTATATTTAATGTGTTCTTTTTTTTTTTTAAAGGTCTATGTACTCAAAACATGACTTTAACAATTGGAATCAGGGAGATGAAAGTTTGTTTTTTTCAGTAATGTATTTGTGCAAAAGCATGTGTTTGGGTGTTTTTAGTCAAGATATTTGACGTTTCTAAATTGTTAGTGTTTCACGGCTTGACTTGGAGCTACAGAATAAAAGAAGCTCTTTACTCGCGTTCCTTTTATTAAGGATACAAAGTGGAACAGTTCCTTTTATTAAAGATACAAAGTGGAACAGTTCCTTTTATTAAAGATACAAAGTGGAACAGTTCCTTTTATTAAAGATACAAAGTGGAACAGTTCCTGCTCGAGGCCGAGTTTCTCTCTTTGAGTTTTCAAAGGTCTCGCGTGTTTTACTGTCGGCTCTGTTTACGTCAATGTCTGCGCTCGGTCCACCACTTTAGTCGAGACTTATGTCGACTTATGTCATCAAATGTATGTGTGCACATGTTGGCAACGGAAGTGGCGTGTCCCCCCCCCCCCCCCCCCCTGACCATCCAGGAGAGTTAGCAAGCTTTAAACATCGAAATAAAACTGTTAACAACATCAAAATGTCCGGTTGATGCAAGTCCGGTCGTCAGATTTGATGCTCCGACGGTGGAGTCAAGCTCTACGGGATTCCAGACCGAATTTTTACCGGTAACTG
Organism: Leptoclinus maculatus; assembly: GCA_032191485.1. Lineage (NCBI taxonomy): Eukaryota > Metazoa > Chordata > Actinopteri > Perciformes > Stichaeidae > Leptoclinus > Leptoclinus maculatus. The sequence goes on from JAVDOI010000002.1 coordinate 3,957,614, forward strand.
ACGTGAAATGGTTGTAGATGGTGAACACAGATGAGTTTGTGTTTAGAAATGATCGAAGGCTTGTTCAAAGACACCTACACGATGTTTTCATGATGACGCTGAGGGTCACCAGTCGGCACGGTCACCCGTTAAGCCGAAACACCTCTGAGGCTGCAAGCTCTTAAAAGTGCATCAAAAAGACGACGCGTTTGTAGCTTCCTTTTTAAAACTCAATAAAGTCAAAACTCTGATACTACGTCATGGCGTTAAACGTTCTGCACATGACCTCCGATAATGTACGATTTGTTTGCTGGTAATTTCTTGCCCCTAAAAACTGGGTTGCTAAATACTAGCTTGACAAGCTAATGCACTGTTAAAAGGGTCAATAAGGTGAGAGGCGGACTGTAAATGGTAATGTAATGAAGGCAACCGTGTTCCTCTCGTCCCTTAAGTAGTAGTTTCCTACTAAATCATTTAGATCAACGTAGCGCACCACAATGGTGTCCTCTGTGTCCGTCAGTAACGCGGGATAAAGGCAGCATGATATAAAGGGGATTTAAACAGGACCCATAATCTTGAAAACTGGCCATGGACCTTAATTAAAGACATTCAGGTCTGGAACACAGCAGAGAGGACTGGAATCTGTCTTGGGAAACATAAATCCAGGTTATTAAGTGTTTAAAACAGCTATTGCGTCCAGTTGTCTACCTCTTGTAAGGAAGTAATGGTAGACTTTCTTTTTTTTTTTTGGCTAGTTGCAGGTTCGTCACCTTGTGCTGTTCTCTTCACATTACACATTGTTGCTAAACAAATATTAGAAAAAAAAATCTTTTGTTTGTTCATCCCAGACACCGCTGATCAGATTTTGATTAAACTGATCTCACTGGGGGGGGGGGGGGGGGGGGGCAAGTTGGCAGGCATGAGGAGTCTCGGGTGGATTTTTCAAATAAGGGGTTTAATTTCCCTAAAGAGTGAATTGGATCTGTATAAATAGTTTAACAATTAACCAAAACAAAAGCATCAAAAATGATTCACAAAACCCCAATCCGCCCCCATGCTGTGGAGCACTTGGTACAGTCCGAAGGGCTAGCAGGGCTAGCTCACCTGGTAGAGTGGGCTCCCTGGCGCTGCCTTGGCCTGACGGGATGTCCCTCCAGTAGTGGAACCCTCAGCACCGGTTACCCAAAGAAATTGGAACAACTTGAGAGAAACTAAACTAAAGTGTTGACTGTACCGACGTTTAATAAAGCCTCTATTTCACTGCCTGGTTATGACCCTGCTCAACTCAATGTTATTTCTTTGCTTTTCCTCATGCAAAAGTTCGGCAAAAATACGACGTTCATTGTGAGACTGATGTACAAAACAAACGTTATGCATTCACATCGTATCCGCTTGCGGATGGATGTGCGTGAGGGCAAAAGGTTCAACAAAGTAAACTTACTTCCTTCGGGTTACTGACGGTTGTGCAGCCATCACACTGGTGCAACCCACCATTTTTCAAACTGTGATTGGCCCAGAGGGGACGGGGGGGGGGGCGGCTGCATCCGTCAGTGTTTGCCGCGGCACTCTCTGTCCCGTTCCTCCTCCCGCCATCTTTGTTTCTGCACAGTCTCTGTCTTTCTGTCTTTCAGTTGAACCTCTCAAGGGGCTTGTATTGTTTCAGCGGATAAAAGGAAAGATAAAAAAAAAAACTTGCCTCGGTGGGATGACAGAGAGACTTTATAACAAGCTCTCACACCTCCAGGGGGGATTCTCTCTCACACACACACACACACAAATGTTCTCAGAGAGTACACACGGAATATTGCACTAGTGCAACACACACACATGCACTCAGTGTCCTACAGAGAGAGGAACTGGCGTCAGGAGTGGCCACAACAGGAAGTGGTCCAGGGATTACATTAAAGAGACGGACCCCCCCCCCCCCCCTTCTTAGAATGAACCTCTTCAGAGAGGTCGAGGCCTCTTTGCTCCTCTCCTCAGCGGGGGGGGGGGATTCAGCATTCTTGTAGAGTAAAGCTCGCGCCATGAGTATTTCCCTGGCATCCTGCTGTTGTCAACATCTGAGAGGGGGAGATGGGGAAGATGGGTGAGACACGCTGTGCAGTAAAGGTCATGTTCCAGACTTAAGTCCACAAAGTTGGACGCAGTTGGTGTTGCCTCCAACCACAGAGTGTTTACTCATTATGGTTATTTCATCGTTCAGCTTGACCTTACATTTGATTTTCAATTAATAAAAAGGACGCGTGACTCCTGTCATGCGGTGCATTCGGTGTGCCGCCGGGCAGACTGCCGCGGGAGTGTTGCTTTATTTACACAGTCCAATGTTTATTTTCGTATTTGGTTGGAACTCTCTCACACTTGGACAAACTGACATTACACTAATTTAGACGGTAGTTATTCAGTTCATAATACATACCAAACCGTTCAGGACAAATACTGACACTAGCAACCCCCTTATTTTGTCTAAATAATCAATCGTTCCGGGTTTTTCTATTTTTGTCATTTCTTTTTTTACTGTAAAAAGTGTTTCATTTTTTAAATGCGTTGCTAAGCGTCTGAGTAGAGATGAGTGCTTTCTGTTGGATGAAGAATGAGGGGGGGGGGACGTGGTGGCCCGGGGCGGCGACATGTATGTGTAAGTGGCAGTAGCTCAGGCTAGACTCTCCATGGGCGGTAAATGGAGTGGAAATAACAGGTACCCTGTTGGTGAAGGTCAGATTCGGTTCAACGCGGCGTTTGTTTAGTAACTCGGACTAGTCCTGGTGCAGGATTTTGCCACGGGGGCCAGCACTCGCGCTGCATAATTAACACCCAGCGCTTCACCAGTTGGCGGATTAAGCGCGCTCTCAGTTTTCACTTCAGCCTCGGCGAGTCAAAGCCGGCCGCTGCGGAGCGCCGAGGAAAAGTTTGTTAGTCGAGTTGGGAAATTCTCCCTGATATAAGAGCCATGTGATTTGAGGCACATGTTGACCTTCTTATAAAGAGTCTGAACATTCAGATCATGAGTAGGTTTCCCCCCTCCCCCCCCTTTTTCATTCACACTAAATCAGTATAACAAAGACACACACAGAGCTGTGCTATATATATTCTCCAGAATACGGAATGATATCAAGATGAAAGAGCTGGAGTCTCCTGGTGAATTTAAAGTGATAATGAGGAAGGATCAATAAGCAGCTGTCGCAGGTTTCTTTATTGAGTGAAAATGTATTGATTGGGTGGGGGGAACAAAAGCACTTTTTTATTTCAATGTCACATCAAGAAAAGAAAAAAATCGAAGCTTATTTTTTCTTATTGTTTCAGATCTTTCAGACCGGCACGGGAACATTTCCATTTCAAAACGAAGACTCGCTGCCATCTGATGTTTGTGTCAATGAGCAAGGCCGGCCTCCGTCTTCACAGCACCAGGTCGGTTCATCTTCCGTTCGATCGCATGCGAGTGGAACTCAACAGCCGCTGCCAAATGAGAGTGCAGTAGCTGGTTTGACAAAAAACAATAAACCCTAAATGACATTACATTACAGTCATTTAGCAGACGCTTTTATCCAAAGCGACTTACAATAAGTGTATTCAACATAGGTATTCAAGAGAACTACTAGTCACCAGAAGTCATAAGTGCATCTCCTTTGTTAAACAAGCATCTAAGAGCATAAACCAGAGCCAGCGTACAGCGCAGAAACAAACAAATACAATAAGTGCTGAGTGGAAGGCTCAGGGTCGTACTTCTTGAAGAGGTGAGTTTTCAGCCTGATGAAAGATGGGCAGCGAGGAGTCAGTGGGGAGTTCATTCCACCACTGTGGGGCCAGGACAGAAAACAGCCGTGACCGGGTCGATTGGCCGCAGGGACCTCTGAGCAACGGGGCGACCAATCGCCCCGAGGCAGCAGAGCGAAGTGGACGGGCGGGGGTGTAGGGCTTGACCATGGCTTGGAGACAGGAAGGAGCTGTTCATTTCACTGCCCTGTAGGCTAGCACCAGAGTCTTAAACTGGATGCGAGCTCTTACAGGTAGCCAGTGTAGAGAACGGAGAAGGGAGAACTTGGGGCGATTGAACACCAGGCGAGCTGCAGCTTTCTGGACAAGCTCCAGAGGTCTGATGGCCGACGCCGGGGCTCCGGCAAGTAGTGAGTTGCAGTAGTCCAGGCGGGAGATGACAAGAGCCTGGATTAGCACCTGCGCCGTCTCGTCAGTGAGGAAGGGGCGAATCCTCCTGATGTTGTAGAGCAGGAATCTGCAGGAGCGTGTAACCGATGCAATGTTTGCTGAGAATGACAGTTGGTCATCCAGGGTCACACCCAGGTTCCTCGCAGTCCGAGTTGGCGTCACCACGGTATCATCAATGGTGATGGACAGGTCTCGGTGCGGGCAACCCTTCCCCGGGAGGAACAGTAGCTCGATTTTGTCCAGGTTGAGCTTCAAGTGGTGTGTTTTCATCCACTTTCGAAATGTCAGCCAAGCACGCAGCGATGCGTGCCTCCACTTGAGTGTCACCGGGGGGGAATGACAAGACCAGCTGGGTGTCATCGGCATAACAATGGTAGGAGAAGTCATGCGAGCAAATAACAGAACCCAGAGATGTTGTGCAGAGCGAGAAGAGAAGGGAGCCCAGAACTGAACCTTGTGGAACCCCCGTAGTCAGCATGCGTGGTTCCGACACGGCTCCCCTCCATGTCACCTGGTAGGATCGACCTGTCAGGTAGGATGCAAACAGGGAGAGTGCAGAGCCTGAGATGCCCATCCCCTCGAGGGTGGAGAGGAGGATCTGGTGGTTCACAGTGTCAAACGCCGCAGACGGGTCCAGGAGAATCAGGACAGAGGAGAGAGAGTTAGCTCTCGCGGCGTGAAGTGACTTTGTCACCGCAAGGAGGGCTGTCTCAGTCGAGTGACCCACTTTGAACCCGGACTGGTGGGGGTCACCAAAGATTAAAAAAATAAAATAAAATGTTAGCATTTAAAAAAAAAAAAGTGGAGCAAAACTCGGAGAAGCGGCATCTCACTAAAATGAGAATAGTCGGCTTGTTACACACTTCCACCACATCACCCACCTGCATGCAAAGCATTTATCTCCTCTGATAACAGTTAGTCATCGGTGAAAAGGGGTCGGCTGTCGGTCAGAAAAAAATAATTCTACATTAGCCTCCCTGGTTGTCTCGACAGACACAATTGGCTCGGTTAGTCCGTATATAAACTAACATATCACGCTAATCACTTTGTCAATATTGCTTATTACTAATGCAATATAAGTTGGCACAGGTTGCCGATGTAGGCTACTTTCTTAATTTGTCAGCCGTGTCATAATGAGAAATGCCGGTTCAGCATTACGGTTTAAGCTCACGCCGGACGGGACCTGCAAAAATTGACCCGTCTCTATTAGCACGGTGGAAAGGCTTATTAAAAAAATGTAATTAAAATAAACTTACATACAGATAATGTTGAAGGAATACTGCTACTTGACCATGCTGCTGATGTGAAGGGATATTCTGCACTATGTACTGTAAGGCTAAAATCACTTTTTAACAATAAGGAAAAGCTGATTTAAAGAGGAGTTAAATAATGATAACAGTGGAATTTAGTGACAAACACGCAATTTATAATGTCCAGTGTTACACAATGCTGGTTAATTGTATGCATGTCTGTGACACTGCTGAAATCATTTTGATCATCTCTGCCACACGCGGAGATTATGTGTTTCAGTCGTGTGTGTGTGTTTGCATGCGTGTGTGCGTTTGTCTGTCCACGGCCAATCATCCTCGGCCCTGATATTTTTTGTGGTCATTTAGGACCTCTTGTGTGATTCACACTTCTTTAAAAATAAATGTCACTCCTCTTAACCGGCTGGTAGGGGCCGCAATTGATCAACGACCGCTTCAGTCGGATATTCAAGCCTCGGTAGACTAGCAAACGTTTTTGTCCGTGTGACCGTGGTTCAACGTGCGCTCGCGGCAGACAGCGGTACAGAGGGAAAGGTTATCAGTGAAGTTGCTTAATGTAGATTGTAGGTTACAGTTATGAATAAATAAATAATAAACACTGCGAAACCACTCTTCGGTACCCAAGAAGTTCCCGTGCCATGCCTGCAGGGCTCACAAAGCAGGAAAAATAACCAAGAGGTGTTCTTCAGCACCAGCAGACAGGAGAGGCCTGTAGGCTTTTCATTAGAGAAGGTCTTAGGTAGATCTTTTTAATTAGATACTGAGACGTGCCGAGACAGCCGCTCATTGGCCTCTTCAACGTTCTGAGAAGTCCATTACTTGTCTCAGGCAAACATGTTTTTGAAGTGTGATGACAAAACGGTCTGATTAGTCTACGAATGCACATAGGGGGCCTCTTATCTCCAAATACGGGGTCCATGTGTTGCATCTAATCATTCTGCAAGTGAGTCATAAACACCAGCTATGTAATTTCCGTCCGTCCACCGCATATCTCAACGACTCCTGGATGAATTGGAACAAAGTTAACAACAGTAATTGATGTTTCTAAGAGGCTGTTTCTCTTGGTCTAACTTGATCTTGGTATGTGAGCGTCACATGTCCAATTTGAAAGTCTTCGTCCACACGGTGGAATCGCAGCAGTAACCGTATTAAAGTGAAACTCAATTGCTTCTCATTTACCCAAACTCATTTATAATGGTCAGAATGATGTATGGTGTTAAATTAACTTGAGTTTGTCACCTCTACACATCTGTTGCATTATTTCTACTTTTGTAATAATGCTTTTTTTTTCTATTGTCTCTATTAATTAGATTAGCTGGTGCTTGAAGTAGAAAAAATAAGTGCCAGTACTCCACTATCTTACATGTTGGTGTTTGCATCAATAATCTCTCTCGCTACTTATTTTTATTTCTTTATGCTCTGTCAGTTGTGATTTTATTGTTATGTCATCATACCTGGGCCATGCATCTTCTATAGTAGGCCTCTAATAATCCCATAATATATCCAACTGAAACATTATGGGGTTGTGGTGGTGTGTTTGTATATTTAGCTGTTAGGAGATATTGGGTTTAGGGGTCCTCCCTCAAGAAAATGTGAAGGTTTTTGACTCAAAACTATGGAGTTTTACATCATTTTGGACCATTATTGTTACTCTAGATTACTCCCCAAAAGCTTAAAGACAAAACTCGCCATAGTTGAATGATTATCTTTTTAATTAAATTTAATTTGTGTCACAGCCTTCGTGTGAACAATCCTTCCGGAAATGTTTGATGAATCTTTCATTATATTTGTCCACAAATGCATTTAAAAAGAAGAACAGATCAGTAATTATATGACAAATAGGACGTGAATGTTGTATAAATAACACTTGTTCTCACCCCTCCTCCTCTGCACCGTACCCACTGTCTTTGAATTACCAGTGCAGCCCGAGAGGTACGTGAGTGTGTGCGCTGACTATGAAGTGGTACCCCCCCCCTGCTGTTGCAGAAATGTACAGACAATAGATAATGGTTGTATGGCCTTATTACCCCTGCTGGGCCATTGTGGGGAAAGCGGAGCGCAGGGATTAGCATTGGCGGGAGTCACAGATAGACACTCTTGATGCCCTGATGTGATGGGACATATTGCGAAACAACGGTGGATGTAATTTGATTTGGTCTAACTGTCTTCACCCCCCGGCCCCCCGGAATTATTTTGTCACGCTCCCGGGTTCCCCCGATACGAATTTGCAACACACGTTCAGCGCCTCCGCGGCTGTGTTCGCTGTCCTCATTTCCTCACATGCAACACGGGCCTGAATGCGTGTGAGCGACCCAAAGCGGGAGCAGTGGCACACCACATGGCGTGCATGGTTGTATTGTGGAATATTCCGTGATAATGAGTAAATCTGAAAAAAAAGTTTGGAAAATATCCAAACTGAATCCTCTTGAAATCCGCTCATCAAATGTAAAACTGAAGTTCAAAGCTCTCTAATGAAGGGGGTTGCAAACTTTTTCAGCTCGAGACCCAAAAGACAAATTTGAAGAGTCCCCGGGACCAGAACTTACAAATATACATCATGAATTGCCATAACATCGACATTTACACATACAAGAACCCAACAAACCATGAATTTATAATGTCTATGAATGTATTTATTTCATTATAAAAGTACATCACAGAAACCACCTCCTAACATATGTACCATTTTGTAACACTTTTAAAACAAACACGCAAGGTTCTCATTTGAAAACTTTATTGGAAGGAGGTGAGATTCCTCGGTGGCCGTGTTGACATTCATATGTTTTTATGCGCATTTTGAAGTATCGCCTTAAAAATACTGCAATAAAACTTCCCAGATTGCGCAAAAAAAACGTTTTTTACGCTCTCTTGAAGTGTTCTTTGCCTTTTGTGGAAGAAGAGTTGATGTGCTGAATACATTATGAAAGTACTTTGCAGAATAGATTCTGACATAGCGAACATTTAACATAATGACTGATTAGCTGTTTCTGCTGTCGGCGTCTTCCTGGATATATGTTTGTATCGTCTTCGTCTCCGGACAACATGAAACATGGCCAATACTAGCTGACATGAAAGAACTATTACTGGCCCAGTTGAAACAAATTCCTGAAGGTCTGTCTCCATTTGTTCTCTCGTAGATTGGTCCAAGCGGACTTTTTTTGAATTTTTCAGTTCACAACTTCCTCTTTTTCTTCTTCTTCTACTTTGCTTACTGGTAGATTACAGCCATTCACAAAGCGTAGTTTATACCGCCAACTTCAGACGCAGCCTAGTTCATTCAGTGTATTCGCTCCAAACCATTTGACAGATGTGCGACATTTCAAAAGTTTGCTTGAAATTTGCTCAACGATTGAATGGAAAAACACAACTAATGCAGCAAAACCTCAACGAGGGAATTTGTGACCGAAATGTGTAAAAAAAAGAAAAAAAAAAAAAAAAGGTTCATGAACTTAAGGATGATAATTGGAGTTCATATTAAAATTAATATCTAAAAAAATCTCACATGTTATATTAACTCAGAAATGAAAATTAAAGAACGCAGTTCACCATGAAATTACTAGTTCAGCTTTTATTAATTTAATTTTCGTTTTTTGGGCTTTTTTTTTTTTTTTTTTTTTACAGCAGCGGGCAGTTAGTTACTTTATTTAATGAATTCATCAGTGATAAGAACAAGAAGATGCATCCGTGCACTGTAAGCTAAAACGCCTGCATACCCCAGTGGGTGTTCAACCCTTTCACAGCCACTGAACATGAACTGCAAAGATGCAAACTCTTCCCCTCCTCTTAAATTATAGAGTCCTTTTTAAATGCTGCATCAATGATTTTGGCCAACACGAAACATGCAATGACACGACGGACCCAGAGGCCAAAAATGCATTAACCTACATAAAAGCTGAGGAGACGTGTGATCGGTTTGAATCGACTTTTGATCTAATCTGTCTTTTCTTTTGGTTTGCGGAAATTGTAATGCAGGCGAGAGCTCGGGCCGTGAAAAACTATTCGCCTAAAGGTTGCGGAGTATATATATTCCACAGCCGTTCCAAATGAGCACTTGCTCTCTAATGGCCATGCTAATTACCTGGACGTCGAACAATTTGTCAGACACAAGAGGTAGAGGGAGAGAGAGAGAGAGAGAAAAAGTGTTGGCCCCTTTGGCCTTTTTAAAGATAAATCTCAGTCAGGTTAGTCACACATAGTCACAGTCTCTGTCGTCATCCGCGCTGCCCTAAACCCGCACTTAATTACCAACAACCGCCTCTAATGGCCGGCTAATGGAGGCGCTTCCTTTTCAACTCTGACTGCCCCCTCTCCTCTGGCTCTGTTGTACTGTCCACAGATGCATCCTTCTGAAAGACTTCAGGTTGTTGCTGTTGCATCTACTGCCAGGGAGTGCCATAGGAGTATTTTAAACTATGAGTCTGTCCCCAAAACCCACACTAGTGGTCTTGCATGTCCAGTCACCAAGGTACTGTAGTAGGCAACTGTGTCCCACATCTGCAAAATCCCAACACAGTGCAAACTGGTAACTTTTATGAAAATAACTTTTTGTCATATTTGCTCCAACCGTCACCATATCCGGATAGTAGTGCATGAGACTGTGGGAAAAAAATCATTTTCCTCCTTTTAGTGCCCCTAATGGCATTTGAGAGATCCTGCCGCGGCCGAAGAAAATCGACCAATCGGAGCCGAGGAGTCTCCGACATAGCCGTCAATCGTCTCCAGCATCACTTTTTCGTTTCGAAACCCGATCCATTTACTGTGTCCGAAGGGACACAGTGGCAACGAATGTCGTGGCGATATTCAAACGAGTTCTTTCATTTAGATATAGGAAAAGCTAGCTTTGTGTATTACCAAAAAAATAAGTATTTTTGGAGTTGAAATTGACATATTTTTTAGGGGGCAATTTTTGCCCCCACTGACTGCAATCCAGGGGCTTTTACTTTTAAATATACTTATTTAGGCTTACAGTATATGAGCAATTGTCATCAAATGGCAATAATAAGACTATTAGGCAGTAGTCTACAGATTCAAAGTGTTTTCTTAGATTTTTTTGAACAAAAAACAAACAGAAAACATAAATCAGACAATCATATTCAATTTTATTCTTATTTCTTTGTGGTTATTTATTGTTATTACATTTTTTAAACAACTATTAACAATTATTAAGTCAACGATGCCTTGATTACATATACATCAGTCGTTGTATGGAATTATTGAGAAAAAATATTTTTGTAGCACCTCAAATATTGTGATATTACCCATTTCCGTCCTGAACATATATGCATTAGTCATTGTGCGGAATTTTTGAGAAAAACATTTTTACAACACCAAAAATGTGCCATTTGAAGGTACAAATTCAGTTCAGAGTTTTTGCTTAGTAAAATATCTTAATTGACTGTCAGTCAGGTATTATTAATTTCCAGCAACCCTCAAATCAAAGAATAAAGACACACACAATTTAGGTGTATTTTCCCTTTAACTCACGAGATGCAGGTAGCATGTTTTATACTTAATGTGAATATAATTAATTTAATCTAATTTCCATTATGCAATATGTATACTTTGTTGGCATCTTATTCTGAAAACCGGATGTTCGTCTGAAGAAACCGGATGTTGTCTCACGTTAATCTTTCCGCTAACTTTCAAAGTCCTTCGCTCGCTCCCGATCTGTGCCGTTTGAATGAGTTTACCGTGAATTTCAGCATATAGGTGCACCAACATGTAAGTGTCTGCTGACTTGACCGCAGTCTCACAGTCTCACTCCATTTATTGATTTTTTTTTTAGAACGTCCGGTAAAACATTCTATGGCAACTGGACCGGGTCATATAGGCTACGATGTTTTTGACAAGTTCATTAAATTATCATTATTATTAGAGGAAATTATGGGAGCATTTTTTGCCCCTCTCCTAGTGATATCAGGGGCAAAATTATATTTATTAGGGGCAGTTTTGCCCTTTGCCCTCGTGTATTTCCGACGCTGATTTGTTAGTACATTCGCGGCCCACTGATTGGCGCGTTGAGGCCCACCAGTAGGCCCCGGGTCAGTGGTTGAGAATAGCCGCTCTGCCCTTAAGCTGTGACAGCAATTGCTAGAAATACGTTGCTCAAGTAGGCACTCGACTGCTGGCAATTATCCTAGATGTCGGAGCAGACGGCATCTCTCCAGAGTAGGAGGTGAATGGCATTGATCAGCACTTTCATCCAGAGTGCCTCACTGTACGGCAACAACATGATAGCGTAAGAAGCTCAAACAGCTGGATGGAACTCGCTGCACTCCAGGGGCCTGAACCCGTAGAAACTTGTCGACTCAAATATCACTGTGAGAATACCGTTCTGGGTTTTTGAGCAGCAGAAATGGAGACCTTGGAAGATTATCTGAATGATATTCTCCAAAGAACTCGGAAGAACACATCAGTATTCAGAGTGAAAACGCTGAACAGAAACGGTGTTTTTTGGTTGAGTCATTCATGAGCTCCCATATTCTACCCAATAATCCCTGCTTTCATAGCAATTGTAGTAAAAAGGAGAGAGATCCAGTGGGAGAATAATTTGTACAAAGTGTGCGATTTATTTTCAGCCTTGTTCCGCTCACAAGATCAGAGCGACGCGTAAACGCTTCTGGGCCCCGAGGGCGACGTCTGCATTCGCAGTGCAACTGTTTCCAACAGGCGTTATCATTAGTGTTGAGCTCCAGCTGTGCGTCACTGGGACGTCGCTGGTTTCCTTAAGGGGGGTGTACAAACTTTTCATGCCAGGGGCAAAGAAGTATAAAGTCCTGGTCCACGAGACCATTATTAGACTGTTTTTTTCCGTACACTTGAAGCATCTTCTGTTGTTAACTTTCTGGAAATTCGTTAAAAATGTTGTGCTAAATTTGGACGGAAAATTCCTACTTTGGTGAGACACTATAGTAGGGCTGCAACAACGAATCGATAAAATCGATAAAATTCGATTATTAAAAGAGTTGGCAACGAATTTCATTATCGATTCGTTGTGTCGCGCGATTATTACGCCACTCAATAAGTCGCGGAGATGTTTGAGTATAAAAAAAAAAAGTTGAGTTGAGCGCGGAGCAGAGCAGAGCGGAGGTAGAGGAAAGACCACCGGAGAGACCTGTAACGCTGTTTGACGGTGCGCGATCCGTAGGCGGGGCGTATCCGGCGTGCATGGCCGAACCGAGTGCGACAGTACGGCGGATCAGCCGCCCCGGAGTCGACTGCTATCAGGGACGTAACGTCCCTCCAGTAGCTCTTCTGGTGCTGGTGTTTACTCGTTATCCAGTTTGACAAGCATGACAAGTTAGCGTTAGCTCGTTAATAACAGTAGTAAAGCAGGACTAAAGACACGTTTTTATTCACTCGCCTTTTTTGGCCCATTCATTTTTCAATCTGTTGTCATGTATATATATTCTGTGCTTTGTCCCATATCGGTTATTGTTGACAAATATATTTGTGTGTGTTGTACTTTTTAATTTTTTTTTATAGCACTTGGTCATCTTAAACTGTGTTTAAATGTGGTGTATAAATTACCTTAACTTGCACTTACTACAATGATGGTAATAATTTAATGAATAAGCTTCAAGTGAACTTGAGTGTGTGTGCGTGTCTGAGTGTGAGAGTCTGTGCATCTGTGAGTGTAGTGTAGAGAACAAGTTCTGACGTTCAAACAAATCCTGTTAAGTTTTCTGATTTGTATTTTTCTTTATTTTTTATGAATGATTTATTGTTCTGACAGCTCAGGTCCCTTTAAACAAAAATATACATATTTTATATGTATAAATATACATATTTTTGTGCACTTTATTTAAAAAAAAAACGATATAATTGGCAGATGTAAAGCATAAAGCATACTGTTTTTGAATAAAGGGTTGGAAATTAATGCTTTTTTTTTTTTTTATCCGATTCATCGATTAATCGTAAAAATAATCGACAGATTAATCGATTATTAAAATAATCGTTAGTTGCAGCCCTACACTATAGGGTCACCCCCTGCAAACGTTTTTCCGTGCTTTGCGATAAATAACAGATGCCCCCAATTAAGATTTTTGCCAAACCTAACACTGATTTTTACGCACCATAATGTAACTCAACACAACCTACGTTTACGTTAGCTGTCGTTTAGCCAAGCGGGGCCGCGCAACCCGCCGGCTGCTAACAGCTAACGTTAGCTAGCTGTTAGCTAGCTAGCCGATTATCTGCCTCACGCACGTTGTAAAAGTTCCACACGGTCGACACATTTTGTTTCGGTAGCGCGTTCGCACGCCTGAGCTACCACGTGTGATTTTTTTTTTTGCTGTGCGAAAGCTCCGAAAAAAATGCACCTTTTCCACCGCGTAATATTTGAGTTCTCTAAGAAAGTATTCATGACAAAAACAATAGTTTGAAAAAAAAAATATATTAACATGCAAATGAAGTGCAAAGGCCTTTAGGTTGGTGAATGAGGCCCAAAATATTTCTGTACTGTAGCTTCTTTCTACGTATCCGTAGACATATATGCCGATATATCTGCCATAAGATCAAATCTACCAATGATATCAGCCACGGCGATGTGTTGTTTGTCTGCCGTTTGGAGGGATTCATCTTATTCCCTCAAGTGTCTCGCTCAGTCTGTAACAAATGCCAGGATTCGTCCGTGCCTGTGTGAAATTTCTTAGCACAGCCATCCATCATTTGGAAGCCATTGTGACATTTACCTCGCCGACCAAATCAAAGCGGATATCATCCGCTGCTTCCCCACACTGCGAGGTAAACTCATGTGTACATCTTTATGCGTATCAGTGTCTTTTTTTTTTTAAGTTACACTAGTGTGCAAATTCCACCCCCTTTGTTTGCTACCCATCATGTCATTATTCGCTCCGACGAGGCATGATTGGGACGCCACTTGACAGCACAACAAACACTCGTTTTCTGAAACAACATTAATGAAGCCGCCCGCAGCACCCGTGTTTGCTCATCTGTTGTTGTGTCCCAGGCCCTCATTTACAAACCCATAAGGTGCCGTGAGTAGGTTTTTGGATGATCTGGCACGATGCCCAGATAATACGGGCGGACCGGGAGACAAGCAAACCCCTGTTCCCATCTAAGCGCCCCATGAAAAATCCTTTCAATCCACTGCATCTCCCTGTTTCACCCGATGCTGCAGCATCTCCAGCTCACCTTGGCGCGAACCCGTCGCCGCGTCGGAGTCAAAGGTGACGCCGCCTTGGCGGCGCGACATTTGCGCGATGACCCACTTTCAATCCTCGGAGGTTGTTTATGTCAGTCAGATGAAGTGGCAGTGACTATGGAGGCTTACAGGTTTTTGGTTGTGATGTCCCAAGCGGATCCCCAGGATTAGAGGACTTAGGGCTTTGTTATGGCTCCTCGGCCCTTTCAGAAGCATAAGATGATGAGCATGAATTAATTCTCTGAATAAGAATTTAACGGTGAGATTCCAGCTACTCTTTATCATCTCAGAGACACAATGCTGGTTGGTATTTTTGCCGGCTTTGGTCAAAGGTGACAAAGTAGTACTTTTTTTTTTTTTTTTTATCTTTACTCACAATTTCTCCCAGTCTTAATAAGCTTTGTTTAGTTTTCGTCTTTCAAAGCGGTTTCATGTCCGCTCGCTTGTCGCTGGCAGTGCTGTCAATTTGTCCAGTATTTGATCACATCTTGCATAACCTTGTAATCACCACTTTTGTAATGTGGCCTTACCGGCCTCGTGGGTTTGTGTGCACACATACCGCAGGTATGCTATATGCAAATGTGTCCCACGTGTTTATTTTAGCCGGTGGCGGTGACATGACACCCTTCAAGAATCCGGACTGTCCGTTTTACTTTGTGTTACCCGTCTACCTTTCATGCTGCGACCGTCCCAAAATATGTCTTTTACAGTCCCTGATATCATTTTTTTCCGTATCTCTTCCGTCTGTTTAACGATGCGACCACCAGCACCCTTTTTCAGTCGCCAGGTCTTTAGATCGCTATGAAAACACAGACAACAACGGGCTGATGGAACCTTTTAGCTTAGTCCCTGGACTAAGATGAACGCGAATATCTCAGTGGAAACCGCGTTTGAACTCTAAGCCTCCCTCTAATCCAGAAGATTAGGACACACCGCTAACATCCCTAAACTCTGAAAACACACTGTCTAAATTCTGGGCTGTGACTAACACCTGACGTGTTGCTGGCCTGGAATATCACAACACGCTGCGTATAGATTGCAGAGCTACAGAGTGTCTGTCCAGAGGACAGGGTAAAGACTCGCTGAGTGTGTCATTGACCTCTCTCCAGAAGACGGACAACCGCATTTGATCCCCCCCCCCCCCCCCCCCCATGCACTGCATGTGATCCGATAGTGAATAGGATTGTTTCTTCAGAGAGTGGAAATAACACGGGAGGTGAACCAGAGCAGTTTATCTTTTTCTTACAGTGGCTGGGAAAATCCATCGTCTTATTCAAGACACAAGCTCAAGATTCAGTATGTATTCAAATTATTTAAGATAAATGGGAAGGAACGGAACACCGTCGGTTGCAAATGTCATCTCTGAACCCGTGAGAAGAACTCGATGTTGGAGTGATGACATTTAAATCTGTAGGTGTCACGCTGCTGATTGGGCCGCCGCGTAAGGTTTCGTCGAGCGATTAGTCTGCGACATCCCGGCTAATCAGTGTTTAGCACTGAATTAATAACGGCGGCGCTGTCGCTGCAGGGTTCGGTTACATTTTAATGAATCGTAAAGAGACGGCTCGCCTTCAGCTTCACTTTTTCAAGATGATAATTAGGACTGCAAAAGGCCACGTCTACGTGCCCGATAGGCCGATACCAAATATTCTTCATTTTGAATACATGATGGTTCTGCAAAAGATGCTGCGGACGTTCTGATGGCAAGTCGACAAAGTTAGCTCACCCCATTTAGGTCTGATATTGAGATGGTTTGCTGTTGGATGATCGCTCTAGTGTTGTCACAATACCAAAATGATGACTTTGATTTGACGATCTATCGATACGGATACTGAAACGATAGCACAGCAAAAACATAAGGAGAAGTAATGGATTAATACATGACGGATAACTTTTCTTCAAATCAAATTATTTTTAAAATGTATTAATTACAAAACTGTACATGGTACGCAGTGTTCTGATGTCCCCTATACTTGAGTTTAATTGATTTCTATGCTATATATGAAACCGGATGTCACTTTTTAAACAGCTTTTTGTTTAATTTTTCTGGTAAAACAGCGCCCCCGCCGCATATCCGTAACAACTCAGGCGGAGTCCGGTACTGCAGCACCGGAGACGGGGAGAGGCTTCCAAAACGAAAGGAAACTCCACAAAA